>BOPN01000249.1:451924-456924 GCA_017312705.2 Penaeus japonicus
GACACACAAATACATACATACATACATATACATACATATATGTGCATACATGCCATGCATATATATATATAGTATACATATATATAATATAATATTTACGCACACAAACACACACACACACACAAAGATTCACATATGTGTTTATATAGTAAGAGGAAGAAAAAATGTGATAATTAAACAAGGCCTCTCTCTGTCCCTAACAATTTATTTTTTCTTCTCTCTCTCGATAGTAATCAATCCCCTTCTCTCTATCTACCTCTTTCTCACCCTAGCAATCACTCTCTCTCTCTTTGTTTCCAAGGAGTCAAAAAAAAAGAAAAAAAAAAAAAAAAAAAAGAAAAAAAAAAAAAAAAACAATCACTCAACCAGACAACCGGCTTGTTGCTAGAATGATTACGCTGGTTAATTACCTGGTAGTTTGGTTAAGCAATTTTTCATAACAATTACCCAAGTTTGTTATCAACGTAATTATCTAGAAAAGTAGTAGGCAATATATAATATTTGTTATATAATTTCCAGTGTTCATTTGCTTCTTCCTACGACTCTTTTAAGCTCATGTATCTGTTGTTCTTCCTTTCCCTGGTAACGGTGGTGCTGCCTCTGCCACAAAAGGGTAACAGGACACTCCTTCCCGTATTTCCGACAAAAAAATAGGTTCTATATAAATGTTACTTTTATTATGAAGAGTAGGTATGTGTCTATGTATTATATGTACACACATAGGCACAAACACACATACACACACATACACTAACATACACACACACACACACACACACACACACACACACACACACACACACACACACACATACACACACACACATACACATATATATATATATATATATATATATATATATATATATATATATATATATATATATTTATACATATACATACATATATATACATACACGTATACAAATACATGCATACACACATGTGTGTGTACGTATATATGTGTGTATTCTTCAGTAATTCAATTAGAAAATAGGTATAATTAAAAAATAATTAGCATAATTAAGTATAAAGTACAATTAACCAAGCAATTAATTGTGAAAAAATGTACTGAAACACGGCAACATTTAACCGTAGACTTAAACCACATAACTTTTCTTGCATGTCTATCTGTCTGGCTATTCATCTGCCTACTTGCCTCTCTTTCTCTCTCTCTCTCTCTCTCTCTCTCTCTCTCTCTCTCTCTCTCTCTCTCTCTCTCCCTCTCTCTCTCCCTCTCTCCTCTCTCTCTCTCTCTCTCTCTCTCTCTCTCTCTCTCTCTCTCTCTCTCTCTCTCTCTCTCTCTCTCTCTCTCTCTCTCTCTCTCTCTCTCTCTCTCTCTCTCTCTCTCTCTCTCTCTCTCTCTCTCTCTCTCTCCCTCCCTCCCTCCCTCCCTCGCTCTCTCCCTCCTTCCCTCCCTCTCTTCCTCTCTCTCTCTCTCTCTTCCCCATCCTCCCTCTGAAAGCCAAGCTCCGAAAGAGGAAAAAAGGAGCGTGCATTGAACACAAAGCAACCAGATAAGAGCGCCGCAGCTGAAATCTAATGCCGTCGCGAACCTTAGCCTTGGAAACGGCCTGTGTCTGGGAAGCTGAAAGGATTCCTTGGGGAGGTTCCTTTCCGACGCAGGGGTTTCCTTACGAGGAGTATGGGAAATCTGATGGTTGATGAGATGCTCCTCGATGTGGGCGCCTTTATCTCCGGATTGATAGGGTCATTTGTATCGGCACAGCCTCCGCGGGAATTGTTGTAGAGATGAAGAGAGGAGGAAGATGCAGAGTGTGAGGGAGATTGAGAGAGATAGAAGGAGAGAGAGTGAGGGAGAGAGAGAGGGAGATAGATAGATAGATAGATAGATAGAGAGAGAGATAGAGAGAGAGAGAGACAGACAGAAAGCGAGAGAGAGAGATATAAAGAGAGAGAGAGAAAATGGGTAAGAAAAAGCGAAAAAGAGACAGCCAGAGAGAGAGAGAGAGAGATAGACAAAGAGACACGAAAAGAAAGAGAGAGAGAAAAAAGAAAGAAAGAAAGAGATATCAATGATATCCATTTTTCCCCCTCGTAAAAAACCATACCCACCCCCTCTCTCCCCCCCTTCCCCCCGGGGCCTCGCATACATACATCAACTTACCAGTCCCGAGAGTACACAACGTAAAGGCAGGCTACATACGGTACATTCACTTCCAGTACATCATAAGATTATCTACGGGTCATATACCTCGCTCCTTGCATCTCCAGCCTCCCCTTCACCCTGCCCGAATCTGGCCTTCGCTGCCAGCAGTGTACGGGAGGAGAGGGCAAAGAGGCACATACATATCTACTGATTTATACACACACACACATACAGACACACATATATCCATACGCATACACAAACACACACACACATAAACACAAACAAACGAACACACACACACACACACAAACATAAACATACACACACAACCACCCACCCACTTAACACCCAAACACTCGATCAACCACCTCCCTGCCTACACACTCAACCACCCAACGTACCACACACTCAACCACCCAACGTACCACACAACCACACACACACCCAACCACCCAACTTACCACCCAACCAAACACCCAACCACCCAACGTACCACACAACCACACACTCAACCACCCAACGTACCACACACCCAACTACCCAACGTACCACACCACACACATACCCAACCACCCACCGTACCACACAACCACACACTCAACCACCCAACGTACCACCCAACCACACACTCAACCACCCAACATACCACAAAACCACCCAACGTACCACACAACCACCCAACGTACCACACACCCAACCACCCAACCACACAACCAACCACCCAACATACCACACAACCACACACTCAACCACCCAACGTACCACACAACCACCCAACGTAAACACACCCAACCACCCAACATACCACACAACCACACACTCAACCACCCAACGTACCACACAACCACACACTCAACCACCCAACGTACCACACACACAACCACCCAACGTACCACACACCCAACCACCCAACGTACCACACAACCACACACCCAACCACCTAACGTACCCCACAACCACCCAACGTACCACCCAACCACCCAACGTACCACACAACCACACACCCAACCACCCAACGTACCACACAACCACACACCCAACCACCCAACGTACCACACATACACACACAACCACCCAACGTACCACACATACACACACAACCACCCACCCACTTAACACCCAAACACTCGATCAACCACCTCCCTGCCTACACACTCAACCATCCAACCACACACTCAACCACCCAACATACCACATAACCACCCAACGTACCACGCAACCAACCACCCAAAATTCCAATCTATAAATCGACCTCCTAAGCCATCGGTCGAACTCGAGACTCGAACACAAATCCCCGGTGAATTCTTTATAGAAATGTTCCATATCGTAAATCTTGGGAAGATGTAATATCGCCGTGATTTATGGCATTTATGTATCTGCACGTCTGTTGGTGTCTGTCTGTGTCTTGTGACTTTTTTTTTATAATCAATTATGTATTTTTGGGACTGATTTTTGGTTGTTTACTTTTTTTTTCGTGTATGGTTCTATGTATGAATAACTGATTATTTATTTGTCCATCTAGCTCTCTATTCCAACTCTATTTCTCTCTTTCTCTCTTTCTTGCTCTCTGTCTCTGTCTCTCTCTCTCTCTCTGTCTCTCTCTCTCTCTGTCTCTGACTTTCTCTCTCTCTCTGTCTCGTCTTTCTCTCTCTCTTTCTGTCTCTGTCTTTCTCTCTCTCTCTTTCTCTCTCTGTCTCTGTCTTTCTCTCTCTCTCTCTCTCTCTCCCTCTTTCTCTCTCTCCCTCTCTATCTATCTATCTCTCCTTCTCTTCTATTTGTTTTTCTTTGTCTATTTATCATTCTCAGTTTTAGTATATTTGCCTATCAGATCATCAACCCTTCGATTAGGAAAAGGGAATGAAGAAGGGAGGGAAGGTGAGAGAGAGAAGGATGAAAGTAAGGAAGGAAGGAAGGAAGGGGTGACGGAAGTAGGAAAGAAGGAAGAAGAGAGGGAGGAAAGTATGAAGGGAAGGAAGGAAGAAAGGAGGGAGGGAGAGACGGATGAAGGGGGGAGGGAGAGACGGATGAAAAGAAGGAAGAAAGAAAAGAATGAAGGAAGAAAAGAAGGAAGGGAGAGACGGATGAAGGGAGGGAGAGACGGATGAAAGAAAGGGAAAAAAGGGATGGACGGAAGGGTCAAAGTGCCATATGAAACTCCCCGGCAACACTTCGCTTAAGCGTTCAATTACTCTAAACGATTAATATTCAGACATCTAGCATTTTTTTTCAACCACAAAATTCAATTTCGGCAAAATGACCATCGATCTGGCAACACATTTTTGATCCATCCTCCTCCCCTATTTCCCTCCTTCTCCCGCATTTCCCCTCTCCATTCCCCTTTTTTCCCCTCTCTATAATTCCCCCTTTTCCCCCCCTCTCCATTACCCCTTCTTTCCCCTCTCCATCCCCCCCTTTTTTCCCCTCTCCATCCCCCTTCCTTTTTTCCCCTTCTTTCCCCTCTCTATTCCTCCACTATTTTCCCCTCTCCATTCACCCCCTTTTTTCCCCTCTCCATTCCCCCTTTTTCCCCTCTCCATTCCCCCTTTTTCCCCTCTCCATTCCCCATTTTCCCCCTCTTCATTCCCCCTATTTTTCCCCTCTCCATTCCCCTTTTCCCCCCTCTCCATTCCCCTTTTCCCCTCTCCATTCCATATTTTCTCCCTCTCCATTCCCCCACTATTTTCCCCTCTCCATTCCCCCTTTTTCCCCTCTCCATTCCCCCTTTTTCCCCTCTCCATTCCCCATTTTCCCCCTCTTCATTCCCCCTATTTTTCCCCTCTCCATTCCCCTTTTCCCCCCTCTCCATTCCCCTTTTCCCCTCTCCATTCCATATTTTCTCCCTCTCCATTCCCCCACTATTTTCCCCTCTCCATTCCCCCTTTTTCCC
>BOPN01000249.1:494424-496924 GCA_017312705.2 Penaeus japonicus
TCTCTCTCTTGCTCTCTCTCTCTCTCTCTCTCTCTTCCCACTTTCTCGTCGTTATCTCTTTCTTTCTCATCTCTCTCCCTTCCCTCCTGCCTCTTTTCCTTTTTGCCTCGTATTCCCTCTCCCCCTTTTCTCTCCCTCCATTCCTCCAATTTTTGTCTTTATTTCTCTACTTCCTCCCTCCCTTCTTTCTTCTTTCTCTCCCACCTTTTTCCTTCCCACCCCCCTTCATACCCTCTCTCTACTTTCTTCCTTCCTTTCCTTTTTCCCTCCCTTCTTCCCTTCATTCCTTCCTTCTTCCCTTCTTTTCTTCCTTCTTCACCCCCTTTCCTTCCTTCTTCCCTCCCTTCTTTCCTTATTTCTTCCCTCCCTTCCTTCTTCCCTCTCTCTCCTTCCTTCTTCCCTTCCTCCCTCCCTCCCTTCCTTCTTCCCTCCTTCCCTCCCTTCCTTTTTCCCTCCCTTCCTTATTCCCTCCCTTCCTTATTCCCTCCTTCCTTCCCTCCCTTCCTTCTTCCCTCTCTCTCCTTCCTTCTTCCCTCTCTCTCCTTCCTTCATCCCTCTCTCTCCTCCCTTCTTCCCTCTCTCTCCTTCCTTCTTCCCTCTCTCTCCTTCCTTCTTCCCTCTCTCTCCTTCCTTCATCCCTCTCTCTCCTTCCTTCATCCCTCTCTCTCCTCCCTTCTTCCCTCTCTCTCCTTCCTTCTTCCCTCCCTCCCTTCCTTCTTTCTTCTCTCTCCTTCCTTCACGTCCCACCCACCTTCTAAAATCCCGAACACCAGAGCACCAGAACTCCACCATCCTTAACTGCAAGAATCAAGAACAGGACCAAGAATCGTTGCAATAAAGAAATCAACATCCGATGTTGCAATGAAGAAATCAACATCTGATGTTGCCTCGACAACTTAGCAAGTAGTGTTCTTGTGGGCGGAGAGGCACTCGACACTAACTAAGTCTCTCAGTCGATGGTTGGTGCCACTCCAGGGTGCCACTTCTGCCACTGGGAATACGGTCGACGCTGTTTTTGTGTCACGGGGGAGGAGGGGAGGGGGGGGTGAGTTTTTGTTTCTTTGCAAGTATTAGCTTTTATTTACTTTTTGAGGGTCTTTTCTTCTTTCTTCCTTCCTTCTCACTCGAATTCGAATTAGATGGAAAAGGACCGTCGGAAATTGGTTTCGAAATTACGAAATACACGGATATTTCGCCATTGCAAGTGAGTCTTCCGATATTTCTACACTTATGTAGTCATCGATTGGGAAGCAGCTTACGTAAACAAACCACTTAAACCACTTAGCATAGGGAGCGATTCCGGTAATGGGCACTCATCTCTATGGCTAACCCTGGCACTTATAATGCAACATGGATCAATCTTTAACAATGAGGCTTCTCATATTTCACATCTTTTCCTCTCTATTCTTCCCCTTCTTCAAAATGATAGGAAAATGATATTGAACATTATTAGGGTATTTCTTATCATCATTATCATTATAATAATCTTTATCATTACTATTATTGTCATTATTATTGTCATAATTATCATTATAATTTCCATCATATGTTAGTTTCTCCTCACTGTTATTCTAGCTCATGTTACCTCTTCTCCTTCTCCTCCTCCTCCTTCCTCCTTCCTCCTTCTGTTTCCTCCTTCTCCACCTCCTCCTCCTCCTCCTCCTCCTCCTCCTCCTTCCTCCTTCCTCCTCCTCCTCCTCCTCCTCCTCCTCCTCCTCCTCCTCCTTCCTTCTTCCTCCTCCTCCTCCTTCCTCCTCCTCCTCCTCCTCCTCCTCCTCCTCCTCCTTCCTCCTTCCTCCTTCCTCCTTCCTCCTTCCTCCTTCCTCCTTCTGTTTCTCCCTCTTCTTCTCCCTTGTTCTCCTGTCCCATTTCCCAAGCGACAAGTACCAGCATCAGTTGCCCCGTCGCGTATACTTGAGACTGCCTAGGCAACAAAACCTCGATCTCAACCAAACGAGAGATTCCAATATGATTATAAGTTCTACTTTAAGGAAAAAAAGTGAATTTGAGAGGGACGCTAGTGAGAGAGAGGGAGGGAGGGAGAGAGAGAGAGAGAGAGAGAGAGAGAGAGAGAGAGAGAGAGAGAGAGAGAGAGAGAGAGAGAGAGAGAGAGAGAGAGAGAGACATAGAGAGAGAGAGAGAGAGAGAGAGAGAGAGATAAAGGGAGAGAGAGAGAGAGAGAGAGAGAGAGAGAGAGAGAGAGAGTGAAAGAGAGAAAGAAAGAGAGAGAGAGAGAGAGAGAGATAAAGAGTGAAAGAGAGAAAGAAAGAGAGAAAGAGAGAGAGAGAGATCTTTCCTCTACAGAATCACCTCACCAGGTCTACACTACACTAGTTACCTAGACAACCACCGACAACTCCTGATATTGGCAACCGCATTACCCAGTTCACAGACATCCCCCGCAGCCCTCCGCGATGTTATACTAATTCCACACGTATTCCAACACCACATACGGCACATCGAAACTACAGTTACTCGGGGTCTTTCGCGACGTCAGCAC
>BOPN01000249.1:504424-511924 GCA_017312705.2 Penaeus japonicus
GCCCATTTTCCTAGTCAATACGACGGCAAACACGATCAGGATCCTGATGTCTCGTGCGTCGTCAAGGAAACTGCCCGACGCGACGCCTGGTGTCGCTTACCCGAACTTAGGATACGGAATGTCCCGGGGCCGGATACTCAAAACAGCTAACGACGTCGTAAGCCCGCGCAGCCAGGCCGCGCATGTCTTAACTCGAACTGCGAGCTCCGAGGGTCATACTCAAAACTTTTAACCGTCCCCGCGTGACGTCACAGCACCTCGTAACTTAAGGGTGGTCCCGAGCACTCGTACCGGTGTGAACCCGGAAATAAGTCGTGCTAGTTCCGACTTGTGCAAACGAGATTTGTATAGATTATGTATTACTGACTGTCCCAGACACAGTATAAGGCGTCATATCAATTTATATTGTATCTGTGTATCACAAATACCTCCATTCTCCCTAGCCACTTGATATAAAGAAGATAACAAGCAATTATAGAATGCGCTCGTCGTTTACCCTATGGAGTTTACGACAATACATATTGAATACACTATAGAGCTTTGGGAAATGAAGGTGTCTTGTCATACATATATATATATACATATATATATATATATATATATATATATGTATGTATGTATGTATGTATGTATTTATCATATACAAACATACATATACATTTATATATGCATGCATATATATATTCATATATATATAGACACTCATAAATATATATCTGTATCTCTCTGTCTATTTATCCATTCAAATATCCATCTATCTGTTTTTATAATCATCTATATCTCACTCTCGCTCTCTTTTTCACTTCCTCTCTCTCTTTCGCTCGCTTCTCCCCCTAATGACCGTAGCCTCCAATTGGTAGTTACGTCTAAAGGGCTGACTGTTGATTGGTCAATTCGAAAAGGTCCCGCCATCTGAGGGTATCCCATCGAACTACGGTTATGAGGTTTTCTTTCGGTTACGATATTTTATATTTTCTTTGAGTATGGGAGATTTGCGACCTCGTAGGGACATCGTACCTTACGAAAGCGTAACCCGCTGCGACGTCTTAAACTGCCAGAGTTTTGAGTATCCGGCCCCCGGGGATGTAAACAAATCGCATCGTATCGTGTGGACGCGGACTTTTTCAGCCACAGTGGATGTGCTACATTTATTTCTTATGATTATCACATGGATTAGCTATTGGTGTATCATATACTTGTTCATATCATCTATTTTGATTAGAAATTGAATATATAGACCGAAAAACTCTTGGTCTTAAATCGAACCACCATTATCTGAATGTTCGAAACGGGATCCGAAACAAATAAGCAGTGCATATAAAACAAATAAATTCCTTGTATATAATACAATTATAAAAGGAGATTCAGATCAGGTTCAAGTTTCATAAATCACGAAAAAAATGAGATAATAAAAAACAAAAACAAAATAGTTTGATAACAATGAGTCTGAAAATAATGTTCAATTTTCCTGTTGATGAAGGTAAGAGGAAAACTTCAGCCGTGTTAGTCACAACCATAAATACAAAATCTTGGATTAACTTGAGGGGATAGCGGTATTGTGTGAGGAGGGAGATATAGAGAGGAGGGATGAGGTAGGTGTGGAAGGAGGAGAGGGAAAGAGGGATGAAACGGGATGAGATGTGGATGAGAGAGGGTCGAAAGAAAAAGATGGGAGAGAGATAGAGAGAGATAGATTGAGAGGGAGGGAGGAAGGGAGGGAGGAAGGGAGAGAGAGAGGGAGGGAGAGAGGGAGGGAGGGAGGGAGAGAGGGAGGGAGAGAGAGAGAGAGAGAGAGAGAGAGAGAGAGAGAGAGAGAGAGAGAGAGAGAGAGAGAGAGAGAGAGAGAGGGAGAGGAGGGAGGGAGAGAGAGAGAGAAGAGAGAGAGAGAGAGAGAGAGAGAGAGAGAGAGAGAGAGGGAGAGAGAGAGAGAGAGAGAGAGAGAGAGAGAGAGAGAGAGAGAGAGAGAGAGAGAGAGAGAAAGACAGAAGAGGGAAAAGACAAAAAAAAGAAAGAAAGAGAGGCAAGGGCAAACAAAAAGAACCATAGACGACCAAACAAACAGACAAACATACAAACAAACAAGCAGAGATGAGCAAGCGAGGGGAGAGAAATGTTCACACGCCAATTAAAAATGGGTTGTCAACTCCTAAGATTTGTCCCAGCCAGCGTATGCCAGAGGGACCGCGGTACCTTCCATGTAAAATTAGACTAATCCTGTTACTACATTTCTCTTATTTGCCGATGTTTGTGGATTAGTCTGATATAATTAATACGCTTTGGAATTATATGGTGTTTATATGCTCAAGCTCAGTTTGTTTGTGTTTGCGTTTGTGTGTGTGTTTGTATGTGTTTGTGTGTGTGTGTGTGTTTGTCTGTGTGTGTGTGTGTGTGAGTGAATGGTGGAGTGAGTTAGTGAGTGAGTGAATGAGTGAGTAAGTGAGTGAGTGAATGAGTGAGTGAATGAGTGAGTGAATGATTGACTGAGTCACTGACCGACTGACTGACTGTCTGTATACATGTGCGTGTCTAAGTATATATGTGTATGCGTTCATTTATGCATGTGTATGTGTATATCTATTTGTACATATCTACGTCGCATCTATTCATCACCCAAAGAAAACAATCTACGATTTATCACGAATATTTCCTCTCTCCCCGTCCGTAACCGATAATACCGCGCTTGCCCCCGACACCGCGCGACATAACCATGACACTCGCACCGCTGATCGCTTTTCAGATTATTTTCAGTATGCAAAAAAGCTATGAAAAGATTAATTCAACGACCCTCCCAATTAATTCATAATTGGCTAGTGGTCACATTTGCTGCAATAACCGGCAAAATATCTATGCCCGGACAGCTGGTGCCCGGATGACCACAGGGCATTGCGTTGGGTAATGCCTTTATTTTACGAGACTCTGAGCGAAACGTGAGATAAAATAAACGACGCTATTTAGTGAGAAGTGTTTGCGTTTCACTTAAGAGTGTTCGGATCATTGCAGGTTCGTCTTTGTTTCAGGTTTGTTTGTGATGAAGTGATGACTAATGTTTTTTTTTATGGTTTGGAATGATTTTGTTTTAGGTTTGTTTGTGATGAAGTGATGACTAATGTTTTTTTTATGATTTGGAATGACTGTTTCAGGTTTGTTTGTGATGAAGTGATGCCTTGAATGCTTTTTTATGATTTGAAATGACTTTGAAAGGGGGGGGGGGGTAGGTATAGATATTGTGTTAAATATCCATAGTTTTGAAGTTTTGTTTAGTAATATGCTCCCTAGTCCCATCATTGTTATTATCCATTTATTTCAAAGAAGAACGTTATGGACTAAACATCATGGTGTAAATTATTTTAAAGAACATGATAGTATGAATTATTTTAAAGAAGAACATTATGTTATAAACTATTTCAAAGAAGAACATTATGTTTTGAATTATTTTTAAGAAGAACATCATGGTATTATTTCTTTCAAAGGAGAACATTATGTTATAAATTCTTTCAAAGAAGAGCATTATGGTATAATTTCAAAGAAGAACATGATGTTATAAGTTATTTAAAAAAAGTCAGAACATAGGAAAGGGATATTATACAACCAGAAATAACAAGAAAATAATCATAATCATCTGCGCTTATTCTGAACTAAGTTGACTGACATCATGACAAACAAAACCAAAAGTCTTAGAAACCACAAAGAGATAAGAAAATAATAATAATAAAAAAACATCCTAGCCTAAGATAACAAATGTGGGAAAAGAAACACACACAAAAAACAGAAATTTAATTATAAGATGACAAATATATGAAAAAAACCGGAAAAAAAACAAAGATAGGTAGATAGAAAGTCAGATAGATAGATAGATTGGGAGAGAAAGAGAAAGAAAGAAAGAAACAAAGATAGGTAGATAAATAGATAGTCAGATATATAGATAGATTGGGAGAGAAAGAGAAAGAAAGAAAGAAACAAAGATAGGTAGATAAATAGATAGTCAGATAGATAGATAGATAGATAGATAGGGAGAGAAAGAAAAAGAGAGAAAGAAAGAGAAAAAAAAGAGAAAGAGAGAGAACGACAAAGAGAGAACGAGAGAGAGGGAGAACGAGAGAGAGAGAGAGAACGAGAGAGAGAGAGAGAACGAGAGAGAGAGAGAGAACGAGAGAGAGAGAGAGAGAGAGAGAGAGAGAGAGAGAGAGAGAGAGAGAGAGAGAGAGAGAGAGAGACGAAGAAAAAACAAGACAAACAATCTAACAGATATAAGCAATATAATGAAAAAAGGAAAACAAAAACATACACACACACAAAAAAAGAAAATACTAGTACACAAGACTCTTAAATCAGTCAAGCCACTTTCCGGCTCTCAGGCTCTCGCTTGACCAATTGCTGACAAGTGGGGGGCGGGGGGATGAGGGGAAGGGGGAGAGGGGAATGAAGAAGACAGAAAGGAAGGGGGGGAGGGAGGGAGGAGAGGAAAGAGGGGAAGGGGGAAGGTGGGTTTGGAAGAGGGACATGAGGGGAGGGAGGAGGGAAAAGGGGGACAGTAGGGAGGAGGGAAGGGGACGGTAAGGAGGAGGGGAAATGAAGGATGAGGGGATGGAGGAAACGAAGGGAAGGGGGGAGGGGGATGGGTGGGGGGGGGGGAGGCGAGTCTCGTTACAGTCGCCGCCGAGGGTAATCAGGCGGACGACTTGTAAAACGACTTGAAGATTCCGCTGAAGCGAAAGTGGTGGGAGGAAGGATGGGGGTGGGGGGTGCGGGGGGAGGGAGGAAGGTAGGGGAAGGGATGGGGGGGGGAGGAGAGAGGAGGATGGGGGAGGAAAGAGAGGATGGGGGAGGAAAGAGTGAGGATGGGGAGGAAAGAGGAGGATGGGGGAGGAAAGAGAGGAGATGGGGGAGGAAAGAGGAGGATGGGGGAGGAAAGAGGAGGATGGGGGAGGAAAGAGGAGGATGGGGGAGGAAAGAGGAGGATGGGAGAGGGAAGAAAGGAGGAAGGTAGGGGAAGGGGATGGGGGAGGAAAGAGAGGATAGGGGAGGGGAAATGGACAGGGAGGGAAGAAAATGGAGGAGAGAGGGAGGGGCTAGGAAAGAAAGGGATGGGGGAGGGGAAGCGGACAGGGGGAGGGGATGAAAAGGGAGGGGGAAAGGAAAGAAGGATGAGAGAAAAGGAAGGGGAAGAGAGAGAGAGAACGGAGGAAGATTCCGTTGAAGAAAGTGGGGAGGGGTTGGGGGGGTTGGGGGGGGAAGGAGGAAGGTAGGGGAAGGGGTGGGGGAGGAAAGAGGAGGATAGGGGAGGGGAAGAAAATGGAGGACAGAGGGAGGGGATAGGAAAGAGGAAGATAGGGGAGGGGAAAAAAATGGAGGAGAGAGGGAGGGGCTAGGAAAGAAAGGGATGGGGGAGGGAAAGTAAACAGGGGGAGAGGATGAAAAGGGAGGGGAAAGGAAATAAGGATAAGAGAAAATGAGAGGGGGGAGAAGGGAAGATGGAAGGGAAGGATAACGAAAATGGAAGAAAGGAAATAATTGGCAAGAGAGGGGCGAGAGGAGAGGAGGAGAGGGGACAGGTTGGAAGGGAAGAAAGGCGAGGGGGAGAGGGGAATATAGAATGGAGGGGGAGGGGGAGAAGAGAGAGGGGGAAAGGAGAGAGAGGTCGAGAGGAGAGGGGGTAGGGGAGTAGAGAAGGGAAAGGGGAAGAGGGTAGTAGTCAGAGTAAAGGGGGAGAGGGGAGAAGAAAGAGGGGAGAGAGGAGAGAGTGAGGAGAGCAGAAGAAAGAGGAGAGAGGGGAGAGAGAAAAGAGGAACAAAAACACACATTTCGATTCGGAATGTACAGCGGATACGAATTCGTAACAAATACCAACCTCCGTATACACATATATTATCTTTCCAACATACACATGAACATACATAGGAGAGCGCATGTGTATACAACATACTTAATATTTAACCTCATTCGCTAACACAAGATCTCGCGCATTCCCTCACTGGCTTGTAATTCCCAAGAAAAATATTTATCTTTGCAAACAAGACATCAAAACAAATATTGTCTTTGCTTCCGGCATTGCTTGATCAAATACATAGATTGCCACTCCAAAGTTGCAAAGTACAAAAAGGCATCATCAATTTGCAATAGCAATGTTCAGAAATTCGCAATGATCACTGTTATGGCATCTGCACGGTCTCAATTGAAAGATATATGTAATTATTAAGTTATCATCATGTGAGATTAAAGATAGATATATTATAGATAATATTATAGGTAGAAGCACATTAATTATAGAGGAAATTAAATATACACTTTCATTACCATATACAATGATAATGGAGAAAATGATAACAATAGCAACAATGATAATGATGATGATTATGATAGTAATTAGGATAATAATTATAATAATAACCATGATAACAATGATAATAATTAAAGTAATGATAGTGATGCCAATAAGGATAATAAGGATGATAATAGGGATAAGAATAATGATGATGATAATAATTATAACAATAATGATAAAATTAATAATAACGATGGCAATAACAATGATAAGAATGATAATGATAGTGATAACAATGATGATAATGATAACAATAATGAGGTTAATGAAAATGATAATGATTTTAACGATAATGTTAATGATAATGATAATATCAATGATAATGATAGTAAAAGTAAGAACAATAATGATAATGATTATGATAATAATAATAATAATGATAATAACAATAATTATAACAATAATAATGATAATGATAATAAAAATGATTTCATTGATAATGATGATAATGACAATATTGGTAAAAATAACAATAACAATGATAAGAGTAAAGACAATAACAGTGATAATGATAAGAATAATGATCATAATAATCATAGAAAATTATATCAATTGCAGAAATCTTTATGATTATCAATATCCTTAATCATTATATATTCATTTTCGTCATCGTAACCAAAGCCATCTTCCTCATCATTGTCATTACACACACACAAACACACAAATGAACAAACAAGCAAACACACTAACAAACACATCCAGACACACACACACTCACAAACAAACACAAACAAACACACCCAAGCACAAGCACAAAAACAACCACACACACAAACACAAACACAAACGCACACAAACACACCCAAGCACAAACACACAACCACAATCACAAACACACACACAAAAACACTAACAAACACAAAACCACAAACACACACAAACAAACACACCCAAGCACAAACACAAACACACAACCACAAACACACACAAACAAACACACACAAAAAAACACCGACCAAAAAAGGGGACTGTAAAAAGCAGAGGAGAAAATGAGAAAACGAAAAAACTCTGAACCAGGACACTTGCTTGAGAGCCCTAAGGGTTTACTGCCACTGCGAGACCCTTAGAGAAAGTCGCATAAAAAGAGAGAGAAAGAGAGAGAAGGATGGGTAGGTAGGGAGGGGGTGGAGAGGGGGAGAGGGTAAAAGGAGGGGGGGGGAGTGAAGGGGAAGGAAAGG
>BOPN01000249.1:524424-529424 GCA_017312705.2 Penaeus japonicus
CAACGAAGGGGCATCCGGATGAATCTGTAACACTTCCCGCTGTGTTGGCAACGCCGCAAGAACACAACGAAGGGGCATCCGGATGAGTTTGCAACACTTCCCGCTGTGTTGGCAACGCCGCAAGAACACAACGAAGGGGCATCCGGATGAATCTGTAACACTTCCCGCTGTGTTGGCAACGCCGCAAGAACACAACGAAGTGCTAACGGATGAGTTTGCAACACTTCCCGCTGTGTTGGCAACGCTGCAAGAACACAACGAAGTGCTAACGGATGAGTTTGCAACACTTCCCGCTGTGTTGGCAACGCTGCAAGAACACAACGAAGTGCTAACGGATGAGTTTGCAACACTTCCCGCTGTGTTGGCAACGCTGCAAGAACACAACGAAGTGCTAACGGATGAGTTTGCAACACTTCCCGCTGTGTTGGCAACGCTGCAAGAACACAACGAAGTGCTAACGGATGAGTTTGCAACACTTCCCGCTGTGTTGGCAACGCTGCAAGAACACAACGAAGTGCTAACGGATGAGTTTGCAACACTTCCCGCTGTGTTGGCAACGCTGCAAGAACACAACGAAGTGCTAACGGATGAGTTTGCAACACTTCCCGCTGTGTTGGCAACGCTGCAAGAACACAACGAAGTGCTAACGGATGAGTTTGCAACACTTCCCGCTGTGTTGGCAACGCTGCAAGAACACAACGAAGTGCTAACGGATGAGTTTGCAACACTTCCCGCTGTGTTGGCAACGCTGCAAGAACACAACGAAGTGCTAACGGATGAGTTTGCAACACTTCCCGCTGTGTTGGCAACGCCGCAAGAACACAACGAAGTGCTAACGGATGAGTTTACAACACTTCCCACTCTGTTGGCAACGCCGCAAGAACACAACGAAGTGCTAACGGATGAGTTTGCAACACTTCCCGCTGTGTTGGCAACGCCGCAAGAACACAACGAAGTGCTAACGGATGAGTTTACAACACTTCCCACTCTGTTGGCAACGCCGCAAGAACACAACGAAGTGCTAACGGATGAGTTTGCAACACTTCCCGCTGTGTTGGCAACGCCGCAAGAACACAACGAAGTGCTAACGGATGAGTTTGCAACACTTCCCGCTGTGTTGGCAACGCCGCAAGAACACAACGAAGCGCTAACGGATGACTTAGCAAAGCTGGATCATTTAACTCAAGAAACACAGGAAGATTTATGCGGAGACGCTGATGATAGATGCGTAATATCTTGCCGTATATCATCCCGGAGACGGCGAAGGCAATATCAGTTGAAGGGACGGCTCTATATTCATCATTCCTCTTCAAAGAATGCTTCAAGTTGGAATGCTTATGTATATTAATCACATAAGTGTATATGCAAGCGCGGTCTTCGGTCTCCCGTGCATACTAATGGACACTTCTTATTTTTCTTTCTCTTTTAGTGTTTTTTCTCTCATGCGCTTTTGTATGGAAACTTATAAATGAGCGTATTTTTTTGTTTTTTTTTATCTCACTTACTCTCTCTCTATTTTTATTTCACTCTCCCTGTATAGTCACCTCCTCCCCCATATACACATAGATATCTATCTATCTGTCTGTCTATCTCTCTCTCTGTATATATGTATATACATACATACATACATACATACATATATATATACATACATATATATATACATACATATATATATATACATATATATATATATATATATATATATATATATATATATATATATATATATATATATATATATATATATAAATTAAAACCCTAAGCGTGTTGGTAAAAAGGATGGACACACACACACACACACACACACACAAGCACACACACACACACAAGAACACAACGAAGTGCTAACGGATGAGTTTGCAACACTTCCCGCTAGTTGGCAACGCTGCAAGAACACAACGAAGTGCTAACTGATGAGTTTGCAACACTTCCCGCTGTGTTGGCAACGCTGCATGAACACAACGAAGTGCTAACGGATGAGTTTGTAACACTTCCGCTGTGTTGGCAACGCTGCAAGAACACAACGAAGTGCTAACGGATGAGTTTGCAACACTTCCCGCTAGGTTGGCAACGCTGCATGAACACAACGAAGTGCTAACGGATGAGTTTGAAACACTTCCCGCTGTGTTGGCAACGCTGCATGAACACAACGAAGGGGCATCCAGATGAGTTTGCAACACTTCCCGCTCTGTTGGCAACGCTGCAAGAACACAACGAAGGTGCTACCGGATGAGTTTGCAACACTTCCCGCTGTGTTGGCAACGCTGCAAGAACACAACGAAGGAGCATTCGGATGAGTTTGCAATACTTCCCGCTGTGTTGGCAACGCTGGGCAAGAACACAAATCTAAGGAGCATTCGGATGGGATTTGGTAACACTTCCCCGCTGTGTTGGCAACGTCGCAAGAACACAACAAAGTGCTAACGGATGAGTTTGCAACACTTCCCGCTGTGTTGACAACGCCGCAAGAACACAACAAAGTGCTAACGGATGAGTTTGCAACACTTCCCGCTGTGTTGTCAACGCTGCAAGAACACAGCTATGTTAACGGATGAGTTTGCACACTTCCGCTGTGTTGGCAACGCTTCGCAAGAACACAGCTATGCTAACGGATGAGTTTGTAACACTTCCATCCGCCTGTGTTGGCAACGCCGCAAGAACACAACGAAGTGCTAACGGATGAGTTTGCAACACTTCCCGCTGTGTTGGCAAATTGCCGCAAAGAACACAACGAAGTGCTAATGGATGAGTTTGGGTAAATACTTCGCTGTGTTGGCAACGTCAGCAGAAGAAAACAACGAAGTGCTAACGGATGAGTTTGCAACACTTCCCGCTGTGTTGACAACGCCGCAAGAACACAACTTAAGGCATCTGGATGAATCTGTAACACTTCCCGCCAGGTTGGCAACGCCGCAAGAACACAAACGGCGTTAACGGATGAGTTTGCAACACTTCCCGCTCTGTTGGCAACGCCGCAAGAACACAACGAAGTGCTAACGGATGAGTTTGCAACACTTCCCGCTGTGTTGACAACGCCGCAAGAACACAACGTAAGGCATCCGGATGAATCTGCAACACTTCCCGCTGTGTTGGCAACGCCGCAAGAACACAACGAAGTGCTAACGGATGAGTTTGCAACACTTCCCGCTCTGTTGGCAACGCCGCAAGAACACAACGAAGTGCTAACGGATGAGTTTGCAACACTTCCCGCTGTGTTGACAACGCCGCAAGAACACAAATCTAAGGGGCATCCGGATGAATCTGTAACACTTCACATGTTGGCAACGCCGCAAGAACACAACGAAGTGCTAACGGATGAGTTTGCAACACTTCCCGCTCTGTTGGGCATGCCGCAAGAACACAACGAAGGGGCATCCGGATGAGTTTGCAACATTTCCCACTGTGTTGACAACGCCGCAAGAACACAACGAAGGGGCATCCGGATGAATCTGTAACACTTCCCGCTGTGTTGGCAACGCCGCAAGAACACAAACGGCGCACTCCGGATGAGTTTGCAACACTTCCCGCTCTGTTGGCAACGCTGCAAGAACACAACGAAGTGCTAACGGATGAGTTTGCAACACTTCCCGCTGTGTTGGCAACGCCGCAAGAACACAGCGCGAAGGGGTGATCCGGATAGAGTTTGCAACACTTCCCGTCCTGTTGGCAACGCTGCAAGAACACAACGAAGTGCTAACGGATGAGCTTGTAACACTTCCGCTGTGTTGGCAACGCCGCAAGAACACAAATCTATGCTAACGGATGAGTTTGCAACACTTCCCGCTGTGTTGGCAACGCCGCAAGAAAACAACGGCGGCTAACGGATGAGTTTGCAACACTTCCGCTGTGCTGACAACGCCGCAAGAACACAACGAAGGGGCATCTGGATGAATCTGCAACACTTCCCGCTGTGTTGGCAACGCCGCAAGAACACAACGAAGTGCTAACGGATGAGTTTGCAACACTTCCCGCTGTGTTGGCAACGCCGCAAGAACACAACGAAGTGCTAACGGATGAGTTTGCAACACTTCCCGCTGTGTTGACAACGCCGCAAGAACACAACGAAGGGGCATCCGGATGAATCTGCAACACTTCCCGCTGTGTTGGCAACGCCGCAAGAACACAACGAAGTGCTAACGGATGAGTTTGCAACACTTCCCGCTCTGTTGGCAACGCCGCAAGAACACAACGAAGGGGCATCCGGATGAGTTTGCAACACTTCCCGCTGTGTTGGCAACGCCGCAAGAACACAACGAAGGGGCATCCGGATGAATCAGAACACTTCGTGTTGGCAACGCCGCAAGAACACATGAAGGCATCCGATGAGTTTGCAACACTTCCCGCTCTGTTGGCAACGCTGCAAGAACACAACGAAGTGCTAACGGATGAGTTTGCAACACTTCCCGCTGTGTTGGCAACGTCGCAAGAACACAACGGCGCTACCCACGAGTTTACAACACTTCCTACTCTGTTGGCAACGCCGCAAGAACACAACGGCGGGCATCCGGATGAATTCGCAACACTTCCCGCTGTGTTGGCAACGCCGCAAGAACACAACGAAGTGCTAACGGATGAGTTTGCAACACTTCCCGCTCTGTTGGCAACGCCGCAAGAACACAACGAAGTGCTAACGGATGAGTTTGCAACACTTCCCGCTGTGCTGGACAACGCCGCAAGAACACAACGAAGGGGCATCCGGATGAATCTGTAACACTTCCCGCTGTGTTGGCAACGCCGCAAGAACACAACGAAGTGCTAACGGATGAGTTTGCAACACTTCCCGCTCTGTTGGCAACGCCGCAAGAACACAACGGCGTTAACGGATGAGTTTGCAACACTTCCCGCTCTGTTGGCAACGCCGCAAGAACACAACGAAGGGGCATCCGGATGAGCTGTAATTACTCCCTGCCAGTTGGCAACGCCGCAAGAACACAACGAAGGGGCATCCGGATGAATCTGTAACACTTCGCTGTGCTGGCAACGCCGCAAGAACACAA
>BOPN01000249.1:534424-536924 GCA_017312705.2 Penaeus japonicus
ATATATATATATATATATATATATATATAAAGAACGAGAGAGAGAAACAAAAATAGATAATTAAAGAGAAAGAGATAGCTAGATAGATCAACAACTAGATAGAAAGAAAGACATAGATAAATAAATAGACAGACATTTATACAGATAAACAAAGGCAGATAGAGAAATAGAGAATACCACTCAAAGGGTTAAATGGAGCATCCTCTCAGTAGGAGTCATGCACAAGGTTGATAATCTACTTGTCATGCAGCAGGGCTTTGCGTGGTCGGTCTCGCTCGCTGAATACACAGTTGGAGGCGAGACTGAATCCTGCTGCAGTATTTGGGGGGTTGGGGGGCGGGGGTGGGGGGGTGGGGGTGGGGGGATGGAGGGAAATGGGGAAGGGGTAGAGGGGAGGGGAGGAGTGAGGGGAGGGGAGTGAGGGGAGGGAAGGGAGGGGAGGGTAGTGAGGGGAGGGAAGGGAAGTGAGGGGAGAGAAGTGAGGGGAGGGAATTGAAGGGAAGGCATTGAGGGGAGGGAAGTGAGGGGAGGGGGTAGAGGGGAGGGAAGTGAAAGGAAGGCATTGAGGGGAGGGAAGTGAGGGGAGGAAAGTAAGAATAGGGAAGTGAGAGGAGGGCAATGAAGGGAGGGAAGAATGTAGGGAAGTGAGAGGAGGGAAGTCAATGGAAGGAATGGACAGGAGGGAAGTTAAGGGAGGGAAGTGAGGGAAAGGACGTGAGGGCAGGGCAATGAAGCTCGGAAAAAATGGAGGGAAGTGAGGGGACGGAAGTGAGGGGAAAGGAGGGAGTGGAGGGAAGTCAAGAGAAGGGAGGGAATGGGAAAATTGAGAAGAAGAGGAAATTAGATTAAAAATGTGAGATATAGGAACAAAGAGAGGTGTTAGGAGGAGGTAAAGAGAGAAGAGAGGAAAGGAGTAGAGAAGTTGAGGAAACTGGCTAGGGGAGGGGAAGAGAAGGGGGGTTGAAGAGGGGAAATCGTAGGAGAAAAGAGGGAAGGAGGTTGAAAGAAGAGATAGAGGGAGGGGAGAAGGAGAGACGAAAAAGAGGGAAGACAAGGAGAGAGAAGGAGAAGGGACAGAAGAAGTGAGGAGAGAGGAAGAGAGAGAGGGGAAGGGGGGGCGGGAAGAGGGGTGAAAGAGAGAGAGAGAGAGAGAGAGAGAGAGAGAGAGAGAGAGAGAGAGAGAGAGAGAGAGAGAGAGAGAGAGAGAGAGAGAGAGAGAGAGAGAGAGAGAGAGATAAATAGATAGATAGATAGATAGATAGAGAGAGAGAGAGAGAGAGAGAGAGAGAGAGAGAGAGAGAGAGAGAGAGAGAGAGAGAGAGAGAGAGAGAGAGAGAGATAGAGAGAGAGAGAGAGAGAGAGAGAGAGAGAGAGAGAGAGAGAGAGAGAGAAAGAGAGAGAGAGAGAGAGAGAGAGAGAGAGAGAGAGAGAGAGAGAGAGAGAGAGAGAGAGAGAGAGAGAGAGAGAGAGAGAGAAAGAGAACGCAAAAGTGGTGGAAATTTGCGTCTGACATTTGTAAGGATAAGGAATTGATGTGATGAGGGTTTGGAGAAATGATAGATGGGAATGGGGGGGGGGGGGGTAATAGACGATGAACAAGGGATAAGGGGAAATGTCTATCAAGAAATTAAAAAGAAAATGAGAATATATTGTGAATTAGGACTTTGCCATTCACTCTAGATATCAGGATTTTATCATCAATTATTCAAGCGAACATTTCATATCATTTCATCAGTAACAAAATCTAATTAACAGTGACAAATTAAAGAGTACTTTTTTATTTCATTCTGCGAAATAGAATCCTACGACAATGATCAACAACAACAGCAAAAAAATAATGATTTGCCAATCATTTGAATTCTAATCACGTGTTGCAAATTGCAGAATTTCCATCGACAAAATAAAATGTAAAACGATTATGATACAAATGGACTTTTAACGATGACTTTATTATTTCGTTCGCTACAGTCATCACTTGGCTAAAGAAGGAGGGAGTTCACACACACACGCTCACACATACATACATACATACATGCACACATATATATATATGTGTGTGTGTTTGTGTGTGTGTGCGTGAGTGTGTGAGTACGTGCGTGCGTGTATGTGTGTGTACGTGTGTGTGAGTATGTGCGCAAGAGCAAGACACCTTTTACCTCCATCCCAAACGTCTCCACGTATCCTTTTCAACAAATACCCAAGATACAGGGCAGCCCCCCCACCCACCCATCGCGGCTGAATGACTCGCAAATTCCCAGTCACGGCGTGTGGGTGACGCGAACTGTCTCTCGTCGCAGAAGGTAACGCAGGCAAAATGCATAAAGTGTTCCGTGCCACCAAACTTCCGGAATATTCGAGGTCGTTCGGGTGCATTTTGTATGAACTTGATGCGAGAGGCCATGCGCGATTTTTTTTTTTTTTTTTCCTTTTTGCCTTTTTCGTTATTTTTATTGCCGAAGGAAAATATATTTTGTTTTTTTTCCCACGGTTAGTAAAAAAA
>BOPN01000249.1:556924-559424 GCA_017312705.2 Penaeus japonicus
ATCAATATATGTCATTAGGACAAACTATACTAATATTATCATATAATCACACAATATCTAAACCTATCTTTATCTCTCTAGTTTTTGATCTATCAACAAAGCCATCACTCTTCCTATAATTTATCTCTCAAGACTAAGCCAATAACCAGATTATGATCGTGAAATAAATAGAACATTTTAGAGATAACACACACTTGAAACCTATAATAAGTCTTAGAATATACTTTTAACGAGATCTGCCTTATGACCTGTACAAACTGTGGTTAAACTTTTATTTCTATTACTTTCCGTTTTCTATTATCATTATTATTTTTTTTTTTATCGAACATTACCTTTCTACCATACCATACCATCTTCTTCAGTTCTCTCTACGTGTCATACCTGTAAATAGAAAAGAAAATAAGATAAGGGACAAGAATTATATGATATTTGATTAGTCACTAACGTCAGTAATAATGTTTTAATGTCGAGTCGCCGAGTAAAATACAAACATAATAACAGTAATTACATTAGTCTGTAATAGGACTCATGATAACACGGACAAGCAAAATTAGTATATTCTATCTAGACAGGAACTCCAGATAAAAAAAAAAAAAATGTATGAATTGAACTCCAGATAAAAAAAAAAAAAAAGTATGAATTTTTTCTTACGTAGATTTTCATAAAATGATAAAAGAAGACACGGAAATGTATTAGCGTATTAATTTCGAATTATTATCTATCTTATCTGCAACATGTTTGTAATATCATCCAGTAAGATCAGGTGAAAACGATAACACACGGTATCTGCAATGATTTTGCAGTTTCGGTGTGCAGGTATGTTTTGCAATGTATTATTCATATCTTACTTCTAAGCTTATGTAAATAGTCGGTTATCTCTCGCTCTCTCTGTCTCTGTCTCTGTCTCTATCTCTCTCTCTGTCTCTGTCTGTCTCTGTATCTCTCTCTGTCTCTGTCTCTCTCTCTCTCTCTCTCTCTCTCTCTCTCTCTCTCTCTCTCTCTCTCTCTCTTTCTCTCTCTCTCTCTCTCTCCCTCTCCCTCTCTTTATCTCTCTCTCTCTCTCTCTCTCTCTCTCTCTCTCTCTCTCTCTCTCCCTCTCTCTCTCCCACTCTCTCTCTCTCTCTCTCTCTCTCTCTCTCTTTCTCTCTCTTTCTCTCTCTCTCTCTCTCTCACTCTCTCTCTCTCCTTCTCTCTCTCTCTCGTCACCAAACAATAATAATCTTCTCACGGAAGGTGCCAACGATGGTATGTTGCCAGCCTTCCAGATGGTTTAAATTCGCGGGGGGTGACACAGGTCCCCCTCCCCATCCCCCATCCCCCTCCCCCCTCCCCTTCCGCATGCAATTTCATTCCTTCTCGTCTTCCTTGCGAGATTTGATTATACTCCTCATCGTGATTGAAAGAAATCGTATCGGCAGTTCTCATGCAATCCAATCGGTGCAATGTCGTCATGGGGGTCATGCACATTTTATTTATGCATGGGTAATCTCTTCCTTTAGATCTTCTGGTCAGGTCTTGTAATCCGGATGTCTTTGTCACACTACAAAGCCAGACAAGCAGACAAACTGACTGACTGACAAACAGACTGTCAAACAGGCAGACAGATAGACATACATACATGCATGCATACATACATATATACATACATACATACATACATACATACATACATACATAGAGACAGACTGACAACAGACAGACAAACATACTTACATACATACGGACAGACTGACAGACAGTCAGAAAAACAGACAGACTGATAGGAAGACACACACACACACACACACACCAACGAGCGCGCGTATATATATGTACCTTTTTCCACCTGACATTAAAAAAACAAACACGACTGCCGAGCCTAGTCACTAATAACCGTTTCTTACTCATCAAAAAGGTAATGAGAAGAGCCCTTGTAATTAAGACTCACGTATGATCTACAGCACATCTGAAGGTGCAATTCGTTTGATGAAAAGTAGCATCTGAGTTGCATCTTATGGCGATGACTTGGGTCCGATGACTGGGCAGATGGCGGGGTCGTCTGATGAAGCTCCTGACATTGCTTTCTGGTTTCCTATGTTAAACATCACATATGTATATCACAAGTTTATATATGTATATATATATATATATATATATATATATATATATATATATATCTATGTGTGTGTGTGTGTGTGTGTGTGTGTGTATGTGTGTGTGTGTGTGTGTGTATGTGCATAAAGATAGATAGATAGATAGATGTGTATGTATGTATACCAACACGAATCCGATACTAAAAGACAAAGGCCAATTGCAATCACACAATCACACTTACTTATCTTTCTCTATATCTCTCTCTCTCTACTTCTCCCTCCCCCTCCGCCTCCCCCTCCCCCATCCCTCTCCTTACCCCACCCCCTCCCCTTACCCCTCTCACTCTCCTTCCCCATCCCCCTCCCCCTCCCTCTCGCCCTCTCTCCCCCTCCTCCTCCCCTTCCCTCTCTCCCTCAACCCCCCGTCT
>BOPN01000249.1:564424-576924 GCA_017312705.2 Penaeus japonicus
GAGCGAAAGGCCGAGGAAGTGGAAGTGGATCATCCACCTTTCCGCTTCCAGATGGAACTTTTTGCCAATTGCATCGGATGGCAGAGCGGAGGGGGATGGGAAGGAGGAGGGGGAGGGGGGTCAGGGGTGGAAAGGGGAAGGGAGGGGAAGGAGATGGAAAAGTGGGAAGGGGAGAGGAGGGGTAAAGAGGGCAGCAGGATGGGGAAGAGAGGATGGGAGTGGGAAGGGATAAGAGAGGAAGGGGAAGTGGAAAGAAGAGGGGAAGAGTGAGAAGGGAGGGGGAAGGGGCAGGGAAGTGAGATGAGAGGAGTAGTGGGGAAGTGGAATTGAGATAAAGAGAGGAGAGGAGAAGAAAAAAGAGAAGAGATAAGGAAGAGAGAGGAGGGGAAAGAAGAGGAAAAAGAGTAAGAAAGGAACAAGAGACATAAAGAGAGAGAAAAAACAAGGCAAAAGCGAGAAAGAAAGAAAACATTATCAACAACAATAAAATCGTAAAGAAATAAAACAACAATTAGATGCAGGGGCAAAAAAAAACAATAGAAAACGGAGAAAGGCAAAAGGGGGGAGACAAAAAAAAAAAAAAAAAAAAAAAAAAAAAAAAAAAAAAAAAAAAAAAAAATGCAAGGAAAGCAAACATCACAAAGACTCGGCAGATCATTTGCACAGAATAATGCAGAAGATGACAGCCAAGGAAACTGTCTTCCGTCCTTGGTTATGTGTCCCTCGTAAGCCCTTCGCCGGGACGAAGTTTAATCAGGTCTTTGTGCTTTGCTGCTGGAACGCCCCCCCTTGGATGAAGCAATGAAAGGAACCCAAGGAAAAGGCACGGAGAGAATCAGGGGCGTAGCGGAAGGAAGGAAATGGTGGCTGGAGGATTTTTTTTTTTTTTTTTTTTTTTTTTTTTTTTTTTTTTTTTTTTTTTTGTCGTTGTGTCTTTTATGTATGTTTGTCTATCTCTTTGTTTGTTTTTCTTTCTATCTTTTTTTCTTTCTCTCTCTCTCTCTCTCTCTCACAACACACACACACACACACACACACACACACACACACACACACACATACTGATGCCGTATTGTTTGTGTGCACTGCACACACAAACATACACACGCGCACGCACGAATGCACACACAGACACACATACACATAAACACAAACATAAATATATATGTATGCGTAAATTCTTATAGTAATTTATCTACGTCCCTATATATCTATCTCCCTTTCCCCTTTTCTTTATACAAAAAAACAATAACGACCAAAAAAAAGTCAAACGAATTTCAGAAGGAAGCCAAAGCCATAACAACCGTCGAGGTAAAAACAAAACGAACAGACGTAGCGAGAGAGAAGGATAAAAAGAGAGAGAAAGAGAGAGAGAGAGAGAGAGAGAGAGAGAGAGAGAGAGAGAGAGAGAGAGAGAGAGAGAGAGAGAGAGAGAGAGAGAGAGAGAACAAGAGAGAGAGAGAGACAGAGAAAGAGAGAGACAGAGAAAGAGAGAAATAGATACACAGATAGATAGATAGATAGAGAGAGAGAGAGAAAGAGAAAGAGAAAGAGAAAGAAAGAAAGAGAGAGAAAAAAAAGAACTTTGAACAAGAGCCTGGTAACGCTGAGACGCCACCGAGGGATCTTTGTGAAATTTCGAACAAATTAAAACTTGGTCGAGGTCAGACAGCGCGGCGCTTGTGACTATGGGGGAAGAGGAGAGAGGGGAGGGAGGAGGGGAAAGGAGGGAGGGGAAAGAGGGAAAGGGGGGTAGGGGAGGAGGGGATAGAGGGAAAGAGGAGGAGGGGAGGGGGAGACGGGAAAGGGGAACAAACAGAGAGGAGAGAGGGTAGGGGAGGGGAAAGGAGAGAGATGGGACAGGAGAGGACAGAGGAAAGAGGGGAGATACAGACCATCACCCCCCCTACACACATATATCCCATCTACTACTCCCTTTTATTCTCCCCCACCCATTGTTCCCCTCTTCCCTCCCCCTCTCCCCTCTCCCCTCTCCTCTTTCCTCTTTTTAAACTCCACTATTCCCCTCTCTCTTCCCCTCACAACAAGACTCCTATCTCTTCTACGCCGCCGCCTTTTCCTGCACCAGAGGTTTCCTATCAGCTGTTAAGAGAGAGAGAGAGAGAGAGAGAGAGAGAGAGAGAGAGAGAGAGAGAGAGAGAGAGAGAGAGAGAGAGAGAGAGAGAAAGACAGAAAAAGACAGATATATATATAGATAGATAGATAAATAGATAGAGAGAGAGGAAGAGGGAGTGAGAGAGAGAGAGGGAGACAGAGAAAGACAGAGATAGATAGATAGATAGATAGAGAGATAGAGAGCGAGAGGAAGAGGGAGTGAGAGAGAGAGAGGGAGACAGAGAAAGACAGAGATAGATAGATAGATAGATAGAGAGCGAGAATGAGATAGATAGATAGAGAGAGAGAGAGAGAGAGAGAGAAAGGATGCATGGACCAAGCGCATGGGAAGACGGATTCTGTGAGGGGAGCCATTGTGAAAAAAAAGGGAGAGCGATCAAGGAAGGGTGAGGGTGAGGCTCGAATTTCAGGGTGAAAGGGAGAAGAGGCCAATAATAAGATGAAGAAAAAGGTGTAGGTGTTTTTGAGGAGTGAGGGCTTGAAGAAAACTAGGGTATGTGGGAGAGTATATGAGAATGAGGGAGAATAAAGGAAACACACACACACACGCACACATACACACACACACACACACATACACACACACACACACACACACACACACACACACACACACACACACACACACACACACACACACACACACACACACACACACACACACACACACGTCTTCTCCAAGACCCTGTACCCTTGCGGACTACTGTGGCTTCTCTCCGTTTGGAAAGGGGAAGGGAGAACCAAGGGAAGAAATAGAGGGATAGATTGAAAAATTGAGATTGAGACACGAAGGGAAGGGAAGAGAGGACGAGATAAGGATGACTGAGGTAAAAAAAAAAGGAAATTGATGATAGAATGGGTACTGATAAGAGGATATTGATAATAGGAAAGAGAATGATATTAGGAAATTGATGATGGACACGATGTTGATAGATATGATGTTAGTGATGATGCTAATGAAGATATGTTTATGATGATGATGATGGTGATGATGATGATGGTGGTGGTGATTAGGATGATGATGAGGATTGGTGATTGATAATGATAATGATGATAATATAATATTGCCAATGGCAATAATAACATTACCGCTAACACCAACAGCAATAACTATAACAATAATAACAAATCCAAAAAGAAATCAACCAAACAAATCACCTGCAACAAAAGATAACAAAAGATAACAAAAACAACAAAAACATCACCACCAACAGATCACACAACCCCCCCACCCCCACCCCACCCCTACCCCTCTCGTAACAAGACCTCCAGCTCGAATTCCTATCATCTTATACGCCCATCACTTATACTAGGTCATCATGGGTCATTATGGGTCACAGGGGTCACGGGGGTTGCAAAGGCTCATTAGCGAGGCAGAAGTTGTGAGTAATGCTAATTAGGAGTGCACAGGGATCATTTATATCCGGGTGCTAACAGAGCTTGAGAAAAAAAAGGAATATTTTTATTGCTTTGTTCCCAGTTGTTATTCGTTCTTGTCTTTGTGGTTTGGTTTGTTTCCTGTTCTCTTTGTTTGTGATTGTTGTGATTCTTATTTTTTCATCTCATTTTCTTCTTGTTCTTCTTTTCTTTTTTTATCTCTGTCTTCTTCTCCTTCTTTTTTAAAATCTTCATCTTCTTTCTTTTTTTTTAATATTTTTCTCCTTCTTTTTTAATCTTCTTCCTCTTCTTTTTTTAAATGTTCTTCTTTTATCTTCCAATTCATCTTCTTCTTCTTGGGAAGTTAGTTAAATACAAGGATTACATAAACAAAGCTTCTTTCCATTTCTTTCTTTATTTTCTACATCATCACTTTCTTTTCCAAAACAATTTCAGAAAAAAATAAAACATCTAAATTTCCAATTCTTCTTCTTCATATTCACCTTCTTCGTCATCCTCTTCATCACATTCCTCCTCCTCCTCCTCAAACTTCGCCTCGGTGAACGATACAAACAAAGAACAACAACAACAACAACAAATAAACGGCTTCACCAAATGCATCACCAAGTCATGATTGCATGCGACCGATGTTGCAAATGACTGGAAATCAACTCCATTCTTGCAGAAAATCGGGAAGGATAATTAATTGAATGCATGTTAACGAACATCAAGATTGCAAGAGGATGCTATGTTGACGGAGAGATTGCAGGGAGTTGGAATGGTGCATGATAGTGAGGGGGATATCTATATAATAAAGATAGAATGCTTGAAGCTTTTCAATGATAGTAATTCAATACGATAAATAATACTGAATAGCGTGTGTATTCTCAAGTTTTATTGCAATAACTGTCTTTTAGGCGCAGTATTGTTGCTCCTCGCGGTCTGTCACGAGGAATATTTTCATGCAACAAGAAAAATAATCTTATAAAGAAGCTATATTTTTTTAGATTCCCACCTTGCCGTTTCATAAAAGTGATAGAGAGGAAGGGAGAGAGAGAAAGAGAGAGAGAGAGAGAGAGAGAGAGAGAGAGAGAGAGAGAGAGAGAGAGAGAGAGAGAGAGAGAGAGAGAGAGAGAGAGAGAGAGAGATAAAGAGAAAGAAAGAGAGAGACAGAGAGAGATATAAAGATAAAGAGAGAGAGAGAGAGAGACAGAGAGAGAGATAAAGATAAAAAGAGAGAGAGAGAGAAAAGAACATAAACCGAGACCATTAAAATCCCCTTAGCGACAAAATCGCCGAGCACCCATTAGCGCACCGAGCAGAATCCACAGCGAGCCTCCAAGAAAACATACCCAGCCGAACTTAATATCCTGAGCGACGCGAAGCTCCTAGTGACCGAATCTCTTGACAAATCCCTGAGGGACTCCCCTTCGGTGATAAAGGGCAATTTGGCCGACTTGCAAACACGTCCAGAAAGCGCCTCTCTCTCCCGGAGGACAAGAGCTTGTGGTCAGAATAATCTGCATGAACCCATGTACGGTCTCGGGGAAAATGAACTAATACAGAGAGACCCGGTTGTAGTCAGCCGAATCTCCCCCTCTCGTTGGACGCGAGGATATATATTCCCTATATTCGTATATATGTGTGTATATGCTTATGGTAAGTCAAACTCCTCCTATTATGGAAGAAAATGAGCAAACCAGAGAGGAGAGAAGCGAAGGGAGAAGAAGTGAATGGGAATAATAACGATTATAAAAAAGGAAAACAACAAGGGAGAGGAATTAAAGGAAGGCAGCGCAAATCAGAGCATGAAATGGAATACAAACCGGGACTCTCAGCCCAGCAATGAACATCGACCCATCACAGATATGTAGGAGGAAAGTGGGACGGGATTACATGGTTGAGTCCGACCCTTCATTAAGCGCCTCTATGCCCCTTATTTATAGAGTTCTTTTCTCTTTGCACCCTGATTGTGACGTCGGCTCTGCCTGGCCTGCATGTGCTTGATTGTTTGCCAGTCTGTACGTCTTTCGAAAGGCTGTTTGTCTGTCTGTCTCTTTCTCCTGTGCTCTGTTTTACTTTTTTCCCCCCATATATCTAATCCTCTGCTTTGTTCCCGTGCCTGGTTGTTTGCCTGTCTGCTCTCGTCGAACTGCCTGTTTGTCTGTTTCTCTTCCACTCTCTTGTCTCGCTCACTGTTCTCTTTTTCTTCTCTTTCGTTGTCGGAAGGCATAAGGACTTTTAAAGTTTGCACGGAGGCGTACCTAATCAATCAGCATCTGCTCTCCATTTTTCCTCTCTTTATTTATCAAAATCTTCCTTTAGGCACCACCCTCTTGTACGTACCATACATGAATATTTCCCCATCATATTCCCATTACGTTTCCACTCTCCGCGAGAATGCCCTTGGATATTACTGAGCTTCGCACTTGTGAGGAGAACCAGCAGTTGCCAAGCGGCTCTTTTTCCCTGGCTTCTAAGTGAGCGAAGGAGGAAATTGAAAACGATATCGGAGCGAAGCCATTCCATCGACGGGAGCGGACGGCCCCGAGACTCTGCCCCGAGAAGCCGTGCGCCGCCGGTTACGCCTTGCTGTTTGTTATTGGCGCTGTTGTTCTCAGAGGCCGAGGCGCTTGAACAGCTGTGGGAGGAGGAAGGCCTTGGGGTGGCTGGAAAACGGTTTTGTCTTTCGGTGTTTATAGCCTGTTTCCCGCTGTAAAATGTCGGCCGAGCGAGCATGTCACGGTGAGAATTACCTTTTGGCATGGCGTCGAAAATTCGTCACCACGGTTATTTTATCCCGGCGCCATCTTCTGGAAGCACGCATTCACACCATTGCCCTGGATATGCGCCAGGGATTCACTACCACACCTCCCGAAGGCTCCCCGAAACAGCCGAGCGGAAGGGTTATAGGTTTCCAGCTCCGAATTTCCCCGTCGGGTTACGGCGCTTAGGACGGAGATGGAACAGGACCCGGAATTAGGATTGATATTAGTATTTCTGTAGCAATGGAGGCCCTCGTTACCAGCCAGCATCTTACCCTCCCCCCCTTTTTACGTCGGGACGAATCGCAGTCACAAAAAAGCCTTCGCATGACTTTTCATCTTGCACGAGCTTACTCTGCATAGTTGCATTAGCATGATGAAGACCTAAAAAAGCCTTAATTACGCAGAATAACCTCCTCCAGTCCCTACGTGCTTCTGGCATTGAGGTGATGTCTCCCCCCGACATCACATAGCACTGAATCCACCTAACTTCCTCCCAAAGACCAAATCAGCTGATTTCGCGAGTCAGATCCCAAGACATCTTAGAGAAATGAAAGACCGAAAAGAGGTGACTACCGACGGGATCCCGTCAGGTCACCTCAGGCCAAGGTCGAGCCAAGGTCATATCGACCGATAGAACGAGGAACCCCTTAAACTATTTCATTGATCGTGAGACTATCGTAAAACTTAAATGGAGCCTCATTCTAGCAGGGGCGGGAACACGTCTCTCTGGCGGGACTTGATCGCCCGTGGAGGATTTACTTACAGCGGCCAGAGACAGCGGTGTACATGGGAGGAAACAGCTGTACTCTGAAGGATCCGTGAAAAATGGGGGCTTCGAAAACACTCGCCGTTTCGCTCTCCGGTCAAGGAAAACAGGAGGACAGTAAATCTCGGGGACTAGAAGAGGAGAAGGAGATAAAAGAACGATACGAGGGAGTGCAGGGAAGAGGGGGAGGGGGGGTGAGGGAGGCAAAGGTGATAAGATAGTCACGTATATGTACACGCACACACACATACACAGAGATCGAAAGAGAGAGGGAGAGAGAGGAAGAGAGAGAGAGAGAGAGAGAGAGAGAGAGAGAGAGAGAGAGAGAGAGAGAGAGAGAGAGAGAGAGAGAGAGAGAGAGAGAGAGAGAGAGAGAGAGAGAGAGAGAGAGAGAGAGAGAGAGAGAGAGAGAGAGAAATAGAAAGAGAGATAGATAGATAGAGATAGATAGATAGAGAGAGAGAGAGAGAGAGAGAGAGAGAGAGAGAGAGAGAGAGAGAGAGCAAAAGAGAGAAAGAGAGAGAGAGAGAGAGAGAGAGAGAGAGAGAGAGAGAGAGAGAGAGAGAGAGAGAGAGAGAGAGAGAGAGAGAGAGAGAGAGAGAGAGAAAGAAAGAGAGAGAAGAGCAAGAGAGAAAGAGAGAGAGAAAGAAAGAGAGAAAGAGAAAAAGAGAGAGAACCATTAGTGCACAAGAGGATTCCAGAACAGAGAGACAAAAAACACAAGACTCCTACAGAAGCCAAAGAGGTTGAAGCAAAGGAAAAAGTTTACAGAAAGAATAAAACCTAGCGAAAGAGGGAGAGAGAAAAATAGTCCACGAAGGAGGTTCAGGTGCGGTCGGAATCACAAAGTGCACTCCGGTCGTGGGCTCTGTCAACCTTCCGCTGGCGGGGACCTGCAGCGAGGAAATGCAGGCTCTCGCTCTCGCCCTTTCTCTCTCTCTTTATTTTTGTTTCTCTCTCTCTCTCTCTTTCTCTTTCTTTGTTTCTTTCTCTATCTTTCTTTCTATTTTTCTTTCTATTTTTCTTTTTTTCTCTCTCTCTTTCTTTCTATTTCTCTCTCTCTCTCTCTCTCTCTCTCTCTCTCTCTCTCTCTATATATATATATATATATATATACACACACACATATACATACATACATATACACCCATATATATATTTGTGTGTGTGTCTGCATATATATATATATATATATATATATATGTACATATATATATATATATATATATATATATATATATATATATATATATATATATATAAATATATGTGTGTGTGTTTATATATATATATATATATATATATATATATATATATATATATATATATATATATATATATAAATATATGTGTGTGTGTTTGTATATATATGTATATATATATATATATATATATATATATATATATATATATATATATATATATATATATATATATATATATATATGAATATTTATATGTATACATATATTTATATATATATATATATATAATATATATATATATATATATATATATGTATATATATATATATATATATATATATATATATATATATATATATATTATATATATGTATATATGTTTATATACATACATATGTATGTATAACTTACATACAGACATATTTATATATATATATATATATATATATATATATATATATATACAATATATATATATACATATATATATATATATATATATATATATATATATATATATATATATATATATATATATATGTTTGTACATATACATACATATGTATGTATGACTTACATACATACATGCTCATATATACGTATATATAAATATATATGTATATATATATATTTATATATATTTATTTATTTATACATATATACAGTATATATATGTATATATATATACATATACATATATCTTTATATCTAAATATATATGTACATATCTATCAATCTATCTATCCATCTACCTACCTATCTATCTACCTATTTATATATACACACATGGATACATTTATAAATATATGTATCTATCTATCTATTTGTACACACACACATACACACACACACACACACACACACACACACACACACACACACACACATATATATATATATATATATATATATATATATATATATATATATATATATATATACATATAGTCATAAATATGTATACAATATTAGACAATGCACTTCCTCCCGATATGAGCACCCAAGCCATCCATTCCCCACTGCTTATTCTTTTCCTTCTCACGACAACATCATTACTCTAAAACGCATTTCTTTCCTCCATTCATCTTCCTCGACGCTCACGCCCGCCCAGCTGCCCACGCTCCTTTTGATATTTTCCCTCCAGCTCCATTTTTATTCTAATTTCTCTTTCCCTCCCTTCCCTACCCGTCTTTCTCGCCTGACCTCTGACCCTGTCATGACCACCGACAGGCGGCAGTTACCCCGACGCCTTCACAGGGAACCTCCGACGGCTGAGAGGCGCTCTTTGGTGTCGGGATGATGTAGCTAAGAAAGAGGGTGGGCGGGAGGTGGGCGTGAGGCCGGAACTGAGCGGAGGGAGATGTGCTCATGGCGTTGAGGCTGGTGTTTCTCGTCTCTCTCTCTCTCTTTCTCGTTCTTTCTTTCTCGCTCTTTGTTGCTTTTCTTCTCTCTCTCTAACTCTCGCTCTTTAGCTCTCTTTCTTTCTTTCCCTCTCTTTCTCTCTCTCTCTATTTCTCTGTGTTGCGCGCTCTCTCTTTTTCTTTCTTTCCTTCTCTCTCTCTCTCTCTTTTACTCTCTCACTCACTCTCCTCTTTCCTTCCCCCCCCCTCTCCCTCCCTCCCTCACTCCCCTCCCATTCTCTCTCTCTCTCTCACTCTTTCTCCTCTTTCCTTTTCCCTCCCCCCCCTCTCTCTCTATCTCTCTCCCACTCTGTATGTATGTGTGTGTGTGAATGTGAGTCTCGTCGCCCCGGTGCTGATGGGCGTCTCTGTTGATGGAATTACGGTAGATGCAATTTTTGGCGAGATGGCGTAACGTGCTCGCAGGGAAATCGTGATGAGGTGAGGCTGCAGAGGAACGACTATTTTCGCTTGATATAAATTCTCTAGAAGCGATTAATCATAAGGAGGGTCTTGTTCCTCCCCATCCGCGAAGAGAAACATAAAAAAAATAAAACTGAAATAGATCTAAATGATAGATAGAAAAAAAACAATAAAAAATAAAGCAATGGATAGCAACAACTCCCCCCCCCACACACATACACCAAACAACACCTAACAAACAAAATAAAAACAAAACAAACAAATCCCAAAACAGAGATAAAACCCTCGTTTCTGTTAATCAAAAATTCGCGCCCATTTCGCTAAGCTGAGTCCGACCAATAGAAATAGATCTAATCATTATGATAGAGACAAAACAATAAAAAACAAAGCAATGGATAGCAACAACCCCGCCCCCCCCCCCTCCAACAAACACACCGAACAAAACAAACCAAACAAAAACAAAACAAACCCCAAAACAGAGATAAAACCCTCTCGCTTCTGTTTATCCAAAATTCGCGCCCATTTCGCTAAGCTGAGTCCGCCCACCCGCATCCCTCAGTGTCGAGAGGACGCCTTGCAATTTCCCCAATCCCCCTCCGGACTCAGCTTCGAAGATAAAGTATGGGTTCGGTGACCTGAAATTCAATTAAAAGTCCATCACACTGTTATCATGTGCCGAGACGCCCCTTCTCCTCCTCCTCCTTCTCTCCTCCTGGTCTCGCTCTTGCTCTTGCCGCCGAATGGTTGGTCTTTCGGTCCCGAAGGAGGGGGCGTTTGTTCTCGTTGGGGTTTTGCTTAGCTTTGTTGCACTCACTCACACGCACACACACGCACGCACAGACACGTACACAGACGCAGGCATGTACACAGACACACTCACACATACAGTCCAAAGACAGAGATAGAGAGGGAGGGAGGGAGAGAGAGCGAGCGAGAGTGAGAGATAGAGAACGAGAGTGAGTGAGAAGAGAGAGAAAGAAGGAAGTTCTTGCTAGTTATTTATGTTATGTTCATATCTTTCTCTGTATTTTTTTTTTCTTTCTCTTTTTTAATGTTTGTGTCTCCCCAGCTCCATTCTCATGTTTGGAGTATTTGTGTTGCCGAGTCACTGTTGATCTCTATATTGAAATTAATTAATGTTTGAAATATCTAATTAACCTAATGTTCTTTTTTCTAATAAATCAACGAATTAATCACAAACATACCACCATCACGAAACACACCGCCAACAATTAAAACAAAGAACGAAATCTATCCAAGTCACAAAAAATGTTTCTCAAGAATAGAACAATGTTTTATTCCCCTTCGGAGACACCCTCGGGAGTCGAATTCGCTCTGACGAGGGAACCAGATCGGTTGGACGTGTGATATTTTTTTCATCGAGGTGGACCCGAGAGGAGAGGAGGAGGAGAGGAGGAGAGGAGGAGAGGAGGAGAGGCAGTCGGGAAGAATATGAAACATTCCTGGAAATGTGGAGGAGGACGCACACGCAGATACATGTTTATTGTATATGTGTGTGTGTGTTTGAGTTTATATATATACATATATGTATGTATGTATGTATGCATATATATATATATATATATATATATATATATATATATATATATATATATATATATATACATATACACATATTTATATATACTGTATATACACATACATACATACATGCACACACACACACATCTGTACATATATACATAAACACAGGCAGACAGACAGACAGAGAGAGAGAGAGAGAGAGAGAAAGAGATAGATAGAGAGAGAGAGAGCGAAAGAGAGAAGGCAGATACAGAGGCAAATAAGCCGACTACATGCGTGCCAACATTCTTCACATCATAATGCTTTTATCATACAGCATCTTCTTAACTACTCATTAGTTTCAGCAACAAACACGTCGCTTTAATTTTCTTGCGAGCAAAAGGACCAACCAAGTCTCGCCATGTGTGATGGATTAACTCAACATATGTGATTAATTATACTGCAAGCGACTGCGGAATCGTCGATATGCGTGTCACTCTGGAGTGGTCTTTAAAGGCTTTTGCTACAGGGGCGTTATTCCCTTGTTTTTTTTTTTTTTGCTCCAGGCACACTCACACACACACACAATGAATAAATTTATATACTTATGTGTATATATGTACTATATATATACGCGCACACGCACACACACACGCAGTATACAAATTTATATACTTATGTGTATATATGTATATATCCGCACACACACACACACACGCAGTATACAAATTTATATACTTATGTATATTTAAGTATAAATACGCACACACACACACACATTTCTAACTTAATTTCAGCTCTTGTGTCTATAAATGCATATGGGGGAGAAACAATGTTACGGTTGCTGAAAAAAATGATTTTTAATGAAAAATGCAAAAGAGGCAGAAGCAATATTCATAAA
>BOPN01000249.1:579424-581924 GCA_017312705.2 Penaeus japonicus
TCTCTTTCTCTTTCTCTTTCTCTTTTTCTCTCACTTTCTCTCTCCCCTCCCCCCTTCCCGTTCCCCTTCCCCTTCCCCCTCCCCCTTCCCACTCCTCTTCCCCCTCCTCCCTTCCCACTCCCCATCCCCCATCCCTCTCCCCTTCCACTTCCCCTTCCCCCTTCCACTTGCCCTTCCCCCATCCCTCCTCCCTCCATCCCTCAGCCTCGTGTGATGAGGACGAGAGAGCCGGCAGTCCGACCAACCTGAGCCTCGAGTCTTACCTCTTCCGGCGAGAGATATTGCGTCACTTCCGGGGAACCGCGGCGGGCGAATTAGGATAAGCAATCTCTTGTGAGGAGGCTGAGGATGCAGGGGGCTGGGGGGGGGGGGGGCAGAGTGGATGGAAGGGGGAGGGTTAGGGGGGGAAGGGGAGGGGGGGAGAGGGAAAGGAAAAGGGGGAAGGGAGGGGAGGGGAGGGGGAGGGGGAGGGGGAGGGAAAGGGAGGAAGGGAGGGGAGGGGAAGGTGTGGGGAAGGAAGAGGAGGAAGGTGTGCGAAAGGGAAAGGCAGGGGGTAGGGAAAGAAGGGTAAGAGGAAAGGGAGGGGGGAAGGGGATGGGGAAGAGGAAAGGGAAAGAGAAGGGGAGCAGAGAAGACGGATGGAAGGAGAGGAAGGAAGAAAACGAAAGTTATTAAAGGGGAGAGATCAGGAAGGAAAGAGGAAGGAGGACGGGGGTCACAACGAAAGTAAAGGGGAGGGAAGGGAGAGGGGAAGAAAGCGGGAATAAAGGAAAGGAAGAGGGAAAAAAGAGAAGGGAGGGGAGGGGAGGGAGAGCAACATTAAAAGGCGGGAGAAGTTAGGAAAAAGGTCTTGATTAGTTTTACACGTGTAGGCGTGTATATGGGCGTGTGTGGGCGGCTTTATGTTCATCCCTGTATTAACCTTTTAAAAGTTCTCTCGTGGATTTGTGTTGTTTGATTGTGTGTGTGTGTGTGTGTGTGTGTGTGTGTGTGTGTGTGTGTGTGTGTGTGTGTGTGTGTGTGTTTTCTTGTGTGATTTGTATGTGCTTGTATATATGTATATACATACATACACACACACACACACACACACACACACACACACACACATATATATATATATATATATATATATGTATATATATATATATATATATATATATATATATATATATATATATCACCAATATGTAAACATCTAGTCCCCATCAATACACAAAAAAATCCTTAAAGAAACAACGCACAAAAAAAGAAGATAAACAAACCTTTTACAACATAATTCTGATATGCAAATGAGGAGATAAAAGACCTTATTTCCACGTAAAGAGAGTGAGAGAGAGAGATAGAGAGAGACTGCACCTGGTCGTGCTTTCGGGGACAACGTCTTTGACCTTCAAGAAAAAAGGGGGGTGGGGGGGGATAGCGTGAGTCGGAGGTCGCTGTTGATGGCGACCTGATTAACTTAATAACATTACTTTCATTTTATATCTGTTTATCTGGTACGTTATTGTGTTGATATATTCATTATCATCATAAGCACCATTATTATCATCACTATCAACATCATCATCATCATCATCATCAACCAATATCAATACATATAACAAAAACTCTCATACTCATCACTATATCCACACACCATGACACCATCCTTAGCACCATCAATCATCACCAAACACTATCAACTACTCAATCATCACCATATCATTGCAACCATCACTCACCATATTGCAACCTCAAGAGTGACCGAAAACCATCTAAGAACCTTTCACTATCTCGGAGATTCTCTTGCAACCAGTCAATCACCATAAATTTGTTGCAGAACACTATATTTTTTTTTCTCACACGCAAAGAACCTTTTTCCCTTGTCACTGTGTCTCGATTTATTGATCAATGCAAGTGTCTTGGACGCACGGCAGCTGTTCGTCTATTTTTTTTTTTTTTTAGGATGAAGGAAGAGAGGGAGGAAGAAGAGTAGGAAAGGAAGTGAAGGAGGAGGTGGAAGTGGCGGTGAAGAAGAAGGTGGAGGAGGAGCAGCAGGTGAAGAAGAAGAAGGAGGAGGAGGAGCAGGTGCAGAAGGAGGAAGAGGTGGAGGAGGAAAAGGAGGAGGTAGAGTAGGTGGAGGTGAAGGAGGAGGAGGGGGAAGGGGAGCGGGAGAAGGGGTGAGGAAAGAAGAGGAGAAGAAGGAGGAGAAAGAGGAGGGAGAAGAAAATGATTTAGAATAGGAGGAAGAGGACCAAACGAAGAAGAATAAGAAGAAAAAGAAAAAGCATATCATACTTATTTTCTCATTTCCATCACTTCACTCTTACAAAAGACATTCCCTCATTTGCATATATCAGAGGAAACTATCAATACGTACATTCGAACTTCTCATTGCATTCTGGGAAATTAATGTGAGTATGAATCCTTTAATTTAATTATCATTTCTAATACGCACACCCATGCTTATTCAACTAAATTGCTGGTCTCGATCGCCACACACACACACACACACACA
>BOPN01000249.1:586924-589424 GCA_017312705.2 Penaeus japonicus
AGTGATGAAGATAGGTAGGTGGATATTTCATTAGTAATGGTATACGGATGGAGTTTGTGTGTGGAGGGGGGTGGGGGGTAGGTGTAGGAGTGAGGGGAGAGGGAGAGGAAGAGAGTGAGGTGGACGCTGAAGAGGGAGGGAGGAGGAGGAGGGGGGAGGGGGAGGGAGAGGGGGATGGTGTGGTGGAGGCTGAGGAAGAAGGAGGGAGGGAGGGAGAGAGGGAGGGAGATGGAGGGGATGTCGAGGCTTGAGGGTTGAGTTGAGAGGGGTGGGAGATAGATAAGTAGAAATAGACAGATGGATAAATGGAAAGATAGATAGATAGAGTATATGGGAAGAGAGAGAAAGAGAGAGAGATGGAGAGAGAGAGAGGAATGTATATATATATATAGATAGATAGATATAAATATATAAATAGATAGATAAATAGAGAGAGAGAAAAAAAGAGAGAGATATGGACAGATATATAGAGATTTAGATACATAGACAGAAAAATAGATAAAGAAAAAATACAAATGAACAGAAAGATAGATAAAAAGAAAAGAGGAGAGACCGAAAGAAAAGATTTATGAGAACATAAAATTTCTTCTGTAGTGATTCATCCTTCTGATATATGGCAGAAATTCTGGTACAGTCAGTGAGCGTTGAATGTATTAGCCTTGTCTTTATAGCGTCATTTGAAACTGTTTTATCAATCTTCAACTACTTGTAATCCTTGTCTTTCCTCCTAATTTAGCTTAAGATTTATATCTATATTTCCCTTCTGTTGAAGCAACTTTCAGTTTTAAATCTGGAAAAAATAGCCTTTGATCACACATACACAACATCCACACATACACACGATGCAAAAAAAAGCATAAATGCTCAGTTCTTAATCAATAAAAACAATGACACCAAGACAACGAAAAAAGGAATGACCATGCTACTGATAACATCTTAGATGAATGAACAGCTACCTCTGGGCTTGGAGACCGTTTCCACGATTCAGCGGGCAACGCCCCCAGTGTCAGAGGGAGAACGAGGCAGGGAAAGACAAGGATTGATGGGAGAGGAAGGGAGAGGGAGGGATTGGTGGGAGAGGAAGGGAGAGAGGGAGGGATAGAGGAATGAAAAGAAGAGGAAGGGAGGAAGAGGGGGATGGAAGAAATTGAGGGAAGAGAGGGATAGGGAGGTTAGAAGAGAGGGAAGGAGGGAAGGAGAGAATGTATCTGTTTGTGTGTGTGTGTATTTGTTTGTGTATCTATATCAGAGACACGATCAACGACCAAAAATAAGAGAGAGAGAGAAAAAAAAAACGAATATCAAAGAAGCAAAGAAAAGAACAAAGACAAAAAAAAGGAGGAAAACCGTAACAAAAAAAAAAACAAACAAAAAAAACTACCCTCCAAAACACGAAGGAGGGAAGGGAAAAGGCTCGCGGTCGAGAAAGTTTTGCCGGATGTGTTAATCAATACGGTCTCACGCACGGCTCACGACTGTACGGGATACGACACATTTCCTTTAAAAAGAAACTTAAAAACTGGATTAAAATATATAAAAAACAAAACAAAAACACAACAACATATACATATATATACATATATCGACTTGTCATAGTTATGAGTACAAGTAAGAAATAGTCTATTCACTAAATAAGATTAGATATTTGATAAACATATATACATATATATTTGCTAACATATACACACACATATATATATATCGACTTGTTATAGTTATGAGTACGAGTAAGTAAGAAATAGTCTATTCACTAAATAAGATTATATATGAAATAGAAAGGAGGATTGCATTAAGACCCAGAAAGAGTTATTATCTCGAGGTAGTAAAATATGGTGACCTACTCGACCCTCTGGTCACGTGATAGGGGGAAGGGAGGGTGGGGTGGGGTAGGGTGGGGTAGGGTAGGGTGGGGAAGGGAGGGTGGGGTGGGGTAGGGTGGAGTAGGGTAGGGTGAAGTAGGGTTGGGGTGGGGGGAGGGTTAAACATCACAACACACACGATCTCTCTTTTTTAAAAGAATGTTGATAAAAGGGTTAAATAAGACGAAAATAAAAAAGGATTAAATTCATCTAGGAGTTGTCCATTGCATATTAGCTCTCATTATATTTGTATTGTGTTTGTTGACATTGCTTTTCTTGGCGAGCGAGTGAAATAATCATAATGCAGTAATAATGTAATGATAGTTATTATCAAATGGTTTTGCATAGTTTATTTTACATAGTTTCGGGAGGGGGTGGGGGGGTGGGTAAAAAGTAGAAGAAGAAAAGGAAGATGAAGCGGAGGAAGGAAGAAAAGAAGTAGAAGTGGAAGAGGAAAGAAGAAAAGAAGAAGAGGAATAAGAAAGAATAGAAGAAGAAGGAAAAGTAGACGTAAAAGAAAAAGAAGAAGAGGAGGGGAGGAAGAAGTGGAGGAGGAAGACAAATTAAAAGACAGCGAGACAGAAAGAGAAAGAACCGAGGTACAGAAAGAGACAGAGAAAACGAAAGAGAAACAGATAGAA
>BOPN01000249.1:604424-605764 GCA_017312705.2 Penaeus japonicus
AGGTTGAGTCCTCTCTCACTTGTTCTATCTTCGAGCTGCATGGCATTACATAAAGGGCTTATTTGCTGTCTATTTCTTTATTTATGCTTACTGATTGACCTTGCCAAGAGACTCCGCATGGCAAAATACTTGGAATAACTGAGACAAAAACGATAATTACTTTAAACGGCAATAAGGTAACGGAAAATCATAAAAAAAAGAAAAAAATAAGAGTGTTTCTGCATTAACGAGGAGACGCCACAATGATGACTACTCCCATTAAGGTCAGAAGAATAATTCTAATGTCACGGTGTAAAGCATAAACATATTAATAAACAAATACATCATGCTAATCCATTTACCTCAAACCTCGCTGGAAAACGCCTGCCCGATTTCATACCTGAAAAGAAACGAATAAATTAGATCACAATTCCGACAAACAAATGAATATCGACAACCGACTCAATAGCTGACACATAAAAATGAATTGTTATGCCCATGGTAATGATTAACAAACAAAAATCCAATTGATATCATCGTACATAGCAACATTTTCTCTTGCACGACCCGTTCCCATAGGCCTTCTCTCGCAGTAAAAACAAGTGTTATTATTGTTTATATTTGTCTATCATTCTATTTTTTATGGGACGACCAGATAGGCCTAACCATTTCTTCGCCGTCTAAACGAGATATCAAGTTGTGTTGGAAACCACATGTATCTACAAGCACATTCTCTCCTACGTCCTCCTCACTCCTCCCTCTCTCCCTCCCTCTTTCCCTCCCTCCCTCCCTCTTTCCCTCCGTCCCTCCCTCCCTCCTTCCCTCCCTCCCACCCTCACTCCCTCCCTTCTTCCCTCCCTCTTTCCCTCCCTCCCTTCCATAATAGACAGCCATTTCTACCTGTTTAGGATCATTACATATACTGCTCCTAATGCCCATTCGGGCAATAGCGCCAGGAGTAGGGTAGGTTAACTTCATGTAAGTAGGTCCTTGCTATTAACCCTATATCTATCTATCGATATATGTCTGTTTGGCTATTTACCTGTCTGTCTCTGTTTGTTTGTTTTTCTGTTTGTTTCTGGCTGGCTGTGTCTGACTGTCTATGTCTGTCTCTCTGTCTGTCTGTCTCTATATCTGTCTGTTTCCATCTCTGGCTATATGTATTTATATATCTATCTCTATGTGCTCAGTGATTTATATATCTGTCTCTTTCTTCCTTTCTCTTTCTCTCTTTTTCTGTCTCTAATCTCTCTCTCTTCTCTCTCTCTCCCTTTCTCTCTCTCCTATCTCTCCTCTCTTTAACTCTCTCTCTCTCTCTCTCTCTCTCTCTCTCTCTCTCTCTCTCTCTCTCTCTCTCCCCC
>BOPN01000250.1:37500-45000 GCA_017312705.2 Penaeus japonicus
AGGGCAACAGACTTCAAAAACAAATCCAAACAAAACACACTCAAGCACATAAACAATCAATGGAACACACTCCATTGCAACCGCGTCTGTTGCCGCCTCGTTTTCAAAGGCATCACCAACAACAACATCTGACACCCAGGACTGAGAAAAACAAATAAACAAACAAACAAATGGGTTTATTAACTGGTATACCAATTACGTATTCTATCTGCCAGCAGGATCATCGTTATTTCCTAGTCTAAATCACACGCCACACTGCGTTTTGAAGATTGCCTCGCTATAGAAATCGTAAGCACTGATGATGCCCGTGATGACGTCATAAGAATATTGATACTAAATCAATGCTTTTTCATGACAGCGAAAAGTAAGCTCTTCAAAAGAATATTGATGCAATAACTTCAACAACATTTCGTCGATGCTGGTAGAACAATTAAATAATCAAAAACAACAATGATTGAAATAAAGCAACTAAGCTTTAAATAGTGACGTCAAATTCATAACAAAAGCTATCCCATGTGTATTTTTCACACGCATGAATAACATTGCCAATAAATAGCACAGTATCATTACATTATGTTTACTGTAATAAACAGTATATTGATATTTCCAATAGCCACCGGAGCCTCAGTAAATTATCGTAACATATCCCTTTCACAAGATACATTTATTTCTCATAACCACGACTGTATTACCATTTCGATAATACATTTCCATAGCTTATATCTCATGGCCATTTCAATTTCATTTTAACAGCTGTTCATTTTCAGAATTACGGTTTATCTAAATTATACATCCTATTGAACTTTTATTTGAAATCTTTTATTCCAATAGCCTATGATATCACTTTTCTCTAATCACATAACTATTCTGATTAGATTAACATTTTATTCCTGATGATCAAACCTATCCTTAGAGCTATAAATATCACTCATATTCCTTAATCATACATCACAATAACATTTATTATATTTCTATATATTTTTTTTTTAATTATCTTTTCCCGTTCACAAAACCAAGTTATTATCATATATTTTTCTTTTCCGATGTATGTTGCTAACACTAACTACATAGCGCTCACTTAAGAGCAACCGTTTTTTTCATTATCGGAATTACATGCGATCTAACTGAACAGGCCATTAATATGAACAGCAATTTATTCGTTCTAGCCATTGCTGTTTAATTACATAACTAGCTTCTTGATAGGAACCGTTCATTTCTTATGGCCATTGCTAACACTTTAATTACACACAGGGCCAAACCCTTCGCGGCAACTACACTGCGCTCACAACATACATTTATCCCCCTTCCCTTCCCACTCCCCAACCGACAATAAACAAATGTTATTTAGTCTTTCTCTCTCTCTCTCTCTCTCTCTCTCTCTTTCTCTCATTCTCTCTATCTCTCTCTCGCTCTCTCTCTCTCTCTCGTTCTTCTCATCTTACTCTCTTCTCATTTCTCTCTCTCTTCTCATCTCATCTCTGTCTCTCTCTCTCTTTTCATCTCGCTCTCTCTCTCTGTATCTATCTTCTAATCTCTCTCTCTCTCTCTTTTAATCTCGCTCACTCTCTCTCTCTCTCCTTCCATCTCTCTCTCTCAAACCCCCCCCTCTCTCTCCCTCCACTCACTCACCCCCCCACTCTCTCCTCTCCCCCCTCCCTCCCTCCCTCCCTCCCTCCCTCTCGTGCCATCAGTCTCCCGAGCTAATTAAACACTACACTAGTGAGCTGACTCTCCATCAAAATCTGCTATGATCTTGGGAGTTAATGTTGGTCTAAGCTGATGCAGTAATTGGAAATTTAAGGCCGTAACTTTTGTTCCCGGTGATGACTGCGGCATTAGAGAGACCCGGCGTGAATGAATAAAAAGTGTATAGTGAAGAGAGAGAGAGAGAGGGTGAAGGAGGCGTTTCGGGGCGAGTGTGTTAGTCGTTCTGTGCAAAGCTGTGAGTAATAATATTTGGATTACGTGAGACTGTTATTCGGATTTATTGTCTAATTTACGATTGCAATCAATTTACATTCGTAATTGGTTTATCAGATAGACAGTTTTGCTGTTAGCACTCGATTTTTCACGCTCTTTGTTACACGGTACAAAAGCTTTTTTTGTTTGTTTTTTCTGTGAGAGTATTTTTTTGTGTGTGTTTGTTTGTTTTCTGGGGTTTGTCGTTTAGTTGTTCTTTTTGTAGTGTCTGGATGACAGACACACACGTAAATAAACAAACAAGTAGGTGAGCAAGAATGCATTGATAAGTCAACACACACACACACACACACACACACACACACACACACACACACACACACACACACACACACACACACACACACACACACAGAGGTATATAAACAACCTCCCAACCCATACCCCATCTCCAGCACCACCATCCCCTCTCAAAGCGCACCTACTCCATCCTAAATCACAACACAGACACAAACAACCACATCACTGCACGCCTTCATCGGCCTCCATCAAAGCTCAGACACAGTAGCCTCTCCATCACAGCCTGCCCTGCACGCTGATCACCCTCTATCCCAATCGCGCGATCTGTCGCTATTTGACCGTAACCCCACATGAAGCCTCCATCAGATCACACATATGTAAACCTTCCTTTCGTCACGGCATGTACATACAGATACTCCCTCGTACCATCTCGTTCCACCCTCCTTCTATCCTCTTCCCCCCTCGCTCACCTCCCTTCCCTCCCCCCAAAGTGAATTAACCAAACACTACTAGTCTTTCTCACCATCAGAATAACCATGCATACACATAGCACCCTCTGTCACATCACACATACACAACCCTCCACATCACAACAAGCACCAGCTTCACCCTCATCCTTTCCGTCCCACCCAAGCACACCACAAGCAACCACTTCCACAAGCAACCAATTCCAACCCCACCTCCCTCCACACACACACACACACACACACACTCCAAACCTACCTCACCACAACAACCACTCCCTCCTTTCCTTCCTCTCATTCAAGCTATAAACAAACACTAGCTCCTCATCTCTCTCTCTCTCTCAAACGCTCACCTCTCTCTCTCTCTCTCTCTGTTTGACTCTCCCCCCCCCTCTCTCTCTTTCTCTCTCTCTGTTTGACTCTCTCCCCCTCCCCCTCCCTCTCTCTCTGTCTCTGTCTCTCTCTCTCTCCCTCTCTCCCTCTCTCTCCATCGCCACTCCTCCCCCTTCGTCTTCCCTCGCCCAGACACCCCCGCAACCCCGGTTCTCGACTAAGGGCCCCAGGGCGGTAAAAGCAATTCTCTCTCCGGAAATTTGCACTAGAGGATTTTTAATACTCGCGCGAAGGACAAGGACGTAGTAAAGGATGCCAAAGCCGGGGGTTCTGGAGAAAAGGAGGAGTTTAGGGTTCAGCAGCGAGAGGGATCGGGGCGGGGTGGGTGTGTGTGTGGGTGGGGTGGGATGGGTGAAAGGGTGGGATGCAGGGCGGTTGTTGCAAGAGAATGGGATGATATGGGTGAGGATATGGCGTGTTTTGCTTTTCTCTTTTTTTTCTCTCTGTCGGTTGGTCTTCGTCTCTCTCTATATATATCTCTCTCTCTTTCATTACCCCCACCTCTCTCTCTCTCTCTCTCTCTTTCACATCCTCCTTTCTCTCTCTTTCTCTCTCTCATTCACATCCTCCTCTCTCTCTCTCTTTCACATCCTCCTTCCTCTCTCTCTCTCTTTATCTATGTAGCATTTTTCACGTCTGTCATTTTGGTCGAGGATAAAATTAGTCAAACGGAACGCATATTTGCTTATTTTCATTTATCCTCCACCGCAACATCGAATGGATTCCTTTACCTGAGATGCCAAATATACTTCCCAACTCATTTTTTTTCTACAATTTTTTTTTTTTTTTTTTTTTTTTTTTTTTTTTTTTTTTTTTTTTTTAAGGCTATCCCTCTTTAATTCCTTCTTCAAAGGCTCGAGATGAATAAAAACGCAAGTTGTCGCTAGTTGTGGCCTTAGGGCGGTGGCTGTGTGAGGCGGGGAAAGGGGGGGGGGGTAAGGGGAAAGGGGAGAGGGGGTCGAGGCGTTGATTTTTCCGTCGGCAACCCTTTCTATCCTTTAGTCTGGAAGCCCCTCTCCCTCTCCCTTTTCCCTCTCTGTTTTCCCCTCTCCCTCTTTTCCCCCCTCTACATCATCCTTGACTTGTCCTTTCATGTGTCTGTCTGTCACCCCTTTTCCTCTCATACAGCCTTCCCCTTTCCCTTCATTTTATTAGTGACCCTCCTCTCCCCTCACTCCCTCCCTCCAAATGCTGACTCCCCTCAACACCTCCCCCTTTTATCTCGACACCCTGTCACGCTGTACTGATTCATCTTACCCTCTCTCGGCTCTCTCACCCTTCCATGAGGCTTCCCATTTCCCCCTTCTCTCTCTCTCTGTCTCGTTCTCTCTTACACTCTATATTACTCCTCTGTGTCTGTGGGTATGTCTCTCTCTCTATCTTTCTCTCTCTTTTTCTCTCTTTCTCCCCCTTTCTCTCTCTTTCTCTCTCTCTCTTTCTCTCTTTCTCCCCCTTTCACTCTCTCTCTCTCTTTCTCTCTCCCTTTCTCTCTCTTTCTCTCCCTCTCTCATACTCTCTCTCGCTCCCTGCCTCCCTCCCCTCCTACCCCCCCCACCCTTCCGACTGAAACCCGTCACTCTTCCCTTCACAGGCATACAAACCCCCATCCCCCCAAAAATAATAATAAAAAAATTAAAAAAAAGGATTATCCCCCTAGGTAATGCCAAGAATACGACAAAGCTGTTTCATCGGCTGAGAGACTTTACTCTTCCAGCTGGAGGCAAGGGAGGTTAATGTACAGTTTTCATTTTCATGGGAGACTTGCAAGAGACAGTCACCTGTTGCTGCTTGATCTTGTTTCTTGTTTCCTTCGTTTTTTTTTTTTTTTTTTTTTTTTTTTGGGGGGGGGGGTCGTAAGCAAAGAAGTTAAGAATGCATTTTTTTGTATTCTTCTTTTATTTTCTATTTATTTCTTTATTGTATTTTATTCTTATCTTATTTTCTGTTTCTTTCTTTATTTTCTTTATTCTTATTTTATTTTCTGTTTCTTTCTTTATTTTCTTTATTCCTATTTTATTTTCTATTTCTTTCTTTATTTTCTTTATTCTTATTTTATTTTCCATTTCTTTCTTTATTTTCTTTATTCTTATTTCATTTTCTCTTTCTTTATTTTCTTTATTCCTATTCTATTTTTTATTTATTTCTTTATTTTCTTTATTCTTATTCAATTTTTTATTTCTTTCTTTATTTTCTTTATTCTTATTTTATTTTCTATTTCTATCTTTATTTTCTTTATTCCTATTTTATTTTCTATTTCTTTCTTTATTTTCTTCATTCATATTTTATTTTCTATTTATTTCTTTATTTTTTTATCCATTTTTTTATGATATTGAGAAGTGTATTTAACTAATCTTTTAATTGAGAAGAGATGATGATAGTTATGATAGTGATAACAAGGATTATGATAAGAATAATGATGATTATGATAATAGTGTTAATGACGATGCTAATTATGATAATGATGATGATAATGATGATAATGATAATGATAATTATGATAATGATGATAGTAATGGTAATTATGATAATGATGATGATGATAATAGTTAATAATAACTACTGTAATAGTAATAGTGATAATGGTAATAATGACAATAACAACAAAAATGATAATAATGATAATATTTATGATACTGATAATGATGATAACAACAGTAATGATCAATCCATAATAACTAAAATGATAGCAATAATGATAATGATGATATTAATGTCATTGGTAATTATGATACTGATGATAATGTTGATGATCATGATAATGATAATAATGATAAAAGAACGATAATGATAACAGTAATGCTAAAGAATGAACAAAACTAACAACTATCTATTATCTATTATTTTACCATCATCCTTAACAGTACTAGTGATAATAATAAGAATAATACTAGTAATAATATTGATAATAACAAAATCACTTACCCCAATCCAAATTAGATTTCATAATTTTGCAAAAAAAAAAAAAAAAAAAAAAAAAAAAAAAAAAAAAAAAAAAAAAAAAAAAAAAAAAAAAAAAAAAAAAAAAAAAATACAATACCCATGTTAATATAACTCAAATAACTCAAATAATCACATGTTAACAATCTTTGGCTCTATCAACGGAAGAAGTCAGTAAATCATATCACAATGAAGTGTGAACATGCAAAAGTATGAACAGGCTTAAAAAAAGAAAAAGAAAGAAAGAAAGAAAAAATAAAAAGGCTAATTAGATCTGGTACTCCCCGTTTTTAATGGTCTTTAGTCGCATTACAAACCTGGTGTTCATTTCCAGTGGTGTTTAGGAGTGTGGAAGTTTAATTGGATATTTCAGTGTGCATTTGCATTATGCTTTACCCCGTTATGGTATTGGAGGAAGTAGATTATGACGTAGGGATGATTCCTTATTTTTTTTTTTTTTTTTTTTTTTTTTTATAATTCCTCAAAGGGGATGATAGACTTAAAGATATGAATGTATGGCTGTTTCAACAAAAACATCAAAAAGGGAGAAGAAAAAGAAGGAAAGAGAGAGAGAGAGAGAGAGAGAGAGAGAGAGAGAGAGAGAGAGAGAGAGAGAGAGAGAGAGAGAGAGAGAGAGAGAGAGAGAGAGAGAGAGAGAGAGAGAGAGAGAAAGAGAAAGAGAGAAAGACAGAGGGAGAGAGAGAGAGAGAAAGAGATCAAGACACAGAGAGAGAGAGAGAAATATATAAAAAGAGAGAAACCCCACAGCCGAAGAACTGCCACTACATTTTTATCTGTTGTATGTAATTTTGAAGTGTAAAGAGAAGTCATCACGTATTCATGAGGAATTCTGTCACTTCATACACCGAGGTAACGAGCATCGTCATACTTCATTATAATGTCCAACGAGAGCGGGAGTCACTCTAGGAAACAAATTTTCCGTCTTGAGGGACCGATTTTCGAGGCTCGGTACTGGTTCCTTCATCTCTTTTTATCTGGGCGTATTGTACTTGCTTGTCTATCTCTCTGTCTGTCTGTTACCCATATGTGGACACATTTCTAGCTAAGTCGATTTCTTCCACTACTTTCTCTCTCCTTCTCTCTCTAACGCTGATGATAATAGTAATCACAAAAAAAACAGTAGTGATAACAATTACAAAACAGTGAAATGAATTAAAAAGGGATATGGCTGTGCCCCCATGTGATACATCTATTGCAATGCATCATTGATTCTCCTTTTTCTTGCAGGCAACGCTCGACCCTTCAGCGGACAGGACAAGCTGCCTTGAGAGGATATCCTTTTTGTCTTTCCCTGGGCGGTGCCACGCTTGACAGAGGTTAGACTCGCTGTGTTCATTCTTCCGGGGTACCTTGTTCCTGCAGAGAGGAACAGGAGGGATTGGAAACAACAATTAAATGTCTACGTGTGTGCTGTATGTATATATGAACAGATATATATATATATATATGTTAACACACACACACA
>BOPN01000250.1:52500-55000 GCA_017312705.2 Penaeus japonicus
TAAGGGGTTATGGCGGATCGAGTGAACACGAGGGTTAGCGAGGGACAGAAAACTTTGAAGAGGACAGATTCAGGCAAACTTCCTCTGGGTATAAGAATGGAAGGTAAAAAGAAGAAGGAGAAGGAAGGAGAAGAAAGAGAGGGAAGAAGAAAAAGAGAAGGAAGAAGAAAAAGGGAAGAAGGCGAAGATAAAGAAGAAAAAAAAGAAGGAGAAAAAAGGCATGAGAAGAAATGGTAGAAAACGAGGAAAGGGGAAGAAAGAGAAAAAGAAAGAGAAGTAGAAGAAAGAGAAAAAGAAAGAGAAGTAGAAGAAAGAAAAGAACAAAGAGAAAAAAAGAGAAAGAAGAAGAAGACAGAAAGAAAAAAAAAGAAACAGGAGAAGAAGGAAAAGAACAAAGATAAAAAAGAAAGAAAGGAGAAGAGAAAGAAAGACAAAAAAAAAAAGAAAAAAAAGAAAAGGAAAACGAAAATAAATCCCCAAGTTAAAACAAGGAGAAGACATACCGTTCCTGGAGCAATCACCGCAGCCAGTCTTCACCGGGAAGAGGCAATACCCAGAGAACCATAGAAGGGAAAGAGAAAGGAACAGCAGGACGCGGGAAATTAGTAAGTACGGTCGTTTTACGAGGCTCGCGGAGGGACGACCACCAGGAGGGTCGTGTGAGGGCCGCCCGATGGCCATGGGCGTCTGGGGGGAGTCGTCAACGGAATAAAGGAGGGAAGGGGCGAAGTGGGTAGGAGAAAGGGGAGGAGGAGGGGTAGAGGGGGTAGGAAGAAGGGGAGGAGGAGGGGCAGAGGGGATAGGAGGAGGTGGGGTAGGTGGGGGCGTGGGAATGGGTAGGAGAGGGAGTGAGAAGGGGTAGGAGGGGGAGTGGGAAGGGGTAGGAGGGAGAGTGGGAAGGGAAAGGAGGGGGGAGGGGGAGTGGGAAGGAGTAGGTGGGGGGACGGGGATAGGTAGGAGGAGAAGGAGGAGTGGGATAGGCAGGAAGAGGATGGGAAGGGAAAAGGGAGAGAAGGGAGAGAAGGGGGAGAAGGAGGGTAAAGAGGCGAGAGGAGGGGTAGGGGAGAAAAAGGAGTGTCTGTTGACAGGGAAAAGTGCCATCGCCAGTCAATTTATGTATTGCTTTTAATAATTAATTGCTTTGGTAAGCCGAAACTCTAAGTGTTTTCTGACATACGGAACAGAGTAACAGAACATTGTAATAAATTCACGTACATACACCAACTCGAGAATGTACAAATATACATACATACATACGCATCCACATACACACACACAAAGAAACAAGAGACTCACACACACACCTACATACAGATACAGGAAGACCGATAGACAGAGGAGACAGGAGATTCGCCAATAGACAGAATAGCAGACACACATTGATAGACAGAGGACAGGAGACACGCCGATAGACAGCAAGAGGAAAATAGGAAGAGAAGTTAAGGTCTGACGAGAAAGAAAAAATTTACTTCCATTGCGATCGTTCCATTTTCTACAAAGACTCGACCCTCAAGGAAACTTTTATAAAGGAGAGAGCCAACCTCTTCGTGTATGCGTGTGTGTGTGTGCGTGCGTGTGTGCACCAGATTGATTCCCAGGACATGGAAACGTTTCTCTGTCTCTCTCTGTCTCTCTTTCTGTTCCTCTCTCTTTCTCTCTCTCTCTCTCTCTCTCTCTATCTATCTATCTATATCTATCTCTATCTCTATCTCTATCTCTATCTCTATCTCTCTCTCTCTCTCTCTCTCTCTCTCTCTCTCTTTCTGTTTCTCTCTGTCTCTCTCTCTCTCTCTCTCTCTCTCTCTCTCTCTCTCTCTCTCTCTCTCTCTCTCTCTCTCTCTCTCTCTCCCTCCCTCCCTCTCTATAAAACTATAAAACACTGAATATAAGATAATCCTTTATTCCATCAAATAAAAGTGACTGGGTAATATCCAAGCGCTCTTGATACTACCAACTGAATTCATAAATTAATGATACTTGAATATGTATGCACTGCAATGATGAATTATAAGAAAAAGGAAGAATAAAAAAAATATATTTTCCCGACCGGATGCAGATTAAAATGACAATACTGTGAGCCCTGACAATCAGAAAAGAGGTATATGAAAAGAATAGAATAAAATGACGATAATAATTACAACATCAAACGAAATCTGAAGCTGTGTTGTAACAAAAAGTAATATTGCAATATCATATGTTACGATTATTAGCAGAAGAAAAATGTTGATTTACCGAGAAGAGATATTCTACGTTTATTTTTTAAAATCACATTTATGATCAAATTTATGTTGATTAAATTAACTTGATGATTATGATGATGCGAATTCTACAACAGCGATCACAATGATAGCAATGATTATTATCTTATTATAGCATGCACAGTATGATTATGATTATAATAATGATGGTAATGATATTGATGATCGTGATAATACTAAGAATGAAGATGATGATAATAATAATGATAATAAAAATAATGATAGTGATAGTGACAATAATG
>BOPN01000250.1:62500-70000 GCA_017312705.2 Penaeus japonicus
CAATTTTTATGATGTCAACCGTATAATTAATTCTTATCATCATCATAATCATCATCATCATCATCACCAACATTCATGAATATTTCTTTTATTTCTAAAGAGGAATACACTCATTTACGAAATTCTTCAGACAGACAATTCTCCAGAGGTTATTTTTAAACGTTACACATTGACTTAGTCGTGAGCAGTCCTACTGGATAAGTGCTCACAGTGAGTAAACAGTACACAGACACACACACATTAAGAAAATATCGCTCGAATACTTGGCAAAAGGCGCTTTGTGTTTGTTACTTGAGCGAAAACACGCTGCAAGTTGGACCTGAGGCCTTTAAACACTGCGATAATCGAAACAATGTTTTTTGAACTGATATTAGTATACGTGTTTAACCCACTCATACATAATCAGTTGGCGAGAGACAGAGAAAGAAAGAGAAAGTGAGAGAGATAAATAGATAGATAGATAGATAGAGAGAGAGAGATAAAATTAGACAGTTAGATAGTTAGATAGATGGATAGATAGATAGATAGAGAGAGGGGGGGAAGAGAGAGAGAGAGAAGAAAAGATAGATAGATAGAGAGAGAGAGAGAGAGAAAGAGAAAGAGAGAAAGAGAGAGAGAGAGACATAGATAGATAGACATAGAGATAGATAAAGATGATGAATACAGAAAAAAATGAAAGCCAATGAATTCATACGATATGCACAGTCAGTGTATGCTTAAAACTTGATATGATTTTTATTTCTCATAAAACGATATAGCATCTTACATTTAAACTAATCATATGTTGTCTTTATTTATGAATTGAATTTTATATCGCTCTAATTTCATAAAATGATTCGTTGCCAAATCCATGGTGACATGCATTACAATCGAAAACACAGAAAGACAGATCCGTCATTAATATATTTCCTACTTCTACTTTCACCCTTATTGTCATCGTTATTTCCTCCGATGGCGTGACGCTAACCCTATGCTCCCCGGAGAGGCCTTTTCCTTTCACAAAAGCCTTCCTAACACAAGAAGGAGAAGTTTGGAGGCCTGCCTGACTCGACTTGGAAATATTCCGAAATTGGTTTCTGTTCGACTTGAAAGACTTGTGAGGGAGGGGTAGGAATAAGTGTTTCGATTCTGATATATATGTTTATTTGTGTTTGGAGGGTTGGAGAAGTGAATGCAGCTTATGGCGGTATGAAGTGTGCATATTCACCAAACATACATAGATACAGATACATAGATACACACATAGGCGCACACGTACACATGTACACAGATACACACATAGGCGCACACGTACATATGTACACAGATACACACATAGGCGCACACGTACACATGTACACAGATACACACATAGGCGCACACGTACACATGTACACAGATACACACATAGGCGCACACGTACACAGGTACACAGATACACACACAGGTGCACACGTACACAGGTATACAGAAACACAGACACACGCACATACACATAAATAAACACACACGAGTCACACATAATCTATCCATTTTTTCCCAGAATTTGAAATTTGAGACCAAAAGTTCCCATAGTCCGCATCAAATAATAATACTTTTCAGAAATGCTATATGATATGAATTTGTCAAAGTTTAGAGCAAATTTTGTAATCTGAAATATTGCTTTTGAATGTTGAATGTTGAAATTGTGAAGTATAGAAAGGAATAAAAAGAACACGAAGAAAAATATTATCAGATATATTTGTGTATTGAACAAAGCATACATAAATCTCTGTTCATATTTCTTCATCTCTATCACTCTCTGTATATCTTTTATTCTCTCTATTTATCTATATATACATCTTTATCTGTCTATATATTCATATATCTATTTTTCATTGTAGATGTTTATGAATACACATAGAAATATAAATATGGACACACACAGTCTTTTATGTATTCATGCTTGTATGAAGTATTAGTTATCTTTACACACTAATCCTTCAGTTGATATATATATATATATATATATATATATATATATATATATATATATATATATATATATACAAACACACACACACACTCACACACACACACCCACACACACTCACACACACACACACACACACACACACACACACACACACACACACACACACACACACACACACACACACACACACACACATATATAAAAAGAGAGAGGGAGACAGAGTGATAGTCGCATACACTTGTATAAAAAAAAAAAAAAAAATACATGTTTGCAAATTGGTATTGCTTTTTAATTAGCCACTTAAGAGTGGATATGCAAGGGAACATCAGTGGTCTGGATAAGAAAACACATATATATATATATATATATATGTATATATATATATATATATATACATATATATACATATATATATATATATATATATATATATATATATATGTATATATATATATATGTATATATATATATGTATATATATATGTATATATATGTATATATATATATATATATATATATATATATATATATATATATATACACACATATATATATATACACACACACATATACATATACACACACACACACACACACCTAAACAGTTTGCAGGTAACCGTGATAGATGAAACCGGGTTTGCAGCAATGCATCACGTTACATCCTAAGGCCCCGCCTACAAGTGGAACAGAACCGGAGAGGAAGCTCGCGTAAAGGGAGTAGTACGGGAAAAGGCAAAAGAGAGGAGGACGCAACCTTAGGAGAAGCCGAAGAAAGAGCGTGGATAAAAAAAAGGGTGTAAGAAGAAAGGCGAGGGACTTTGAAGAAGGAGAAGACGAAGAGAAATGAGTTGCATCTTCGGGTCGTTAAGACGAGGAGCTGAGGGTTGTATTTCCAAACGGAGAGAAAAACTTAACGATTTTAAAGAGTTTTCCCGAGCCTCAAATGACCCTTAGACAATACCATTTCTGTCTCTCATTCCGGCAACATTTTCACTTAGTATAACGAGTTGGGAACTCGTACGATCTTGCACTCTCATACCAGGTGGTCGAAATGTATCATAAAATAGGAGGAAGAGGGATAGAACTGTTGGATAGGTGGACAGATTTTCTCTTCGTATGTTTGTGTTTGTGTTTGTCGTGTTATTAAGTGACTAAATTATACCATATTTCTCAAATATAAAGACAAAAAGAACAAAAAAAATATTCTCTGTAACTCAACTTAGCCTGACAGGATTAAAAAAAACAACACACTCTTTGGTAGCAACGTGAATTCCGTGATCGTTACAAATTCCCTAAATGTATAATATATAGCCGTTCATAAAACCCTGATCTAGCCCTTCTTTGCACAACGTGGCAGTAGACCAGCAGCTCGGCTTAGGCAAAAGCGTAAGGGCGACAATCACTCCAAAAGCTCAAAGCTGATATGCTCAGATTCCGTGTATCCATTTGTATCTACGAAGGTGAAAGCTGGCGATTCATTTCTGGCTCGGTTGTCTACCTCTTGCGTCGGTTGAAGCGACGGGAACTTGGAGAGAAAGAGAGAGGAATGAGGTGAAAAGGGAGAAGGATGATAATGAGGGTAATAATCATTATGATACGATAAAGACAATGATGATAATGCTGATAGTAATAATAACAATAATGGTAATAATCATAATAATAATGATAATAATGATGATAAGGAGGAGGAGGAGGAAGAGAAGGAGAAGAAAAAAAAGAAAAAGAATAAGAATAAGAACTTTGCAATTCCTTGTACCCAAACCTGTATCCACAGCGGTCAGAACAGATGATCCCTTTCTGTTCGGATAATCAGTCTGCTAGAACGGTTAAAGTGTCGTTACACCCAACCCCTTAAAAGAAAGAAAGAAAGAAAAAACGGCAGAAGAAAAATGAAGGTGATAAAAAGTGAGAAAGTAGGAAAGAAGAAGAAGAAGAAAAAAGAAAAAAAAAATGCCACAGCCGGCGCCTGCTATTTCCTCATCGGAACTTCATCGACTCGAAGTTCCATCGATCTCCACCCTCCTTATGGACAGTGGGCGGCGCGCGTATATTTTTGGATTGTTGGCAGAGTGCTTGCGGAAGTTGTTACGTTGCCTTGGTCACGACAGCAAGGTCCCTGCAGTGAGAACGGTGTTATTTTGAACCTATGCTTATTTGAGAAAGTCTTGGGTGTGTTTAATTGTGTGTACTGTCTTCATGTTGTTGGTTGTACGTCATATACGAAACAAATCCCAGTGTTCCGAGCTAATCGTATTGACTGGCTTTTCAACCGCTGGAATGGACTAGTCTTGTTTCTGCTTGGTTGGACTTGCTTTAAACCCAATATCGCGTTATATACTGCCCATTACATGTACGGACCGAGATTGCATTTCCCGTTTTTCAACCCATCGTTGCACTACGCGTTTCCGCAAATGCAGTTGTCGATGGATTTTCACCGCGTATGATATTGAGTATTTTATGGCGGGATCCCTCTCCGTCTCCAGGTTCTCAAAAAAAAAAAAAAAAAAAAAAAAAAACTTGTTATTTCTCTTCTCTCTTCCCTCCTTCTTATCTCTTCGCCCTCCTTACCCCCACCCACCATCCTATATGAACCCCCTCCAACCCCCCAATCCCTGTATTTATCCCTCTCCTGTTTATTTCGTCTCTTCCCTCGTTCCCTTCTCTTCTATGCCCCTCTGCTTCTTTCTACTTGTCCCTCTCTCGTCTCTCCCCGACATGTTCTCCATCTCCTTTCCCTCTTCCCTTATATATTCCTCTCTCTTTCGCAGTCTGTCGTGCACTTTTTCCTTCCTACATGTTTCCTCTCGACCCCCCCCCCCCCCTTCCCCGTACCCGTCTTCTCGTATGCCACTTTTCTCCCTCTTATGTGTCCCTCCCTTCCCCCTCGTTCCTCTTCCCCATAACACATGCCTCCTCGTCTCCCCTCACACCCTTTCTCCCCTCCCGCAAGGCCCTTCATCTCCCTCGCCCCTACTCACTCTCAATGCACCCTTCCCCTTCCACATACCCTCTACCCTTCCCCATTCGCATGTCCCTTCATCTCCTTCCCCATATTCCCTACAACCCCTAGTCCCCCGTACCCCCGCCCCCTCCTACCCCGTCGTAACCCATTCCCGCCTTTATTCGTCCCGCTTGCGCATATTTAGATACAGTGATATTGATAAGAGCACAAGATATGCATTGATACTGAATATACGCATGCAGGCACACACACACACACACACACACACACACACACACACACAGACTCCCTCCCTCGCAAGCCATTCTCGCCCTTATTCCTCTCGCTTGCTCGACCCGTAAACAACGCCAGGGATCACCTACGAGCACCACATTCATGAAACATCTTAAAGACGACATTGTCTTGAACCGGATGCAAGACACTTTAACCCGATCTTTTTCTTCTCCTCCTTCCGAGTAAAGAGAGGAGCATAACACCTCCGAACTTTACTTCACAAAGGGGCGCCAGAGATAGAACGCCCATCTTAAATTCTGGGCCTGTGAATTTGATTAGAAAGAAAGGAAGAGAAGGAGTGGGTTAGTGAGTGAGTGAGTGAGAGAGAGAGAGAGAGAGAGAGAGAGAGAGAGAGGAAAAAGGCTTTGTCTGTTTTACTAATTCTAGTTCTTGGTATTCATGTTTGCTTTTATATCTACATACTTTTTATGCATTTGTCATTTATTTGCACGTCTTTGTGCATCTGCTTCTCTGTCTTCTTAAACGTCTGAATCTCTCTCCCTCTAAACATATGCGTTTTTGTCTCCTTAAACAACTAAGAATATATGTAACTTTACACACCTGCCAGGTAATTGTCACATCTGCTGTCTTACAGGGAATTTGCACAAATGAAAGGCAGTTTACACATCTGATAGATAATTTACACATGTCAATTTACGCAACTGATTGTCAATTTACACGTCTGACTGTTAATTTACACATCTGGAATATAATTTACATATATGGCTGTCAGTCTACACATCTGGCAGTGAATCTACATTTCTGGCAAGTAATTTACGCATCTGGTTGTCATCTACACATCCGGCAGTCAGTTTACACATCCCGCAGTCAATTTTTACTTCAAGTAGTGAATCACATATGAATAGGCAATTTGCACATCAGCCTTTCTGTCTACATATTCATCCGAGATGGCGCTATCATCAAAATACTAATCGCATTTACATGTATTTCCCAATCTAAATATCATTATCATATTTGACTTGCAGGAGTATGATTATAATGATATGATCATATCAATTACTGGCATATAAACAATGATATATTTTTAACACGTAAGCATATTTGAATGTATGTTGATGTAAAAAATCAGAAAATGAATATACGTACTTTAATTTCACACATGCGGTTTATATTATATTATACGTTTCGAATTTAATTATAGTTTTCCCTTATGTAATAATAGGCAAAGGGATTTTGCTTACTGTTATCTCAATATCTAGCAGTCTGTCAAATCACCTATTTATTCATCTATATATTTACATATCAGTATTTGTTTCATCTTACTGATATATGGGTATATACATATAGTATGCAAACATATGTATACACACGAGTAGGTATATATATATGTATATATATATATATATATATATATATATATATATATATATATATATATACATATATATATACACATACATACATACATATACATACACATACACATACATACACATGTCCATGTTCAACATTAACACAGCATATACTCAACCTAGTTAATACAACAACCCGCTATCTCCTTTGTCTTTATATCCTACATACTATTATTAAGCGCCTCGTAAACACTAATGCTCCATGAACGTCTATTAAAACTCTCTTTCGCATTCTACATAACAAAGTGCCTTAATAACCTCAGAATCAATTAACCCTCAGCATAGCTTCGATCCTGAGACCGTGAAATGAATCCAGGAAGGAGGAGGAAGAGGAGGAGGAGGTGGAGGAGGTGGAGGTGGTGGAGGAGGAGGAGGAGGTGGAAGAGGTGGAGGTGGAGGTGGAGGTGGAAGAGGGAGGAGGAGGTAGGGAGGAGAGGATGAGGATGAGAGGGGGGAGTATATATATACAGGACGAGGAGGGGGAAAAGGGGGAGGAGGAGGAAGAGGAGAAGGGGGAGGAGGAGGTGGGGGGAGGAGAGAATGAGAGGGAGGGGGAGGATATTAAGGAGGTGGAGGAGGAGGAGGAGGGGGAGGAGGAGGAGGAGGAGGAGGAGGATGAGGAGGGGGAGGAGGAGGAGGAGGAGGAGGAGGAGGAGGAGGAGGAGGAGAAGGAGGAGGAGAGGGAGGAGGGGAAGAGAAATAGGAGGTGGAGGAGGAGGAGGAGGAGGAGGGGGAAAAGGAAGAGAAGGTGGAGGAGAAGGAGGAAGAGGAGGAAGTAGAAGAAGAAAAAGAAGAGGGGGAAGAAGAAGGGGAGGAAAAGAAGGAGGATTAGGAAGATACGGATAAGGTAGAGCTTTAGGTAGCAGATGAGGAGGAGGAAGAAGAAGAAGAAGAAGAGGAGGAGGAGGAGGAGGAGGAGGGGGGGGAGGAGAAGGAGG
>BOPN01000250.1:75000-85000 GCA_017312705.2 Penaeus japonicus
TTATGTATGGCAAAATCGGAGTGCCATTTAGACTATTGGAAAACATATAATATCTCTAATATATTCCGTAACATTTCCATCCCCCTGCATATAATTCCAGCACCTGAGTCCTATAATGACGCGGATACTCATATATCATCATTAGGTGAGAAATAACGTTAGTCATATTACTATCTCTGGCAATTTTAACTGTCATTGTATGTTTCATATATATCTATTTTTATTTATAACCGTAGCTATCTGGGTATATAAATATATCGGATTATGATTATTGGCTTATCTAGGTATCCGCTATCTATAGAGGACTTTATTAGTCTAGTTGTATATATCGTTTCTAGATCAGTGTATTGGGTATCTGTCTTTCTAGATCTGTCTATCATCTGTCACGCTCTATCTTTATTTCTTTCTTTATATATATACACATACATACATACATATATATATATATATATGTATGTATCTATCTATATATTTATGTACGTATGTATGTATATATACATAGACATATGCATATATGCATATATATATATATATATATATATATATATATATATATATATATATATATTATATATATACACACATACACACACACACACACAAACACACACACATGACTGTGTGTGTGTGTGTACACAAATATACATAGTACATATATATATATATATATATATATATATATATATATATATATATATATATATATGTATATAACGTATGCATACATGTACATATACATACACATATCCACACACACACACACACACACACACACACACACACACACACACACCTAAATATATATATATATATATATATATATATATATATATATATATATATATATATATACATACAGATATATATGTATATATATATATATATATATATATATATATATATATATATATATATACATATATATGTACACACACACACACACACACATATGTATATATATATATATATATATATATATATATATATATATATATATATATATATACCTCTATTTATCTATACACACACACACACACACACACACATATATATATATATATATATATATATATATATATATATATGTACACACACACACACACACACATATATATATATATATATATATATATATATATATATATATGTACACACACATACACATTTATATGTGTGTGTATCAGCTTATATAAACAAAGGACTCGTGAAGCGGAAAATACTATATCAAGAAAATACAGACATTTAAACCGCATATTACCCCAAGAAAAAAAAAAAAAAATCATGGAAGAATTCGTTTCTAAGAGCACTCGCCTACCATCAATCTTAGTCACACACACAAAAAAAAAACTGGCAGGTAATACTTGTGTAATTTACGTGTCGTGGGCTCTCATGTCGGTTGTAGACTCACGCACCTGAGAGGCCACGACACGTAAATTACACAAGTATTACCTGCCAGTTCTCATAGCTTGGGGTTCTGGACCTTTCTATCGTGTGTGTGCAGTTCACGGTATCAGATCCTCTGTAAGTCTGCGGTTTTTTATTTGTTTTGATTAAGTTTGTTGTCTAGGTGACGGGTATCTTTCCATGAGTTGAGACGGAGGGGAGGGTTGTTAAGAATGAGAAAGAGAATGAGAAATTGAAGGAGATAGAGAGAGAGAGAGAGAGAGAGAGAGAAAGAGAAAGAGACTAACAGAGAGAGAGAGAGAGGGGGGGGGAGAGAAAGAGAGAGGAGAGAGAGAGACTAATAGAGAGAGAGAATGAGAGAGAGAGAGAGAGAAAGAGAGAGAGAGAGAAGAGAGAGAAAGAGAGAGAGAGAGAGTGAAAGAGAAAGAGACTGACAGAGAGAGGGGGAGAAAGAGAGAGGAGAGAGAGAGACTAATAGAGAGAGAATGAGAGAGAGAGAGAAAGAGAGAAAGAGAGAGAGAGAGTGAGAAGATGAGAGAGAGAGAAAGAGAGAGAAAGAGAGACTGAGAGAGAAGATGAGAAAGAGAGAGAGAGAGAGAAAGAGAGTGAGAGAAGATGAGAGAGAAAGTGAGAGAAGATGAGAGAGAGCGAGAAATTTCTTCCTGGACATAGAGAATTCAGCAAATAGAAATCCAATGCCCTCACTGACGCAAGCGTTTGTTTATGACTCTTCCATAACACACCAGCTAACAATAAGAATCATAGGATTCATAGGAGAGAAACTGAATCACAGAGAGAAATGAGAATTTATGTCTTACACGCCATATTGAGCAGAATCGACATATCGGCATGATCGCGCATCATGCACAGGCTGTATGTATTATAGATTGCTTTCGGGTATTTTGCATGATGCGTTGGTGGCCTATATATCATCTGTTGGTTTAATGTATAGACATATATACACTGTGAATGGTTCACACCTGTATTGCATAATCTATATGTGCCATTTATTTGAAAAGATCATAAACTTGATGTAACGGAGTGTTGTTCCGTGTAAATCTAAAGTATATTAAAAAGAATACATGTTATGCCATTTCAAACCCGAGCAGTCCAATCCAGGAATTCTCCAAGCATTAAATGTAGGACTGGAATACATCGGGCAACACACAAATGGTCCCAGTGATGAGTCATATTGCACAGGCCGAGCGCGCGAAATGATGGGATAAGATAGTAAAATGAATAGAACTAGTCTTTAATGGCAATCCGTCTGCATATACGCATGGACTTTCTTTTCTGTAGAGTCTTAGTATTGCAACAGATAAGAATGAAATCTGGGAAAGCACATATGGATGTTCTGTTGCTATTAGTTATAGTTACATGACGTTTGAGGTTAGATGTGTGTTATTTTACCATGGTATTCAGGTCGTATTTTTTTTAGCTCCGGTAAATTGTGTGGTTTGGTTTATGTATGTATGTATGTATATATGTATATATATATATATATATATATATATATATATATACACATATAGAAATGAATGTATATTTTTTTCTGGATATATGGCCATAGGTCGATAAAGTGTAAACATTTAGTGGAATAGTCATAGCACGCACTCGGGAATAGGGGGAAATATCCATACATCATACGAGCATTATGTAATGTTAGGCGAGTTCGTATTGAATGCCAATATATGATTTTTTTTCTCCTTCTCCTCCCCTTCCTCTTCCACCCTCCTCTCCTTTTGTTCGTTTCTTCTTCTTTTTTTTCTTTTGCCTTTCTTACCCTCATCATAAACAGCATTTTTTTTTCTTCCTCCGCAATCTTTCCTTTTTTTTTAAATAGTGTACCCTTCCTCCTGGCCATCATTTTCTTTAATTACCTGATGAGGGGAAAAGATCTCTTGCCTTCATCTGAACAAGAACAAACGTTTCGCGAAATCCCCCCCCCCCATAAAACAAAAGGAAAGAAAAGAAAGGAAAAAAAAAAAACTAGAAAAAATCCAAGCTATGACAAACGTTTCCTACTTGCTCTTATTACCGGTGATATTTCTGTCATAAAGAGGTGATGATAGTCCACAGTTATCATTTATGCAATAGAAAATTCCCCGAGGTAAGCCGGCGGCATGCAAGGGAAAAAGGGATAGTGGGGTAGGGGGGTAGTGTGGTAGGGGGGTAGGGGAAGGAGAAGGGGGATGGAGCAGTGGAAAGGGGTGGGAGAGGGGGATAAGGGGGGGTTGTAGTGGGGTAAGGAGAAGGGGGATGGAGGAGAGGAGAGGGGGGGGGGTAATGGGGAGGAGGCATAGAGCTTGGAGAAAGAAGGGATGGAGCTTGATGGGAGGAAGAGGTGGGTGGGTGGGGTAGGGGGGAGGGGAGGGGGAGAGGAGAGGGGGTGTTGGTGGGGGAAGGGGGGGGTGAGGGGGAGGGGTCACGCCAAGGTCGATAGTGTACGATATAGGCAGGTTAATAATTCAACCACCCAAATATTCCACTCAACGGTTAGATAGATCTGGAGAAGTTAGCTTTTTTTTTTCTTCTTCTTTTTTCGTACTTATATATTATTAATTGTGTTTACCGATCTCCGTCCGGTCTAGCCCGATCCTCCTGCACCCGATTCAGCCGCGAGAATAAAATTCATTGGCACTTATTTTCGCGAAAAAAAACGTAATTGGCGAGAGTGTGATCGAGGTGGCTTCATCACCGCAGATATAAATCAGCGCGAAAGTGTTCATTGCGTGGTCGTTTATCCTCGTTTATTCTGGGAGAAGAAAATGAGAGAAAGATTGGTGAAAAAGAAAGAGATAGAGATAGAGATGGATAGATAGATAGATGTAGGAAGAGAGAGAGAGGGGGAGAAAGTGAGGGAGGGAGAAAAAGAGAGAGATAAGAGAAAAGGGAATAGAGGAAGAGAGAGAGAGAGAGAGAAAAGAGAAAGGGAATAGAGGGAGAGAGAGAAAGAGAAGAGAAAAGGGAAGAGAGAAAGAGAGAGAAGACAGAGACAGATAGATCGATATAGAAAGAAAGAGAGAGAGAGAGAGAAAGTGAGAGAAAAAGAAAGAGATGGGTAGATAGATAGAGAAAGAAAGAGATGGGTAGATAGATAGAGAAAGAAAGAGATGGATAGATAGATAGAGAAAGAGAGTGAGATAAAGATAAAGATAGATAAATAAAAAGATAGTTGAAAGGAAAGATAGATAGATAGATAGAGAAAGAGATGGCTAGATAGATAGAGAAAGAGAGAAAGAGTGAGAGAAAGATAAGGATAGATAAATAAAAAGATAGATGAAAAAGAAAGATAGATAGAGAGAGAGAACCCGAATTATTTTCCAATTACAGCTGAAAGAGACGGATGATCTTAGTGAATGCGACTCGGAAGAGAGTGTCGATAATGGTGAAAAAAATGGTCTTAATTAAAATGATTGAGTTGCAAATGAAAGCAACAAAGACACACACGATCGGGATACTAATGTCTTTGGCGGTAATTACCATAGCCACTTTTTAAGATGTCACACCTGAAATGGAGGGAAAAGAAGGAAGGAATGGATGAATAAACGATAGACGCGATAAATTGGGCGAATTTCACTGCTGAAAGGATGGATAGATGATGATGAATAGATAGATGGAGATTGAATTACGAAATCACGAATGATGAATCGATAGCATGCATATCCAGCACACATTCGAATTTACATATGATTTCTCGTTTTTATGACCATTTTCCCCTTCTCTTTCCTTTTTCTTTCCATTATTTTTCCCGGTTTTTGTCAAACTGTCATTCCCATTTTTTCCCCTTTTTTTTCTCATGCAAGTCATTTCCACACGTGTATCAAAATTCACTCCTTTATGCCATTCTTCAGTGATACAACACCTATAGTTTAGATGAAAACCGTCATTCATACTTTAATTATGGGAATAATTACAATGACTCATAATCTTCAGAATTGACTGTAATACGTTGTCGAACCTTCATTGACAGATCTGTTCTGATTGCAGACATATTAATTTGTCATCATTGGTCATGGGAATTCGGGGTTAGTTATAGTGTTAATGTGCATCAGATTAATTTTGATTGTATAAGATTATGTACTGCACATACACACACACATATTGAGAGAGAGAGAGAGAGAGAGAGAGAAAGAGAGAAAGAGAGAGAGAAAGAGGGAGAGAAAGAGAGAAAGACAGAGAGAGAGAGAGAAAGAGAGAGAGAGGGAGAGAGAAAGAGAGAAAGACACAGAGAGAGAGAGAGAGAGAAAGAGAGAGAGAGAAAGAAAGAGAGAGAGAGAAAGAGAAAAAGTGAGAAAGAGAGAGAGAGAGAGAGAAAGTGAGTGGGAGAGAGAAAGTGAGAGACAGAGAGAGAACGAAAACACAAATTTCTAATGCATCTTCTTTCTATCTTTCTTTCTTTTTATTAACTATACGAATGAATGCAAAACAGCCAATAAAATTTCAATTTCAATTTGCAAACGTCAGTTTTATATTAGTCTATCAATATTTTGTTTATTTTATCAGATATTCAGCTATTCGCGAGGAAATACGAATGGCAGGAAAATACCTAATGCATGAATTGATGATGAACTGCAGGGAAAATATATGTTGCATTTATATTACAAATATTCAATCATGTGTTATTGCTGAAGGATGTTGCTGATATACTGAAATAACTAAAAATAATCTGAATGTAGTTGATATTTCTCTGGTTGACTAACACCATGTATATTTTGAATATCATTACCATCGTTATGATTACTGCTAATGCAATGTTTTGTCGTTCTTATTATTGATATGCATATCATGATTACTGGGTTTATCATTGTAATCACTGTTATCATTATCCTTCATAATTATCATTATCATCTAAATTATGATTGTTAGCATTGCCATCAATGTTAATTTACTATCATTTAAAAAATCTTTACTAACGTTATCCATTTTAGAATTGCTATTATTATCGCCTTTTATCAATGACTTTGTTGTTATCATTAATATCAAAATTATTCCTATTGTTTTCATCGTCATTATTATCATTATTGTTATCATTATCATTATTGTTGTTACTTTTATCGTCATTATTTATATCATTGTTTATCATCACCATCATTATAAATTTCTTTATCATATTATCACTATAATCATCCTTACCACATCATTATCACTGATATTATCATAACAATCATTATCATTATTATCTATGATATTTTGTATCTATTTATATTATCCTTAATATTATCACTTCTATTGTCACTATCATCATCCCGTCATTATTATAATTTTCATAACTATCATTACCATCATCATTATCATTGTATCATATCCTTATTGGTATCACCATCATCATCATTATCATTACTATCACTGTTAATATAATCATCACCATCTTGATTACTAACATGATTATCATTACCATTATCGTCAATACCATAATAATCATCATCATTAATATCACCACTAGCAATATTATGATCCTCCTCTTTTCATTATTAATAACAACCATCACTATCAACTTTCATTACTGCTTTCACTTACCCCGCCCGAGGGTATGGAAAGACCATATTCGGTGGCTGTGAACTCTGCCTGATATATGTTACTGGCAAAGTATGAGTTCATGTGTCAGGAAGGATGATAATTCTCTCCCCATATTTATTTCACTTTTAATTGCAAGCTTTCAAGGCCTAGTGATTTACGCCCGTCCAGATAGATCAAAGTCAATCGGGCCAACACTTTTATGCCCCTGACAGCCTCATTCATTTTTTTTTTTTTTTTGGGGGGGGAGTGGGTAATTTTTTTTTTTTTCTCTCTCCTGTCTTTTTCTGTCTGTCTGTCTCTCTCTTTCTTTCTCTCTCACTCTTTTTTTCTCTGTCTTTCTGTCTCTCTCTTTCCTTTTCTCTCTTTCTGTCTCTTTCTTTCTCTCTCTCTCTCTCTCTCTCTTATCTACATTATTTTCATCACCCGTCAAGAAAATATCAACTTGATAATACATGATACGTTTGCATAGGCTTATATCCTTCCGAAATAATGCATGATCCAAAACAACTTTACAAACGGCCTCATGCATGAATGTAATTCAATTACCACATCCGTGTGAAATATGCAAATAGGCCACTTCATTTGTGAGTATTAAATTACTACCAATAACCCCAAACTTGATAGGTACAACAGATCGTTCAATTATTCGGCATTCGTGAGAGATATTGACATAATGCATTTAACACGCTTTTCAGGGTCACATCTCGCAGGACCGTTTGAGTCTATTTTCGGCCTCATAACAAGATGAAATAGCATTGATGCTTGGCATGTGTGCTTGGGTATAATTGCATAGATGAATGAATAAATGTATACGTGTGGGTATATTTTCCGAATAACGCCGCGTCACTAAATATCACAAAAGTGGTATTGATGGATTCCTCTCAACCTCTACTATTCATATATAGTGGAGATAATGCTCGTAGGAACCCCTGGACCCCACAATCTGGGTCCCGATAGTAGGGGAGGGCATGAAGTATATCAGGGAAATTGCGGGGTGAAATATGAAATCCGGGCATATTTCGTTTACAAAATCTTAACCCAATTGCCTATCTAACTTTGCCTAGTTTTTAAGTTAGCCCTAGCCAAGGGGGGATTCGCACCCTGGACCCCCCATTTCTTACGGCACTTCGTGCTACCTCGTGCTACTTCGGGGGATATTTCGTATGCAAAATCTTAACCCAATTACCTACCTCACTTTTTTCCTAGTTTTGAAGTCAGCCTTTGTCAAGAGGGGGCTACGCTCCCCTGTGGACCTCCCCTATTCAGGGCACTTCGTGATACTTACGATACGTAATTAGTTCTGTAGATGAAAATGCCGCGACCACGAATAACCTTTACACTGCGCCATAATGACAGCGACTGACACTTCGACGCTTCGTCTTATATATTCCTCAAGATAGGAAACTAGGACCGATAATGACACGACCACTCAATAGAGGGCACTCTATAATTATATTGTAAACAATGGGGAATATTGCGCCATCTATCGAGAGAAAATAACAGGGCATGCAGGTAATTCATTGGAGGTTTCTGTGTGTGTGTGTGTGTGTGTGTGTGTGTGTGTGTGTGTGTGTGTGTGTGTGTCTGTGTGTGTGTGTGTGTGTGTTTGTGTCTGTGTGTGTGTGTGTGTGTGTGTTTGTGTGTGTGTGTGTGTGTGTGTATGTGATTGTGTGTGTTTGTAAATATGCGCATGTGTTTGTGTTAAGTGTTTTCGCGTGTGTGTGACATATAAAATTCAAGAAAAAAGCTCTCACATGTTCTTTGTTTACGACCCGAAATATATTCTTTCGCTGAACCAAAATACGTGTGCTACAATGCATAAAAAGTGTCCAAGGGCAAAAAGAAAATCTTTCATTTTCAAAATTCGCATATGTTGGACAATGTCAGCTGAATTTTCGAAAACAAATGAAGGTACGCAACATGCTATTGAACACTATCTCTTTTTTTGCAGATATATTTCAAACAGAAAAATTCTAAATGGAAATTATATGAAAAAGAAAATGGATACGATCGGGCTCAGCGTATAGCATGCACTTCGACACGTATCTGGATATATTTTTGCTTTCATGCAAAAGGAAAACTGATGAAATCAACAATAAATATGCGAATGGTAATGAATGTATCCTTCTATCTATCTGTGTATCTATCTAACAATCAACCTTGTGTCTACTTATCTATTTATTTACATACATACATACATATATATACATACATTATATATGTGCGTGTGTATGCGCGTGCGTGTGGGTGTGTGATTTTTATGTATGATTTTTATGTAAACATGTACACATGGAAACACACACACGTGTGCAAATGCGAGAGTATATACGTATAAATGTGTCTATAGGTTCCTATCTAGACATTCACTAACACATTAACATTTCTTACCCATTTTATTGTCCGTAATATTCCAATGAAAATACTTTTAACACTACAAAAAATAAACACAAGTAATTGATAAAGAAAACTACCCTCCCCCCAAAAAAAAGAAAGTTGCAAAAACTCCCACTTCTTAATTCCTTGCAATAACCGTCAAACGTACTTAGGAGATGCGTTGTCTGATTTCTAAAACAGATTCGCATTAGAAAAGTTAGCACATTCGGAGAGCGACCCGTCTCTCTTTTGGATTTCTTAAAGACCCAAATTCTGTGCGAAACTAGCTGCTTTTAGGCTCGTTTAATCCTGAAAGTTATGTCCACGTTTTCGTAAATAACTTGAGAGAGAGAGAGGGGGGAGGGGTAGAGAGAGAGAGAGGGGGGTAGAGAGAGAGAGAGAGAGAGAGAGGGAGAGAATGGGTGGGGGGGGGGGGGGAGAGAGAGAGAGAGAGGGAGAGAGAGAGAGAGAGGGGGGGGGGCAGTGATAGAGAGAGAGACAGAGACAGAGACAGAGAGAGACAGAGACAGAGACAGAGAGAGAGAGAAAGACAGAGACAGACAGAGACAGAGAAAAAAGAAAGATAGATACTGTAGATAGAGAAAGAGAGTGAAAGACAGATTTGATAGAACGGCAGAATGACAGATATATAAGCACATAGATAGATAGCAATAGAGACGTAGAAAGAAAGACAAAAAGAAAG
>BOPN01000250.1:222423-224923 GCA_017312705.2 Penaeus japonicus
AAAAAGTAATATAGTGATATAACAAAGTTTTGCTAAAAGGAAAATACAAAATACAAATGTTATATTGTTCCAAGATCATTAGACAGCATCCGGTTTACTTCACCAACTTAACTTCATAAAAAAGTACTAGAACAAAATAATAGAGACTGCCGGAAAAAAGTGAAACAAAGAACGAAAGAAAAAGGATTTTGACTATAAACTGCAAAATGGCATCGATAACTCATTATTACATGTGCTCATATTTTCTCTCTCTCTTGTCCCCTCCCCCCCCCCCAAAAAAAAAGACACACAAAAAAAAATAAAATAAAATAAAAATAAAGGGAACGAAGAAAAATATATGAACACCCACCACCTTACCTAAAAAAAAAAAAAAAAAAAAAAAAAAAAAAAGAGAGAGAGAGCAAGAAAAAATGAGAAAAATTCTCCCTTGCAACTTCCATCTCTCACCACATGCAATCCAGACCCCCTCGACACTCCCCACAATCACCACACACTCCACACATTCCACTTTCCATCCCATCCGACGAGCCTGGGCCGCCGAGTGGATGGGGGATCCACATCAATCACCGTTAGATCAGTGGGAAAGTCCACATCTGGAGTGCGTCACGCGGATGGCTCTGTGGTCGGGGTGGAGGGAGGGTGGGGGGAGAGGGGGTAGGGGAGGGGTCTGGGGGGGAGGGGTAGGGGTATAGGTTGTGGGGGGTGGGGGAGGGGGCATGGGGTTTGGGGCTGAGGGAGGAAGGAAGGAGGGGTGAGGGGTGAGGGGGAGATGGAAAGAACGTGGGCGTGAGAAGGGGGTCATGGGGAGAAAGTGGGGGCGGGGGGGGGGGGGAGTTAGGGGCATGGGGTTATGGGGCTGGGGGAGGGGAGGATGGGGGTGGGGAAGGAGGGGGTATAAGAGGGGAGGGGAATAGGACTTTGGGGATGAAAGTAAGGGTGATAGGATAAGTTTCAGGCATTGGTGGGACTGTGGGGTTAGGGTAGTGGAGGGGAGGGATAGGGGGAGGGAGGGGGGTGGAGTCATGGAAAAAGGGGGAGTGGGGTTGAGGTTGGGGTTCCCACGGAAGAGGAAACACAGAAGGCGGTATGTGGGAGGTGAGGTTAAGGAGGTCTAAAAGAAGAGTGAAAGGGTTGAAGAATCTTTATCGCTCTGTATATGTCTTTCTCTCTTTCTTTCTCTCTCTCTCTCTCTCTCTCTCCTCCCTCCTCATCTCCTTATCTCCCATTCCTCCCTCTTCCCTCTCCTTCCCTCCCCTTCCCTCTCTCCCTCCACCCCTCTACCCCCTCCGCCCCCCCCTCTCTCCTTCTCTCTCCTTCCCTCTCCTTCTCACCATCTCTCATTCTTTCTCTGGCCAAGCCCATTCCCTCCTCACAAACACCACTCTACCGCGAGGGTGGCGAAATGAAGGCTCATCTGACGCGTTCACTTTCTTTGGGTAGACTTATATAATTTCGGTAACTGTCTCAGTGAGTTCTCATTTCGGCCTCGCTTCCTTTTTGTGACCACTTGAAGTCCTTTTTTTTTTTTTCCTTTTTTTTCTTTTTTTTTTTTTTTTTTTTTTAAGGAGAATGTGTTATTTCTTTTTGAGTTATTTATTGATATGTTGTTTTGTTATATTGTTCGATGTGTTGTATTCTCAATTTAATGGTTACACACACACACACACACACATGTATATATATCATACTGAATTATTCTTTGTTTCCGGCAAGAAAAAAAGATTCACAAAGGCTGATAACAATTCGAGTTGAATGGACCCAGTTGAGCTGCTTGCTTTTTTATTCTTGTGTGATGTTATCGGGTATCTTATGGTTATCTTGTTGTTTTGAATACTTTTTTTTCTGTTAGACTGTGAAACAGCCTTTTGCAATTTCTCTGGGAAACGCATGTGAGGCTTCCACACACACATACCCACACACACACATACAGTATATATATACTGTATGTGTATACATACAGTATATATACTGTATATATATACTGTATACATATATACATACATGCTTGTGCGTGTGTGTGTAAGCCAATCCACAAACTTTCATTTGTATTTGTAAATGTATTAACGAGGATATATATTTGTCTCCCATGGGAACATTTATTAAGTTGCAATGACGTGATAATCATTAATCTATGAACTCACATTTGCGTTTCATTTCATCTAAATGTTAATTGCTGGAGCTACTGACGGATATATGTTTTCTGTATCTTTTTTTTATGCAGTTTGATAAAAAATATGATTATTGTTTTTCAATTTGTTAGTACTATTATAATCATTTTTATTGGTATTATCATTTTGATCGTTATTACTATTGTTCTTAGTATTTCTATTGTTATTATTATCTTTGTTTTCATTATTGTTATAGTTATAATTATTGTTTTTGTTCTTGATGTTGTAATTATTTTCATGATCATTATGATCATCATCATTATTATTATTATCATTATCTTTACTATCTTACTATAACTATTACCACTTCATTATCATAAGTTTTGCTATAA
>BOPN01000250.1:232423-234923 GCA_017312705.2 Penaeus japonicus
TTCTCTCTTTCTCTCTTGCTCTTTCTCTCTTTCTCTTTTTTTTCTTTCTCTTTCACTCTCTCTTTCTCTCTTTCTCCCTTTATTTTTTTTTCTCTCTCTCTTTCTTTCTCCGTTTCCCTTTCTCTCTCTCTCTCTCTCTCTCTCTCTCTCTCTCTCTCTCTCTCTCTCTCTCTCTCTCTCTCTCTCTCTCTCTCTCTCTCTCTCTTTCTCTTCTTTTTTTCTCTCTCTCTCTCTCTCTCTCTCTTCTCTCTCTCTCTCTCTCTCTCTCTCTCTCTCTCTCTCTCTCTCTCTCTCTCTCTCTCTCTCTCTCTCTCTCCCTTTCTCTCTCTCTCTCTCTCTCTCTCTCTCTCTCTCTCTCTCTCTCTCTCTCTCTCTCTCTCTCTCTCTCTCTCTCTCTCTCTCTCTCTCTCTCTCTCTCTCTCTCTCTCCCTCTCTCTCTCTCTCTCTCTCTCTCTCTCTCTCTCTCTCTCTCTCTCTCTCTCTCTCTCTCTCTTTCCCTTTCTCTCTCTCTCTCTCTCTCTCTCTCTCTCTCTCTCTCTCTCTCTCTCTCTCTCTCTCTCTCTTCTCTCCCTTTCTCTTTCTCTCTCTCTCTCTCTCTCTCTCTCTCTCTCTCTCTCTCTCTCTCTCTCTCTCTCTCTCTCTCTCTCTCTCTCTCTCTCTCTCTCTCTCTCTCTCTCTCTCTCTCTCTCTTTCTTGCTCTCTCTCTCTCTCCTTATCTCTCTCCTTATCTCTCTCCCTCTCTCTCTCTCTCTCTTTCTTGCTCTCTCTCTCTCTCCTTATCTCCCTCCCCCTCTCTCTCTCTATTTCCCACGGCCACTTCGCAGGTGATTCTGCAGCCAGTCTATTTGATGCATACCTTGTGATAATCTTCCCCTCAAAATATCTTCCTGGAAGGTTTTGAGATTCAGTTGGGTTTCTTAGTAAGAACTTATGGTGGGTGAGTCTTATGGCAGTGGTGATGCAATATCTCATGGTAGGTGATCATTTGAGATGATGGTATTGCAATTTCTCATGGTGGATGATAGCGTGGATGTTGCAATGTGTGTGTGTGTGTGTGTGTGTGTACTGTGATACGCTCTCGTTGGTGAATGCTATGTTGAAATACAAAGACTTGTTAATTGTTGCCTGTGATATTGATTGGTTATAAATAGCAGCTGCATGATTTTTTTACGTCTTTGGTTCAATGTCCCTTTCGTTGCAAATCGAGGAAATTGAACGCCTGTCTATGATTGTTGAGAAATTCAATGTCGGTTCTCTCACTGGTACGATCTCCCCTCATCCCCCTTTCCCATACCTTTCACTCTACTTCCCTCTCCCTCTTTCTCTCCCCCAATCCCCTCTTCTTTCTCCCTCTCTCTCTCTCTTTCTGTTCACCCCCTTCCCTCTCTCTCTTTCTCCCTACCCCCACCCTCCATATACTCTTCCCCCTTTCCTCTACCTCCCTCTTTCCCCAATTCCATCTCACTCTTTCCCCTCCTACCCTTTCACCAACCTTCCCCTCCTCCTCCTACCCCTTCCCCAACCTTCCCCTCCTCCCCCCCTTCCCCAACCTTCCCCTCCTCCTCCTACCCCTTCCCCAACCTTCCCCTCCTCCTCCTACCCCTTCCCCAACCTTCCCCTCCTCCTCCTACCCCTTCCCCAACCTTCCCCTCCTCCTCCTACCCCTTCCCCAACCTTCCCCTCCTCCTTCTACCCCTTCCCCAACCTTCCCCTCCCCCTCTTCCCTTCCTCAACCTTCCTCTCCCCCTCCTACCCCTTCCCCAACCTTCCTCTCTCCCTCCTACCCCTTCCCCAACCTTCCCCTCCCCCTCCTACCCCTTCCCCAACCTTCCCCTCCTCCTCCTCCCCCCTTCCCCTCCCCCTCTTCCCTTCCTCAACCTTCCCATCCTCCCCTCCCCCCATTCCCCAACCTTCCTCTCCCCCTCCTACCCCCTCCCCAACCTTCCCCTCCTCCTGCCCTACCCCTTCCCCAACCTTCCCCTCCTCCTGCCCTCCTCCCCCAACCTTCCCCTCCTCCTCCTACCCCTTCCCCAACCTTCTCTCTCCCTCCTACCCCTTCCCCAACCTTCCCCTCCTCCTCCTACCCCTTCCCCAACCTTCCCCTCCTCCTCCTACCCCTTCCCCAACCTTCCCCTCCTCCTCCTACCCCTTCCCCAACCTTCCCCTCCTCCTCCTACCCCTTCCCCAACCTTCCCCTCCCTCCTCCTCCCCTCCCCCTTCCCCAACCTTCCCCCTCCTCCTCCCTACCCCCTTCCCCAACCTTCCCCTCCTCCTCCCCACCCCTTCCCCAACTTTCCCCAACCTTTCCCTCCTCCCCCCCTTCCCCCAACCTTCCCCTCACTCACTCCTACCCCTTCCCCCAACCCTTCCCCTCCCTCCTCCTACCCCTTCCCCAACCTTCCCCTCCTCCTCCTACCCCTTCCCCAACCTTCCCCTCCTCCTCCTACCCCTTCCCCCAACCTTCCCTCCCCTCCTCCTACCCCTTCCCCAACCTTCCCCT
>BOPN01000250.1:317423-319923 GCA_017312705.2 Penaeus japonicus
GTCTAAACTTCTTTCGAAACACGAAAATTAACAACCCGAGAGATTCAAAGCGCGAGCAAAGTTAACCGCAGCAAATATACGATAGAAACCGCAACTTTAAATATATATAATTCATCGGGATTAGTAGCCACAAAAAGCGATCAATGGACGGTATACGGCTGCACTCCAGGGTGAGTAGCAATTACAGTCCACGTCATGTGACCAGTAATCACCTTTGAAAAAAAAAATATATATATATCATTCATTAATTTCTCGGAATGAATCATATAAGTCACACAAACAACGTTATGATTATTGGCGTATTAAGAGTAGTAATAATAACCGAATTTTGGAAGTCGTTTCTGTCATATCTATCACTCACACACTCATAAAAGAAGGGATTGAGAGAGAGAGAGAGAGAGAGAGAGAGAGAGAGAGAGAGAGAGAGAGAGAGAGAGAGAGAGAGAGAGAGAGAGAGAGAGAGAGAGAGAGAGAGTGGGAGTGAGAGTGAGAATGAGTGAGTGAGAGTGAGAGTGAGTGAGAGTGAGTGAGTGAGAGAGTGAGTGAGTGAATGAGCAAGGGAATGAGTAAGTGAGTGAGAGAATGAGTGTCAGGTAGTGAGTGAATGAGTGAGTACGTGAAGGAGTGAGTGACTAAATAAGCAATTAAGTGAGTAAATGAGTAAACGGTTAAGTAAGTGAGTAAGGTGAGTGTTCAGTGTTAGACAGAAACATATCATCAACGACATTTCTATAATTCAAAGAAAGAAAGAAAAATAAAAAAAAAGAATCTTTCTCAATAACCGATTCATCATTAAAGCATTCACAAAAGGTCAAACATCTCATCTCTTCAACTCATCATAAAAGCATTTCCAAAAGACAATCAATACCCCCATGACCCTTTAACAATATCCAAACCTCGAATCTCGAATACCTGCAGTCTCACGTGTCCTCGATTGCACTATCAAATATCGACTCATAACGCATATTTTTTCCTTCCCAGATCTGCCCATCATCACCACAACCACAACCACAACAGTTGCCACAACAACCACCAAGGCCAGTGAACCACCCAGGCGATGGTCTAACATGTCCCAAAACGTGCCTACCACAACCAACAGTTTCTTTGGTGAGTTTCAACACGTTTTATAGCCTATGATAGTGATATAATATTTATGGATGAATAAATGAATCGATAGATAGATAGGTAGCTGCATAAATAAGTCAGTAGATAACTAAATGTTAATATCTTAAGGAAACGGAAATTTCATTTTTTCCTTTCATTGTTATTAGCATTTTTATCATTATCATCATTGTTATTACTATCACATCTTTATTGATATAGCCATCTTGTTATCATCATTATTATTACTGTAATTTTTATTAGTGATATTCTTACTTTCATTATCATTATTATTATTATCTATTAGCATTATCATTATCATAATAATTATCATTATGACTATGATTATCATTATCACTATTGTTATTGTAAGGATTATTATCATCACTACTGCCATCAACATTTTAGTACCATTGTTATTATTATTATCATTAGTATGATACTTATTACCAGTATAATTATCAACATTATTATGATCAACAGTTTTATCATTATTATTAACACTTTTATCATTAACATTATTATCATTAACAGCGTTATCATCCTCATTGGTAGTATTATCATCATTATCATTTTCATTATCATTATCATGATCATCATCATTATTACTATCATTATCACAATTATTATCATTTTTGCATTATTCTATTTTTTTCATCATCATTATCATTATCATTACCATCATTAATCAGCCTTATCATTGTTACTATCATCATAAATGTTATTTATTATAACAGATATCATTGCTATTATCCTTGTTATCATTATCATTACTATTATTGTTTGTATCATTATCATTACAAAAAGAAATAATAACGAATGATAATAATGATAATAACAAACGTATAATGATGAATATATCAAGATCATTATCATCATCTTTAGTATTTCTGATATGATTATTATTGTCATTGTTGTTTTTGTTATAATTGTTATCATTATCATTCCTCGTAACATTATCATTAACATTATCACGATAATCCTTGTCATTAACAATAACATTATCATGATAGCTTATTATCATGATTATTCTTTTATTATTATTATCAGCATCATTATCATTATCCTCATTATCATTCTCATCACTACTATTATTATCATTATCACTAGTATTATCCTGATGATTAATATTCTTATTATCATTATCCTCATTACTATTATATATTACTATTATGAACACTATCATCATCATCATTGTTACCATCAGCTTTATAATTATCAATATTACTATTATTTTATAATCATTATCAACATCATTATAATTGTCACCATTGCCGTTATTATTACCATAGCTATTTTTGTCATTGCCGTTATCATCATTTTCATAATTATTGTGACTATTCTCCTAATTTTGATCATTATCATTGTTATTATCATTATTATGGTTATTATTGTTTTT
>BOPN01000250.1:379923-382423 GCA_017312705.2 Penaeus japonicus
ACGAACCGCGCCCAACTGCAAGCCGTCCATCGAACAACCCAACCGAAAGCCATTACGCGAAAAACGTTAGAAAAGGGAGAACTAAATTCGAAACTTACTGAATATGTATTTTCAGTTTTACTTTCATGGGATGATTTTAATGCTCGCTTCGGGATGCGTCTTTGGGGATTTTACGCTGTTTTCGCTGCATGTTAAGAGCCCCGTCTTGTGCTTAATAGAGGTGTAGTAAATGATGATTGGTTTTTCTTCGGGTTTGTTTGTTTTTTTCGTTCAGGTTGAGTCAATAAATAGTATCGATGTGTGTGATTATGCAATTTTTTTGTTTGACAGACAGGCAAACACAACTATACACAAATAAATACACATACATACAAACACACACACACACACATACACGTTTATATATATACATGTGTATATACATACATATATATATACATATATATATATATATATATATATATATATATCATCATCATCATCATCATGGGGGCTGACGCCGACGGGGGCGCATAGCCGCATCCACCCTTCGCTTCCACCTACGAGGATCCCTCATGGCTAGACGCCAGGCAGGGACTCGGCCCATCTCTAGTTCTTCACGGCAGGTTTGGTCGATCTGCCCAAGCCATGACTTCCTCGGTCGTCCCACAGGCCTCCTCCACCCAGGGTTGTCTCGAACAGAGACGACCTGATGGGCAGGATCATCCTGAGGAAAGCGAGCCAGGTGGCCGTATAGCCTGAGTTGGCGATCACGGATTGTGCAGATAACAGGGCTTGTGCCAGTCTCACGGTGCAACCGTTGGTTGGACACATGGTCCCGCCAACAGTACCCCATGATCTGGCGCAAGGACCTATTACAAAAGGCTTCAAGACGAGCCTCCAAGGCACAGGACAATGTCCAGGTTTCGCTACCGTATAGCAAAACTGGCATTATCAGGGCCTTGAAAACCCGTAGCTTGGTCCTTCTGCACAGGTACCGACATCTCCAAATACTCTTGTTGAGAGAGTTCATGACCCCTGCTGCCAGGCCAATCCGTCTGCTGACTTCATGGTCTGACAGCCCAGAGTTATGAACTACACTACCAAGGTATGTAAAGCTCTCTGTGACTTCAATGTCCTCGCCGCAAGCACGTACCGACTGAACAGGTTCTCCTAACAAGTCCCCAAATTCCTGGACCTTGGTCTTGGTCCAGGAGACCTCTAGACCCAGGGGCTTCGCTTCATTGCTAAATGCATCGAGAGCCGCCACTAGGGTTTCCAAAGACTCAGATAGAATGGCAACGTCATCAGCAAAGTCAAGGTCTGTAACCTTGATATTGCCCAGCGTTGCCCCACAATGACTTTGAACAGTAGCTCTGCCCAGTATCCAGTCCATGCAAGTGTTGAAAAGAGTTGGTGCAAGGACACAGCCTTGCCTCACTCCTGAACTAACAGGAAAGAAGCTCGACAGGCCCCCACCACACTTTACAGCACTTTCAGTACCAGTATACAGGCTTGCTATTAGTCCAATAATCCTTGTTGGTATTCCTCTCAGCCTCAGGATCTCCCAAAGTGACTCCCGATGCACCGTATCGAACGCCTTCTTGAGGTCGATGTAGGCTACAAGCAGCCCACGCCCGAACTCACGACGGCGCTCTACAATGACTCGAAGCGCGAGGATACGGTCTATTGTGGACTTACCAGGAGTGAATCCGGATTGCTCCAGTCTCTGGTGCCTCAGTAGATGGTCTCTGATACGTCTCAGAAGGATGTGGGCAAGAACCTTGCCTGGTACACTGAGCAGTGTGATGCCTCGGTGATTGCTGCAGTCCCAACGGTCCCCCTTCCCCTTCCAGAGAGGGATGACCACACCCCTCAACAGGTCAGGAGGAACGGAACCGGACTGCCAGATGGCAGCCAGGACAGCATGTAACCCCCGTGCCATAGGTTCACCACCAGCCTTTAACAGTTCAGCTGGTATGCCGCAGATACCAGCTGCTTTACCACTCTTCAGCTTGGAAATCGCCCCCCTAACTTCAGTTAGGGAGGGAGGGCCCTCACTGATGGGTGGATCCGGCAGCGGGATCTCGACACTACCCGCATCCAAGTTAACTGTTGGTGGGTCAACCTGGTACAGCTGCTCAAAATACTCAGCCCAACGTCCCCGCACCGCAACAGGATCTGAAACGATCTGACCACTTACTGAGCGAACTGCTGTCACCTGTGAAGAGGGCTTGGAGTTCAGCTTTCTCAGGGCTTGGTATGCAGGACGAAGGTCATTTACTAAGAAATGGCCTTCTACCTCCTCTGCAAGACTCCTAATAAACTGTTCCTTGTCCCTTCTTAACAGGGACCGAGTTCTGCGCACATGAGAACGGTGCAATTCCCGATCCCCTGTCAGACGAGCCGCACGACATGCATCTGTGGCTTCCAGTGTCTCCCGCGAGATGGAATTCTGTACTGCTCTCGGGCGTACACCAATCGTATCTTGAGCTGCATCAAGCGTTTCACGCTTAAAGGT
>BOPN01000250.1:387423-392423 GCA_017312705.2 Penaeus japonicus
CAAAGGAGGCCATAGTTTACATTAACTATGTATGCGTGAAGAGAGAACGCCTGGTCATTTGACTGTATAAATATTTTACATGGATGACTTTCTTGGCTGTCGGGTTTTATTGCTAGATCTTCAATTTGTCAGATACAAGGTTTATATATATATATATATATATCCTAAGTATAGTGTTTTAATGCACATTTCTTTTAGAAGTAGTCTGGATGTCTGGGAATTCAAATGTTTACAAAAATAATATTGATATCCACTTTCTCTATAGTCATAAGATAATTCTTGTATTCTAAATCAAGGTCAAATTCGAACTGCTTTTGTATTTAATCAGGATGAATGAATCATATTTATCGGTGAGTGAGACAAATGCAAATTGGTTTTCCATAAGCAGAAATTTCAAATGAGATATTACCTCTTGAGATGACATTCTTCTAACCTTTTGCTCTCATTATAGTCACTTTGAAATTACCAATACTTAAAGAAACATACTTACGTTCATAAACTTGTTTTATTGAAGGAATCAAACAATCAAATAATCATTTCTTTGTGTGATTCCTGCTTAGAAATGATAACGGCTGTTTTGAACCTAGACACAAATCGCCAAGTGATGAAAATCATGCATTTCAATCTTTTTCAGCAAGAAAAAAAAAATGAAAGATAGCTTATGAAAAATGAAATTGCAATCACAAAACCCGGCAAAGGTAACTGATTACTTAACAAAAGTAGAGAATATTCTAGAAGAAAAAAAACTCATCGACTTCCTTTATTTTATCATTTACTTTTGAGAAAATGGACGTAGCAAGATTCAAGTTTGCTGCAGTGTTGAGCACCAAAACCTATTGACTGACATCCTGAAGCGTGTGTGCATTATAATTGCATTTGTTAATCTTTCTGTCTACACTTTGCCTCATACATCACACGCGTGTTACTTCCGCTCCTAATCGCCTTTTCCGACATTGATCTACAAGGAGGCATCTCCCTACGACTACCTTATGGACTGCTTTTGTCACCGTCGTGTACTTTATTATCGCATATTTAATCATATTTAAATTTGATCATAGGATTTAATTAACTAAATAAAATATAACAAATGCAGTTGTTATGGCTGTATGCTACAATAGTTATGTTGGAATATATGTATTGAATTTTATTTTCCATTATATTGCTTCAGATGATCTTGCCACATTTATCAGCAATGTGATTTCCATTATACGTATTAAATTATACTTGAAAAAAAATAAAAAAAACAGGAAGCAAATGAACCACGACTAATAACGCTTATCTTTCTGGTCAGTTGTCCCGAAGAAGACCGCACTAAAAATACAAAGAATAAACAATACTACCTTAGAAAGGGACATAAATGACGCTCAACGATATTGTCATAAAAAAAAAACATAAAAAAAAACGGCGCAGTTATGTACTAAAAAGCGAGCGCGGTGAGACTACAGCGATCGCCACAGCTAAGGCCAATTTACCTCTCTGGCTAGATAATGCTTGTAGACTCCCGTGGCGATTTATTAAAGAAGGAATCAATCCAAGCTCTATTGGTTTTCATTGCCCGACTATACGTGACGGAGAGTAATTGATTTTTTTCTGCATTGCAAAGCCGAGACTCAAGGTCGATCACTTCTATTGACTAATACATTTTTGTTGTTGTTATAAGAGGTAAAACAAACGATGCCACGAAACTCTAATTTCTGTAATGATATAATTAAGCAAAGTTTTAAACCCACATCTGAAACTGAAGGCCAGTTTGAGTTAGGTATACGAATGACGCTGTTGCCATGGTTACGGAAAGCAAACAGAAGTAAAGCCAAGGAAGGACCAACGATACTTTCTAGGAATTTTCATGGCTCTTATTAAGCGAATTCTTAGCTTGTAAGCGCTTTTACGTCCGTGTTTATGTCCCCCTTTTTCGGTAGTAGATATAATTGCCAAATTCAATAAGTTTTATCACACAAGCCATTGCACGATGATTATAGGTGGTCTGTAACAACAGGTGGTCTGCAATGTAATCGTTACTGTTCGTTTGACTCTTCCTGATCACATGCTGCTTAAGTGAGGGCTTAATTGCAAAGGAGGCCATAGTTTACATTAACTATGTATGCGTGAAGAGAGAACGTCTGGTCATTTGACTGTATAAATATTTCACGGGGATGACTTTCTTGGCTGTCAGGTTTTATTGCTAGATCTTCAATTTGTCAGATACAAGGTTTATATATATATATATATATATATATATATATATATATATATATATATATATATATATATATATATATATATATATATATATATATATATATATATATATATATATATATGATAAATATAATATAATGTGATATAATATATACAAATATATATATATATACTATACATATATATATATATATATATATATATATATATATATATATATATATATATATATATGATAAATATAATATAATGTGATATAATATATACAGATATATATTATACTATATATATATATATATATATATATATATATATATATATATATATATATATATATATATATATATATATATATATATATATATATATATACATATATATATATATATATATATATATATATATATATATATATATATATATATATATATATATACATAATATGTATTTGTATATATTATATTATATTATATTTATCATATATATATATATATATATATATATATATATATATATATATATATATATATGTGTGTGTGTGTGTGTGTGTGTGTGTGTGTGTGTGTGTGTGTGTGTGTGTGTGTGTGTTTACATTATATAGGATATTATTTTTTATTTGCAATCTATCTTTATATCATGAAAGTAGAAAACATATAGTTAGAGGAATTGCTCTAACTATATGTTTACTAATAGGATAGAAGATTGAAACATTCTACTGTGAGATGAAACAAAAGAGTTAACTAACTAACCAGCTGGTGTAAAATAAGAATAAAGTAGTGATAAAGAAATAATTATATGAGACTTAAAATTTCACTGCCTTAATTGATCACTAGGATTATTAATGATAAAGAATAAAAAGTGTAAAATATAAAAGAATTGTCATATCATATGCTACTGAGACGCAAACATTACCTACTAAAGCTCATTTACTTATTGCAGATAATTTATATCCCAAAGTAACTATAAAATATAAATTTCAGAACGATTTCATCACAGCAAAATGCAAATACCATAATATTGTTATGTGTTTATATCAATAACTTACAAATCTCTTTATGTATTAAGTATTTTACTAACAAGGGATTTTAACTCCAGGTCCTACTAGAATGAATTACATATGAAAAATGTATAGTAAGTGATCACGTTGTAATTTAGACAGTTTTAGAAATTGTATCTAGAAGGATTTTTAAAATATCTGTTCATTATATGCCTTTAATGTGTTACTGATCTTTATGTGTGTGTGTGTGTGTGTGTGTGTGCTTCATAACTTCCTTAATCCTTGCCTGAAGCCTATTCTGCTAAATAAGATAAATAACTTATTATGAATAACCGTAATTGAAAAGAGGTCGACTTTTTCTACCATTCGTAGAAAGAACACCTCCTTTTTTTTACCCTTTTATTTTTTTTTAAACACAATTCCCCAGCAATATGTATGTGGCACAGGTGATCGATCACAGTAAAATAAAATCATTTTCCCCTAGCAAGTAAGTCAACAAGAACAGAATATGATACCCAGATATAAGAGGGAAAAACAAACCTTGACACAAAGAGATCATCCCACTAGAAAAAAACTAAAAAATAAAAGAAGAAAAAAATAACAATAATCATACGCCGATATTCATTTTTTTTATATAAATAAGTGGAGAAATATCATCAAGCTTCTAGAAACAGACACTAATCAGGAAAGATTTTCCAATAAAGATCTCCGGTAAAGTAAGGCAAAAACGTCGGAAATATAAATTCATTTAAGTTTTATGGTAACAAATAACCTTTGACCTTCTGTACATCTGCACACCTGTCACACAAGGCAGTAAGTATCCTCCCAACGCTATTATTTAATCGAGGAAACCTTCCCTTAACCTCTGTGTGAAATTATGTATGGTTATATGTATGGCATTACAGGAATCATCGAATACTCAACACAGCAGAGAAAATCATTTATCTCACACGAGGATGATAAAAAAGGAAAAGAAAATGGAGGTTAAAAACACAGTCGCCCTTGTAAAAATCAGGGACAGCACAAACACACTTAGTATCAAAAGAAGAAAAATGCACAGCCTTACATTGAACAATAACACGTACCCGCTAAAAAAAAAAAAAAAAAAAAAAAAAAAAATCGGCGAAAGTTGTGAACTTAGTTTAAAAAAACAAGGTTCTGATAATACGTATATGCCACTTAATAATTAACTCTAGAGAATGAAAGACATTCCAGATCAGCATTTGAGAGAGAAAGAGAGAGAGAGATGGGGAATACGTGCATGTGTATGTGTATGTGTTTGTGTGTGTGTGTTGTGTGTGTGTGTGTGTGTGTGTGTGTGTGTGTGTGTGTGTGTGTGTGTGTGTGTGTGTGTGTGTCTGTGTGTGTCTGTGTGTGAAACAGACAGGGAATTATGTGTGTGTTCACTCCAATTCTATTATTAGTATCACAACAAGGTGGAAGGAAAGTTTCAAGGCTGGCATTCTTTGTACAGTGGCACATTAACCAAGAGCACGTAAGTAGTGCCTCCTGACACACCAGAAGACAACGGCCAAGGATCAGAACAACGTGAGAGCTCCAGAAGATTAAAGAACTGGTCAACGTGCAAGCAGGCCTCGCCGCAGAATGCCAGTCTGATATATATATTTTTTTTCTATCGTTAATATCAATGCTATGTACTATGCCTTTTTCTGTTTCTCTTCCAAGTTTCTTTTTTGATTAGTATTGATTTCTATGCATATATCTTTTTTCATTTACATTACAAGTGATCTAACCATTTACCTCTATTGTAGAAAAGAAAATATACATACATAAATGACAATGA
>BOPN01000250.1:427423-429923 GCA_017312705.2 Penaeus japonicus
CCCTACCAAACTTCCAATGATTCATCACAATAGCATTAATCTAGCGTTATTCCAGTTTCCTTCTTTACTACGAGTGGCTTATCATATTACCATTATCCCTCAATTCTTCAGATATCATCCTTTACTACAAAAATCCTACTAAACTACCATTATCGAGCTGTACTGGTAGTCTAATACCACCAGCGGTCTACCACACTACAATTATACCACCGCACTTCTAATACTCTCCTTACAATCTTTTACCACCATTAACCTACCATGCTACCATCATCCCACCTCGTACCACCACAACCAGCATCTGACCACACAACCATTATCCCAGCATACCTCCAACGTCTGGCCTCATATTTGTCTCAGTTTCTCTCGCCTCTCCCCCTGTTCCTCGTTCCGTGTCTGTTTTTCCTCGGCCTTTTACCTTGCGCCTCATGCTTTACCCAAACCGTGTCTGACAGTGTGAAACATTATCTGAGGCTCATGGCGACGTCCAATTCTTTTCAGCGTTTCTTTTCGTCTTGTTGTGGGTTGCACCAGTACGCGAGCCTGGCTCAGTTGTGGGGTCTTCTACGGAGGCCGAACTGTGTAGTAGTTCTGTGTCTGTCTTTGTGTGTGTGTGTATATATATTTATATATATATATATATATATATATATATATATATATATATATATATGTATGTATGTATGTATGTATACGTATATACACAAGGAAAAGAGACACTCTTTAATACAGTGTATTAACATGATCAAATCCTTTAGGAGAAAAGGTTCCTTCATTGAGCCACCCCAGCTATGTAAGGCTGTGGCCTTTAAAATGTATCAAACATTATAAACAAATTTATTTAAACGTTTCTGATTTACAAAACAAATTGAGTTATTGAGCTTGTAAACTAGAGATATCGAATTGTGATATATGTATGATAACAGAAAATTTACATGTACACGTGTATCGTACAAATCTCAACGTACATTTTGCAAGCACATGTTTCCAGTTCTCTTTATCTACACGTGTTCTATTCACCGTTGTACAAAAGCATTTTTTTTAACGAAAGAAGTGAATAGGTCATGCTAACTTCTATCGAGTGCACAAGTTTTCTTACACTCAATATTTCTTTCGTTTCAGTCACTGCGTATTTTAACCCTGTTTGCCTATTTCAGCAGGTTTAACTTAACCAAACTTTTGTTCTTTGTAGCAGAGCATTGCAGAGTTGTTGCAATAATTACGGCGTCCTGCGACTCCTAGCGCTTATTACCCGTGATAGTTTTTACTTTCTTACTAACATATATATATATATATATATATATACATATTTATGTATATTTGTATGTATATATGTATATATATATATATATATATATATATATATATATGTATGTATATGTATATATATATATATATATATATATATATATGTATATATGTATATATGTATAAATATATATATATATATATATATATATATATATATATATATATATATATGTATATATATGTGTGTATATATACATATATATATATATATATATATATATATATATATATATATATATATATATATATATATATTTATATAAATAATATATATATAAAAATATGTGATTTATATATATACATATATATATATATATATATATATATATATATATATATATATATATATATATATATACATGGGGTGAAGGAGGGATTTGTTGATAGGGGGGGGGGGGTTAAGTAAAGCCGGTTGGACATGGAACTCTTTATTTTCTCATATGACAGTAGTTAATGCATGTATATGTATATATTTATATATTTATATATATATACATATATAAATATACACATATCCATGCATTACCTAGTGTCATATGAGAAAATAAGAGTTCATGTCCCAACCGGCTCATAACCCCTCCCCCACTATCAACAAATCCCTCCCTCACCCCACCCCCCCACCCCCCACCCAAGAATTCTGTAAGGACGGAGGTTTCCACGCCAGATAACGAGGCTATATTGAGTACCACGAAATCCTTGGCTACATGGGGATCTATCGTGAACATTTAAGAGCCGTTATATACAAGACAGAGTGCGTGTCTAGAACGATATGTGAGACTCTGATAGCTTTGTGGCGGGGGATGTGTTTGTTAGTAGGCTGGAGCAACGTCCATTCAGTAATGGTAAGGATAATGGTCATAATGATGATGACCTGAAAATTATGACAACGGTTACAGCAAAATGTCACTTATAATGATAATGCATAATTAAAACAATGATAATGATAATGATGATATTTACCAATTCCATAACATCACAAAATGATGATACCAAATGATAATAGTAACAACGACAAAAATATAACTGCAACAACAACAATGATAAAGGTAAAGATGATAATAAAGGTAATGATAATCATAATAATAGTAGCCTAGCTGTAATAATGATAATGATAATAATGATGATAGTAATAATAATATCAATAATAACAGAGCCAATACTAATAATAATGATGATGATGACGATGATAAAA
>BOPN01000250.1:432423-442423 GCA_017312705.2 Penaeus japonicus
AAAACCTTGCTATCACTGCTCTGCTATGAGTACATAGGAAACATCCATGACGGTTTGTAAGGCGTCCATTTTTCTCACATAGATATAACCTCGGTAACCTGATTTGGGACTTGAATTTGTGATTTCGTTGCTGCTGAGCGCCTACGGGAATTGGCTATAAAACTTCGCTATCACTGCTCTGCTATAAGTACATAGGAAACATCCATGACAGTTTGTTAGGCATCTGGTTAAACAATTCTTTTAGGGGTTGTTTGGTCTAGCAGATTCAGTACCGTGCCTGTCAATCTGACGGCGCGGGTTCAAGTCCCGGTCAGGGAGGTAAAATTTGTATTTCTATATTAACCCATTGGGCAAGGTTTCGAAGTTATAAGGCTTATTGCGGTATTACCATATATGGCCCGGATGTCCGCACGGTATTTACATTACAATAGGGTGGTTTGGGAGGCCACGCTCGAGGCAGCTTGACATCGGTTTTCTCTTTCGTTGGAAAACTGGAGAAGATTGAAAATAACTTTTTTTTTCCAATATAATAGACTTGTATACGAAGTCTTTAGAAGACGTAAGCAGTTTGATAATGTAATAGAAAACGTTTTGGGGGTGTGTGAGGCTGCGCTCAAGGCAGTTTGACATCGGTTTCCCGTTTTGTTGGAAAACTGGAGAGGCTTAAAAATAACTTTTTTATTTCCAATATTATAGACTTGTATACGAAGTCTTTAGAAGACGTAAGGAGTTTGATAATGTAATAAAAAACGCTCGGGCGGTTTGTGAGGCTGCGCTCGAGGCAGTTTGACATCGGTTTCCCGTTTTGTTGGAAAACTGGAGAGGGTTGAAAATAACTTTTTTTTTTCCCTAATATTATTGACTCATACACGAAGTGTTTAGAAGACATAAGAAGTTAGGTAATGTAATAAAAAATCATAACTCTTTATATTAGCTCTTTATGGTATTCTTTTTCCTTTGAATCTACGTAACATTGTTTGATAGCAAATGAACTGGATTTTGATTTTTTTTTTTTTTTTTTTTCAGAAACGATAAAAATGGCTGGACAATCGGTAATTGTTTCATTTTACCAATGTCATAGCATGCTTTTGCGAGTTTATTTTTTTTGGAATTACACGTGGGGAATAAAATAGGGAGTAAATCATATACATGTAATTGCATGTAAAAAAACAACTATTTACATATGTACATTCAACAAGTTAGTAGTTTGCCTTGTTGTGATAGTTCTCAAAGCAGTGAAAAACACAAAGAGGAACTTTACAAACAAAGCACTCGGCTTTGGTCATCTTCCTTATTCCGTGGGTGTAACACACGTGGCACCTCGATTTCTCTGATTACATGAGGGTTTTTGCCTTGTAATCTAAAGGTGGAAATAGTCACTGCCGGTCTTCCTCTGCCACTGTGCTTCGGTGCGTTGGGCAGGTATTCACGAAGCAGGCCTCTTACTACTTCCTCTCGGAACGACAGCTGATGTAACGCTTCGCCACCTACTTCTCTGTAGAAGGCAAAAGCATTGATCATGGCTAAATCAAACAAGTACATGAAAACCTTTTTGTACCATTTTAGACTCCTTCTTGCTGTTGGATAGGAAGCAGCAAGTTGGTCTCCTACATCCACCCCCTTCATGCCCTCACTGTAGTCAATGATGGCCTTTGGTTTGACTACCTTATTCCCATGCCGGTTGAGCCTCTCAGTCAACCGGCAGTCACCCCATATATATATATGTATATATATATATATATATGGGGTGACACTGCGTTTCCGAAGTGTGCATTGTTGACACCACGTGTAGGGGTTTCTTGTCTACCCATTTCAGGCACATCATGCCTGTCAGTGTAATGCGTACATCAACTTCATTTAGCTTTAGTTTGGGGAAGTCCTTAGGCATCCATTTTCTATTTGCCCGCACTGTCCCACAGGCATTGCTCTTCCTACTCTGGAGCCAATGCAATGGAGCGTAGGCGATGTGTACCAATTATCAACAAAAAGCGTATAGCCTTTGTTTAGTACGTCTGCCGACTCCATTAGGTCGGCGACAGCCTTGTGAGAAGCCAGCAATTCCCCTCTGTCCTGGCCTGTGTAGAATTTGAAGGAACATGTGTATCCACATGTTGGGCCTGAGGAAACACATAATTTGTAGAATTTTAGACCAAATCTAGCCCTTTTAGTTGGATTATAGGTTACAAATTTGAGACGCCCCCTGAACTTCCACAGACTTTCATCTACGGTTATCCACTGTGGTGGGATATATACTGACTGGCAGTTTTTGCTGTAGAAGTTGCTTCCATCCTAAAAATCATTTGAAGAGAAGTGAAGGGTACTGGATATATGGTCGAATCTGTCATGAGGCATATGTTTGGGAAAAAAGGGTGCCTCATAAAGGACGTCTTTAGACCAATATTGCGCCTGGCGCGGCTTCGGTAATATGCCCATCATGATCTTCAATGCAATCCAGACTTGGAATTCCGGAACGCTCAGGGGCATCCATTTTCGCTCATGTCCCTTCACTAAGCCTGGATGTGACTCGGCGTAGCTGTAATGGACAATAAAACATTCAATGGAGTTATAGCATGATTTTTTGCATCTTTTTTTTCGAAATGAAGGGGATGGGAACTTACTTATTAGTTTCTTCCACGATGATGTTGAGGATCTCGTCTGTGAAAAAAAAAAAAAACTTCAAAAATTCATGTGGTGACATAGAGGCATCGAGGTTTACCCTCAAGCCGGGTGTTGCCATGAAGCCAAACTTCCTGGGCACATTTTCTTTTTTTCGCCAACGGAACCCTTTACTGCCTGGTGATTTTCGAGAAAGAATGCAGTTAGTATAGCCCGATAATGGCTCATTGGACACAGTGTCACGACTGTGCAGCTGTACGTACCTGGCGAATTACGTTCATGAACGCGGGCAGCATACTCGGATAATGGCTCATCCAAGTATATGCTGCTGTTATGAACTTGAACATAATCAATTTCGTCATTGGACGAATCGGAGTCAGTCTCAGGGTCCTCCATTTGGGCTTGCCGTGAGAGAGGGACATAGCTTTCATTTATGTCGTCATCCTCCTCATCGGAGAAATCAAAAAAAGAATATGCAGAAGTACCTGGAATGGAGTCGAGATCTGGGATTTGTTTTCAGAATTCTTGTCAATGAGAACTCTGTACGATATATGGTGACAAAGAAATATTGCCTTGACCTACCTGGACTGGGTTCCATGTTTGTTGTGTGGCCTACCAAATTCAGACCGGGGGTTTTATTCATAATTCTAGCCAATGAACATTCAGTGCAATATGTGGCGTGACATTCCAACCACTCAGGTAATATGGGGTGACTTTGAAACAGGGAATGGGGTAAATGGATATGACTTCAAAACAGCGCGGTGAATTTGAAGAAAGAGGGAGGAGAGAGGGAGGGGAGAGAGGAAGTGGGGAGAGGAAGAGAGAGGGGGGAGAAAGGGAAAAAAAGAGAAAATGGACACACGCTCACATGTCTGCATTTACGAACACACACACAGACACACAGAGACAGGATGTACTCACAGAAATACATACAGACACACACACCTACATACATAGACGAAGAGAGAGAGAGAGGATGTACACACGGACAGTCACACGCCTACGTACATACCCGGAGAGAGAGAAAAAGAGGATGTGCGCACTCACGCAGTCACACACACACACAGACACTCACACACCTACGTACATACACGGAGAGAGAGAGAAAGAGGATGTGCGCACTCACGCACGCACGCAGTCACACATACACACGCACGCAGTCACACATACACACACACACACTCACATACACACACATATACACTAACACTCATATATATATATATATATATATATAAAAGGGTAATAAGGTCCTACGTCACTTCGTACTTGCGGGGACAATCGGAAGGTCACGTAAGGTAAACTGTAAACGAGCTAGTAAATGACGTGTCATGAAAAAATATGCAGTAGTAGGGCGTTCCCTCGTCCCCTCGTTATCCCTAACCACCGCAGCATGTCGTGCCATCAGCGCTGGGGCCAGCACGTATCTTGTTCTGATATCATGCCATCCGCGTTTACGCCAATGCTAGCCTTGACATCACATCATGCCATCCGCGACCAATGGATTAATCCACTCACAATGGGGGCATTCCAGCCTTGCATGTTACAATGCCGGGGCTCTCGAACGCATTGGCCTAAATCAGTTAAATAAACGACGCAGTATGGCGTCACCCAGCGAACGGGCCTAGAATGCGTGGTACCGTAGTGTACCACCCGTCCAGAGAGGGTTAAATGTGTTACTGCATTTTACCATCTTTCTCACATAAATATAACCTCGGTAACCTGATTTGGGACTTGAATTTGTGTTTTCGTTGCTGCTGAGCGCCCGCGGGAATTGTCTGTAAAACCTCGCTATCACTGCTCTGCTATGAGTACATAGGAAACATCCATGATGGTTTGTTAGGCATCTGGTTATACAATTCTTTTAGGGAGTCGTGTAGTCTAGCAGATTCAGTACTGTGCCTGTCAATCTGACAGTGCGGGTTCAAGTCCCAGTCAGGGAGGTAAATTTTGTATTTCTATATTAAATGCGTTACTGCATTCTACTATCTTTCTCACATAGATATAACCTCGATAACCTGATTTGGGACTTGAATTTGTGATTTGGTTGCTGATGAGCGCCCACGGGAAACATCCATGACGGTTTGTAAGGCGACTGGTTAGTCGATTCCTTTAGTGCATCGCGTAGTCTAGCGGATTTAGTACCGTGCCTGTCAATCTGATGGCGCGGGTTCGAGTTCGAGGGAGGTAAAATTTGTATTTCTATATTAAATGTATTAAATGTGTTCCCTGAGGAGGGATGACTAAGTGTTCCTAGGTGCTGATCTAGTAGGTGGGGTCGCACCCCCACCCCACCCCCTGGTCCTTCCCCTTCCCACGTGTTCGCCGTGCGTGGCGCCCCTGTGCTCTGGGATAAGCTGGATTTGCGAAGTAGATGCTTCACCGGGCTTATGTGCACTGAAGCGAGCCCACCTATGTCAGCGTATGCTGACTCGTGTGAGAATATGCCAACGCGTGTTGACTCGATCCGAGCTTGGTCCCTACCCACCGTGCTGACCAGGCATGGCGGTGACCGCCAGGCGACAGTGGAAACTCACGGGCCTGGTCAGGGCTCGATCTGTCGACCTTGGGGACGTGAGGCCGGCACGCTATCCAATGCACTATCCTAGCAACTTGTGCGCTGAGACACGGGAGTCCTGGAGGTTGAGCAATGCCTGTATGAGTATGCCATGTGGCTAGCAACACGCTTCTTTGGTCCTCTATTTCAGCAAGACGGGTGGGCTGATCTCGACTCGGTTAGGTCAATCAGCTGGTCTCTCCTTCGAGCTAGGCTAGGTTCAAGCAGCGACTATCTTCAGGCAATTGCATGGTCTTGTGAGTGCCATTAACGTGCCATATATCCTCCCACCACCCCTGTAGCTTCTGAGCATGGTCTCAATACAAAGATTCCCCTTGTTGGACTCCGTGGTGGGTGGGGGCATGGGAGGATGAAGTGAACTGCTCATATGGCATTTACATCAAATAAACCCGTGACTGACACCCCTGTTGACGAACCTCACATGAAGATGATAAAGGCTGTCACCTTGGACCCCTTTGAGGGCTTTGATGATAAAAGGAAAAAGATGGATAGGGCTCTGGCGTCGGTCCAGAAAAAACTCACCCAAGGACCTTGGGCTGGACCCTCCAAACCAACCCCAGGCTCTGACAAATCTCTGGTGCCGGTCTATATGAGAAGTCAAACAAAGAATGGAAGCTAGACAAGACCCTCCAACCCTACTGGCCCCACTGCCAAAATTCCAGCGTCGGTTTGGAGAACAGGCAACAAACGGCCTCAGCCGGCTATGGACTCGGAGGGCGAGTCTGCAGCCCCAAGTTGGTTCCCCCTAAACTGGAAGGATTCGACAATGCCTACCAGATGGTACAGGCTCTGGAAACCCAGAGACAGTGCTGTCTGATGATTAGAATTGCCAAAGACAGCATGATAATTGTTCCAAAGGACCAAGCCACCCTCACCTTCCTCCAGGAAACTTACAAGCTCCTGGATGGGTGGAAGGTGAGCCTGTCGGCCCTGACTCCCGCTATGAGTACATAGGAAACATCCAAGACGGTTTGTAAGGCATCTGGTTAGACAATTCTTTTAGTGGGTCATGTAGTCTAGCGGATTCAGTACCATGCCTGTCAATCTGACGGCGCGGGTTCGAGCCCCGGTCAGGGAAGTAAAAATTTGTATTTCTATATTAAATACCTTACTGCATTCAACTATCTTTCTCACATAGATATAAACTCAGTAATCTGATTTGGGATTTGAAATTATGATTTGGTTGCTGCCGAGCGCCCACGGGAATTGTCTGTAAAACCTTGATATCACACCTCTGCTAAGAGTACATAGGAAACATCCATGACGGTTTGTATGGCATCTGGTTAGACAATTCTTTTAGGGGGTCGTGTAGTCTAGCGGATTCAGTACTGTGCCTGTCAATCTGGTGGCACAGGTTCGAGTCTCAATCAGGGAGGTAAAATTCATATTTCTATTTTGAATGCATTACTACATTCTACCATCTTTCTCACATAGATATAACCCCGGTAACCTGATTTGGGACTTGAATTTGTGATTTGGTTGTCTGTAAAACCTTGCTATCACTGCTCTGCTATAAGTACATAGGAAACATCCATGACGGTTTGTAAGGCGTCTGGTTAGACATTTCTTTTAGCGGGTCATGTAGTCTAGTGGATTCAGTACTGTGCTTGTCAATCTGTCCCGGCCAGGGAAGTAAAATTTGTATTTCTATATTAACCCAAATCCTCTGGGTCGGTGATCCCTGGCCTAAACTCGCATGCCGGGGTCTTATCGGGCATGGTGGGGTACGTGCTGCGCGCACTCAGTGCGGGATTACTCTAATGCTTCTTGTTTTTACTAATATTGATGAAAGTTTTATGTATGAAATCGAGAATAAATCGCTTTTTGCGATCTTATATTGGAAAATGTATTCGATTTCTCATCCTGTTTACTGTTTTTTTTTTATATTGTCTTTTCTCCATACTCTTCATATGAGGTATTATAGGGGAATAACCAGCTTTTGTATAGTGGTTTTGTATCATATTCAATGATAATTTTCATTTTTTTCTTTGATGAGTATGTGAAGTAAGGTTTACAGAAACATAATGTGTAACATCAAATGTTTATTTTTGATAAAGAGAATATGTAAAGCAACACATACAAATGATATAGAGTGGATATGTACGATTTTTTATATATGATTTATTCAGTTATTGGCATGATACTGGCTGAAGCACATATCACATAGTGCTACATCAAAAAGGCGACATACATAGCGTGACATGGAGCGTTTTCCTTTTGCTTGACGGCAGTGTCTGCACCGCCGGTACTTGCCCTCATCGTTCATCTCAAGGGTGTGATTTGTCGGATTTGACCGAGGCTGGGAAGGTGATCGGGGAGATCTCGCAGGTGTTTCATAGTGAGGCGTGATGCTCCTTCGCCTTCTCATCTCCGTTGGCCGTTCCAATTACTCGGCTATGAGCTGCAGGCGGAACTCCAGCTGAGTCATCTTGCCTCCCAGCCACCTGTGTACTGCGTGGGCGTTGATGATGGTCATATCCAGCAGGTTGTAAAACAATTTGACAAGATGTTCACCGGTTTCTTATCAAACCACGACCTGCCCATCATCCCAGCTCGTGACGTCCTGACGTCTATGTCCCCTTTCTTCTTCACAGAGAGGTCCTTTGGCATAAACTTACGGTTGAGCCTTTCCGTACCGATAGCGTGCGTTTACCTCGATTGCAGGTAATGAAATAGGGTCGGTGAAGAGTACCAGTTATCAAGGTATAACTGATATCCCTTTTCGAAGAGTTCTGCTCCATGCATCAAGTCAACGACAGCTTTCATGCTTGCGGGGGCGTCACTTTTGTCTTCTTTTCAGGAGTGAAGACCTCCTTGAAATTCCTCTGTAGACTGTCGATTACAGGCCTAAGCTTCCATAGCCAGTCGTCTGTTGCTGCAGGATCTTCGTTGTTGTTGAAATGAAGGTTGGCCATCAGCAGGTCGTATCGATCCCTTGTCATAGTTTGCCGGAAGACGTTACTATGGACAAGGGGATTCTCAGACCAATAAAATCTATGTGTTGGTTGAGGCTGTACCCCCATCAGAAGATGCAGACCAATGTACTTCTGTAGCTCCTCTACAGAAGTGTCTTCCCAGGGCTTCATATGCGATGAATGGGTTGGCAGGTGCTGCTCAGCATACAAATTACTCTGGGTCATCAAAGTCTGCCATAGGTCAGGAGGGAAAAAGCAGTCCAAGATCTCCTTCGGCGTCGAGTCCTCCTCAAGGCAGAGTCCATCCTGAAGACCAGGCGTACTGCAGAATCCATGGCGACGCGGTACGACGCGTTACAGGCGGCGTGGCGGCGGGCGACCTCCGACAAAGGCTCATCGGAATCGATAGAAGTATTGTGGGCCGAAACGTAGTCAAGGGTGACTTCGTCGAGGTCCAGGTCGTCAAGGTCCAGGTCCGTGTCCGTGTCTTCTCCATCGTCCCCGTCGTCGAAGTAGTCGGGATCATCTACTTCGTCCTCGTCCTCCCAGTCGGAATCTCCGACCAAGGGAACGGAAGGTGCTGGATCGATGACGGGCTCGTATGAAGTCGACAGTTGATGCTCACCCACGTCCGCGAAAGACATGAATCCCTCACGGGCGTGGGCTCCTCTCGAGGCAGTTGGTGGTAAGAGATCGCTTCTGCGGCCAGACGGACGGCCGGCAGAATAGCGAGAAGCTCGGGCGCGTGTAGCGGAAAGAATGCGTGGCATGTTGATTCAACAGAGGTCAAGCTAAGAGTGATTTTAGTCAAAAGCTAATGTCATAGGTAACCTCGTCACCGTCATTTTTTTAGCCGGCCTCGTTTGTTTAACTGCATCCGGCCTTGTTTCCGGAAGAATGATAGTTATGGGGGAGGAGCAATGAGGGGTCCCCCAAGAACGAATCTCCGTCACCTTCGTAGATGACTTCGTTTGTGAAGATGGCAAAAATGACTTAGTAACATTGTTCATGTATATGTCTTGCATAATAGACTTCATAATTTATTTATAATTATCTTTATAAGACCATATAAAGTCTCATTATATTGGATTCTCCAAAACAGGAAAGAAGAAAAAAAACAGTAAAACGTAATTGAAACGTGAAGACAAAAGCCGTTGGCTTTTGTACAAAAATTACGATATGTCTTGCATAATAGACTTCATAATTTATTTATAATTATCTTTATAAGACAATATAAAGTCTCATTATATTGGATTCTCCAAAACAGGAAAGAAGAAAAAAAAACAGTAAAACGTAATTGAAATGTGAAGACAAAAGCCATTGACTTTTGTACAAAAATTACGAACAAATGTAAATCGCAAAAGAATAATTATAGGTCTTGCTGAGAATTATTTGAATCATTACGTAAGTTTATAGATCAATTGGTCAACACCCCCTTTCTAGCTGACCTCATTTGTATTATATCATCAGGCCTCGTTTCCAGAAGAAGGGGGACAGAGGGAAGGGGGAGGGGGAACACAGACCAAACACTGTCAGTTTCGTATCTGGCTTCATTAGTGAAGGAGGGGAGAGTCCCGAGAAAAATACGAAGCGACACCCGAGATCGTAACCTTCCATGAAGCCCAGAATCTGAGGAAGGAAAAGGTGCCGTCACCTTACATGACAACCGGAGTTTTGGCCAGGAAGGTGCCGTCTTGACTTCATGGCACCTGGAGTATTTGGGTTAAATGTGTTACTGCATTCTACCATCTTTCTCAGATAGATATAACCTCAGTAACCTGATTTGGGACTTGAATTTGTGATTTGGTTGCTGCCGAGCGCCCGCAGGAATTATTTGTAAAACCTCGCTATCACTGCTCTGCTATGAGTACATAGGAAACATCCATGATGG
>BOPN01000250.1:457423-459923 GCA_017312705.2 Penaeus japonicus
TCCTCTCTGATTGACTTGGCAAATTCGCCGGGTAACTTAAGTAAATCAGTATCTTCACAAGGTTCCCAAACTTGCTCTTGGACAGAAGTAGGTAACGAAGCAACTAGGAGAGATTTCACCATATACGTCATGGAGGAGACGTGATGGTCGTTAAACAAAGATCTGATGTGGAGTCATGGTTGTGGGGGATACTTTTAACCCATTTTGAAACTTAAACCTGTAGTTGATTGATAAAATATCGAATGTCTTCTTCGGATAAAGAAGCAGGCTTTAAATGAATAAGCCTCGCGTTCCGTACTTTCGCGGAAGTAAGCTTCAAGCGTGTTTCTGCCGCGTTTACGCATTTAGCTCCGTAGGAGGGGTCATCTCTAGGCATTCCACCTTGAATAATCAAATATTCAACATTTTCTAGAAAATCTTCAACCGGGATGGACGAGCCGTCAAATTTCTGTTCGATATTTAATGTCTGATGAGGTCGAAATGCCATGTTGGAGACGGGTGGGTGGGTAAGAGAGGTCAAATCAGAGGTTGGGTCAGTGGGATAATTAGCAGTTCAGGGGTTAGTGGGGAGGGGGGGGGGGAGTCAGAGATAATCGGGTAGCGAATGAACACTGTCTCATCAGAAGAAAATTTCGGTAGTTTCCATGATATTTCTGAATATTTTACCACTTCGTAATTCACTCATGAATGGGTGCTATAAAAGAAATAAGATCAATTCAAAATCGTAGAAGAATTAGAACTTGGGGCAAAAATAGTGGGTGACACGAAGCATAACAAAATGATGAGAAAAACAATTAAGAATAAGAAAAATGACACGAGGGATATCGACCTTAGCCGTCACCAACCTTCATAACCGATGTCTTGGTCCTCTCTTCCAACTTGGTGTGCAGTTGCTGTGAAAGACTGAAAAAAATATTCACGATGGTGGTACGTAGTGCTAATTATGTAGTGAGCGGTAGAAAATTTATAATTCATAGCTCTTGTATCGATTATCGCGAAAAAAGAAATGAGTTTCTTATCTTGCGCTGCCACAAGAATATATATATATATATATATATATATATATATATGTGTGTGTGTGTGTGTGTGTGTGTGTGTGTGTGTGTGTGTGTGTGTGTGTGTGTGTGTGTGTGTGTGTGTGTATACATACATACATACATACATATATATATATATATATATATATATACATACATATATATACATATATGTATATATATATATATATATATATATATATATATATATATATGTATATATATACATATATATATATATATATATATATATATATATATATATATATATATATGTATATATACATACATACACACACACACACACACATATATATATATATATATATATATATATATATATATATATATATATATATATGTATATATATATATATATATATATATATATATATATATATATATATTATATATATACAGACACAGAGAGGAAGATATGATGATCATAAATAAACTTACATTTCAGTTACTAAACCGTCAGACATCTAAACACATTCGTATAATATGCAGATAGATTACAAGTTTGTAAGTAGAAATATATATAGCCAGATAGCTAAAGATATTTTTATCTTTATCTATCTATCTATCGTTCTCTCTGTATATATGTATATATGTATGTATATGTATATACTAATATTCTACTGTGTACATACCAACTAAAATAGAAATAAAAAATCATATATATATATCTATATATATATAGATATATATATACATATATACATATATATATATATATATATAGATAGATAGATAGATAGATCGATATATATACCATTTCTTTCAATATATATCTAAGCAAATTATAATGCATGGGCACATAATAATTCACGTGCGTTTGTGCGCACATGCAGACATTGTTAATCGTAACAAGTGTTGTGTATATATATGCTGTAGGAAGCACAAGCCATGAGATTCACAAGTGTATCTATATACGTGTGTAGCCATATGAGTGCATCGCTTGGAATGTGTGGGTAATTGCATATGTATGTCTACGCTGAGCATGCATGCGCGCACAAATATGTGCATGCGTAGTGTGCGGGCACGGGCGTGTGCATAGAAAATAAATGCCCATAGTTTCTGGAGTAGACCGAGAGGTAGTGACCTAAATCGAGGGATCTCAATCTCTTGATACCATGCGAGACAAGCTCAAACGTACCATTAGATATCAATAATAGTCTCCCAATTATGCAGTAAAAAAATGAGATGTAGAGGTGACATACAATAAAAATAAAATTATCAAAGTAGTAGATTTCTAAAGTGATGTATACCACTCAAACAATCAGCCATGAACAGAGGCAAACACAACAACGTTACGGTGGAGGAAATAAAAAGGGCACTGTAGATGTTATTCAAGATCCAGGTGAGACTGTGGAAGTATAACTAGCCAAGCTTTCTAATAAATAAATAAGAGATGGTAAATCTTGGGGGGAAACGTGATTATTTCATACACAAAACGGGGG
>BOPN01000250.1:464923-467423 GCA_017312705.2 Penaeus japonicus
GTTTTCTTTCTTAAATTTTTTTTTTTTTTTTTTGCTTTTTGTTTTACCGAGTCTGTTTTTGCTTTTATCTGCTATTTTAAGTGGTCATTTTATTGAGTTTTAAATCGCTGTTTTACGGGTTATTTCTATTTTATATATATATATATATATACACACACACACATTTAACATGCCCTTAGATTTACTTCAGTTACGTGGCTGAGGCACAGAATGCCTTCAGAAAAGAGACCGGCAGATCACATGCCGCCGCGTGTCTCTCCCGCGCCCCCAGCGAGCACGCCCCTCGCGCGCCCCGACGCGACGAGTGGCCCAGGACGTGTCTCCAGCTCGGTTTCCTCTCCCTGTCTGTGCACGTCCGCGTCGTCGCCGGCTGCAACACAGCACGCCCTTCTTTCTACTGAGAATACTGTCGTGGGTTACCCAATTCCAAACCGCTTGGCAGGCCAACGATTTCTTGCGTCTCGTTGGTAGAAAATATGGTATTGAAAGACGTATCCGTTGCTTTTTTGAAAAGACATCCGGAAACCGTTCCAGATTGTTTTCCCTTTCAGGGGTTGTTTAAGGTAATAGTCTAAAACAATGACGAAGAATTTGCGACCAGTCTGGCTTTACGATCAGTATATATGACCGTTCTATATAGTTTTCGATATAGAACACTAAACAAGAAACATCAAACTAACTATACTGCACTAAATGAAGCTCAACCCGTTTACTGCAAGTGTCGCCAAGCCCTTTCCTACCCACACTTGGCAGCTTGAAGAAGCCCTGCGAAGAGTAGGTAAAAAATGATCCAGTCAGTGCCGCTGTGAGAAAAAGTCTCAATAAACCTCTAAGAGCAAATCTTCCTTGTCGTAAAATGGATATTGAGATAAAAGGTCATAAAGCTTCTGTTGTTTTAGAACATCTAGAATATTATAAACCTGGTGTTCATAAATATAGGACTTTGCATAATTATGTACTGAAAAAAGTGATATCATGGTGTGACATAGAGAACAGCCAAGCTACTCACAGTAAAGGGTGATAGGCTATATCATGACAATTCATAATGGTGATTTACAAAGGAATTGTTAAGGACTAGAATCTATTACACTTGCGAAATTATGTAGCTCTGCCCAACCACAGCCAGGAGACGTGGACACTCCCGAGCTTGAACGGCGCTCGATTTGCCGAAACGGGAAGTGAGGCCGACGCGCTAACCACTGCGCTATCCTGGCGGCTTAAGTCATAGAAAAGTAAACTGCGATTAGGTAAAAGTGACGACACAACCTTACCGTGAGGATGGTATTGTAAGGAATCCCTCCGTTCTTCGTCCCTCCATGCGAGCCTACCTACGATCTCTCGCTTCCACGCTCTGGAGTCCGGAGGCGACTTGGCATTTTTAAAAAATTATTTTGCATTTGTACTATATTTCTGTCGTGTTTTTATTTCCTCATGGCATATTTTTGTCTGTTTTTAGTTCGCTTGTGTTTTTGTTTCAGTTTACCTTACCAAACGTTTTCTTTCTTATTTTTTTTTGCTTTTTGTTTTACCGAGTCTGTTTTTGCTTTTATCTGCTATTTTAAGTGGTCATTTTATTGAGTTTTAAATCGCTGTTTTACGGGTTATTTCTATTTTCCTATCAGTAGTTTTTATATTTTGTCGAATCATGATGACGTGAAGGTACACCTTTACAAATGTCGTATTTTATTTGTTCATTATTTTATTGTAAATCTCTTTTATTTTGTGATTTTATCCTATTGTGTTTTACGACGACCTTCCCCATATTCTTTTTACTGCAATTATATTTTATTTTTGTATTTATTATTTTTACGTGACCTGTGACGTCAAAAAGTTTATAAATATGACCCGTTTTACACCAAATACAGTCAGTCTATACCAGTCAGCGGTAGTTTTGTTACCCCTTTTCCACCTGAAACACCGGTTACCAGAAGAAACCTGCAAAGAAAAGTTAAGTCTTGGGATCCTGACATTTTATAATTAATAGGAGCTGGACGTGATTTCTTTTTACACATATATAAATCTTAACAGTGAGGTTCTGTGTTTTTATAGTTTTGCTTGCTTTTTTTTTTTTACTTCTCATTTATCATCCCTTCAGGACTTGCTGTGTTTTGTTTTAACTTTAATTCTTTGCCTTTTAGTTATAGCTTTTGGCCTTTGCCATTGTTTTGTTTTCTTCAGTTTTTGTTTTAGAATCACCTTCAGTGACCCTTATGCTGCCATGTTTTAGTAACTTGTTTCTTTTATGTAAGGCCTTTTGCCAGAGGATCATTTATGATCCCTCTTTCGTTTTAGTTAGTTTTTAAAGTAAGCCCTTAGCTTAGCACTTCCCTTTGGAGTTGCTCTTATTTTTATGGCAGTTTGATAATTTTAGGATTTCATTAACCTGTTTATTCTTTTATTTGTTTTATCTATTAATATTATCTAGTGCTCTTAGTCTATGTTCTATTTAATGGTTGATAGGCTGAACGTTGAGGAGCTATACACTGGAACTTCCCCCTTC
>BOPN01000250.1:477423-484923 GCA_017312705.2 Penaeus japonicus
CCTCCTTACCAGGGCCTCCACATCCTGCACCAACTGGTACAGCATCTCGCCACGCTCTTGAGTCCGCCTCTTCAAGTGGATTTGATACATTTCAGATTGGTGGTGGTGCTCGAAACGGCGTTGCAAGGCCTTTGCCACGTCGCTGTGAGAAATGCATGTTAGTAGCAGATGTCCCAGCACTTCCACTGCTTGGCTCTGTAGCGCTGTTACCAGCTGTAGTGCCTTCTCGGCCTCACTCCAGTCCTGGGCATATGCCAGCATTTGAAACTGAGCGGTATACGCCTCTTAGGCCACCCCGTCATAGTCCATTGGCTTGAGCCACACAAAACACCTGGTAACATTGGGGCTACGGGATGGAAAATGCAGGCTGTGAACTAACTGGTCCAGAGGGGAAGGAGGGGGTGAGGGAGGCAGTGAGGCACATCCTCCAGCAGATCACTCTTCACACTGCTGCAGACCTTGTTGGTGTACTGCTAAATTACCACCTTCAGAGATGAGAGATTTTTCTGCCGAACCTCGACAAGATGGTACATCTATTCCTCTGCCCTCTGAGCCTGTACTTCCGATCGTTCTTCCTCTTACATTTCACACACACACACATGATATAAATAGTATGTATATAATATAAATAATACATATAATATATATTTATAGGCATACATAGTTATATATGTATATATATTGATACATATACATATATACACCTAGATTTATATGCTTGTATGTAAATATATGTATATATTCATATATATATATATATTTTTTTTTATATATATATTTTATATATATTTATATTTATATATATATATATATGTATATATATAAATACACACACATATATATATATATATATATATATATATATATATATATATACATATATATATGTATATAAATATATATATATAAAATTTATTAGGAAAAGTATCACCAACGCAACTACGTACATCATCTGTATTACTCAAACGTTTTGAATTTTACTAACTTCATCATCAGAACAAAAGACGTTAATACAAAGCAGATTAGCTAAAAACAATTTAAAGTAACAATGGCTAAATAAAAGATAAATATTACTAAAATGTATTTAACACCGTAAAAATAATTAAACGACTGAGTTATAACCAGTAAAAAGCACAAACTAAAATGATTACAAAACATAAGACCTATAAATGAGAAATCTTACAGTTAAAAGTCCGGAATCATTGGGTGTGTAATGGGATGGCAGTTTTATTGTTAAGTTCTGGCTCATCCTCGAGATAAATAGTGATTCTAAGATAATGAGGTTAAGTCTGTGTGAGGAAGAGGTTAGAATTTGGAAATCATTTTGTGTGAGTGGCTGTCCAGTGGAATAGCAATGTTCTCTGATGGCAGATGGGGAACTGAATACCAGTACGGTAAGATTTCTCCATGTGCACAAGGATACGGTGCTGTAGAGGACGTGTGGTGCTACCCACATTTCGAGTTATATCTCGAACATTTGAATTGATATACAACACATGATTTTAGAGCAAAGGGCAAAATTACCCTTTTGTTCAGAAGTGTGTGTCATAAAGATAAATCTAAAATCAATTTGAGGGAAACAATCTTTGAAGATATTCTGCAGTTCCTTTCTTATGCTAAAACTTAAATGTCCAAGATATGGCAATGTGATGTAACAAACATTTAGTAACCGTCATAACAGGAGTAGGAGGGGAGTGTTTTTTGTTCAAGAATTTTCTTAAGACACTGTAGCAAATTTTGCTTGGGTATGAATTCTGCGTGAAATAATTATGTAGGAATTTCATCTCCTGGTAGCTCACGTAATCTGAACAGAAAGGAAAATCACTCGCTGAGATTATCATCGCCATATATGACCGACCCACATTTCGCGAAAATAGAACAAAGAATATTACTACAGAGCAAAGAAATTGGAATGTGATCTTGAATTTCTAAAAACTTGTAGAAAATATGACACTATCCCTTCCTTCATCAAGTTCAAGATTTATAGTCGCATTTTTTTGTCCAGTCATACATATAAATCATGGCTATTGCAACTCCTGGAATTCGAGATCAAAGCCCAAACTAAGAAACTCTCACGTCTTTGCTTTAATCACAGCAATCATGTTAAGTCTTTGAAATCTAAATTATCGTATATTGATTTCCAATGCCTTAGTTGTATGTGGGAATCTATCACGGAAGAAAGGTTACCCTACATAAGGAATCGCCATAATAAGAAACTCTTAAACCTTGGCATTGACGTTACCAAAAAAGTCAAACCTGAAACTGTAATTTTCAACCTTTCAAACAGGAAACTAACCAAAGAGGAAAGTGACCTCCTTTTTCCTGGGGCTTGATTTTGGTTTTCCTAATGTAAATCTAAATTATGAAAATTTATTTCTGGTGTTTGAATGTATTTGCCACAGAATAGCTAAGTTCGACGTTTTTGGTAATGATAGCCTCCACTCTATCCGTAACAGGATCTCGGCAATTGCTAAAAATGCCTACTGCCAATTTCGCCATGAACAGGGATCTAATAGTGAGACCAATGATCATTAACTTGACCTTTTAAAGAAACTTAGGGAAGATAATAACTTAATCATCACAAAACCAGATAAGGGATGGGGCATTGTGTTACTAAACAGAACGGAATATAACTCAAATCTAAAGGCTATTTTGGATGACCGAACTAAGTTTAAATTATTGAAGACGAACATTACTTCCCATATTTTAAAACTAGAGGACAAACTGAACCGTTTCCTCCGCAACATAAAGATTCTTTTGGAGATTTGGTATATAATTGTTTATTCGCATCTGGATCAAGACCAGGTGTTTTTTATGGTCTTCCAAAAAATCACAATACAGGTAACCCGAGTAGACCTATTATATCGGCAATAGGTACTTTTAATTCCAATTTGGCTAAATTTTTGGTCCCACTGTTAACCCCTCTAATTGAAAATGTATATACTGTCGAAAATACCATGGACTTTGTAAAGGAAATTACCACTGTTAAAATCAATGGCCCTGTTATGGCCAGTATGGATGTACAATCACTCTTTACTAATGCCCCACTTGTGGAGACCACCAACCTTACTGTACGTAATCTTGCAAAATCGAAAGATTTTCAACAGCTAAATGAAAATCAACTGACAAAAGCACTTCAGTTGGCGACTGCTGACACTGTCTTTACATTCAATGATGACCTGTATACTCAAACCGGTGGCGTGGCCGTGGGCTCACGCATAGGTCCTACCTATGCAAACGCATTTTTATGTCACCATAAAAAAAGATTGGTTAGATGAATGCCTTCTTGATTTCAAACCTATTTTCTCCCGTCGATTTGTGGATGATACATTCCTCCTCTTTAACAACTGCTCACTGGTTGAACAGTTTGTTTACTACCTGAACTCTAAACATCCGAATTTAAAGTTTATGAATGAAATTGGACATAACTCAGTAATACCATTTTTAGACACCCTCATAACAAATGATAGTGACTGTTTCTCAACATCGGTTTATAGAAAACCAACTTTTACAGGTTTGGGCCTTAACTACTTGAATTATACCCTAAACATTTTCAAATTAAACAGTATCTCAACACTAATGAACAGAGCCTACAATATCTGTTCAGATTACGTGAGCTTCTACCAGATGAAGTTCCTACATCATTATTTCACGCATAATTCATACCCAAGCAAAATTTTCTACAGAGTCTTAAGAAGATTCTTGAACAAAAAACACTACCCTCTTATTCCTGTTATGACGGTTACTAAAGATGTTTGTTACATCACATTGCCATATCTTGGACATTTAAGTTTTAGCATAAGAAAGGAACTGCAGAATATCTAAAAAGATAGTTTCACTCAAAATGATTTTAGATTTATCTTTAAGACACATGCGTTCTCTTCTGAACAAAAGGGTACTTTTGCCCTTTGCTCTTAAATCATGTGTTGTATATCATTTCAAATGTTCGAGATGTAACTCTCTATATATGGGTAGCACCACACGTCCTCTACAGCACTGTATCCTTGAGCACATGGGAAAATCTTACCGTACTGGTATTCAGCAAAGTTCACCATCACCATCTGCCATCAGATAACACTGCTATTCCACTGGACATCCACCCACACAAAATGATTTCCAAATTCTAACCTCTTCCTCACACAGACTTAACACAGACTTTATCTCGAGGATGAAGCCAGAACTTAACACAACAACTGCCATCCCATTACACACCCAATGATTCCAGAATTTTAACTGTAAGATTTCTCATTTATTGGTCATATGTTTTGTAATGCTTTTAGTTTGTGTTTTTTACTGGTTATAACTCGCTTTTATTTTTATTGATATTTTCTCGTTAACCTTTTATCATTCTTATATCACCATTTTTATGTGTCGTTTAACTATTTTTACGGTGTTAACTACCTTTTAGTAATATCTATCTTTTATTTAGCCATTGTTACTTTAAATCGTTTTTAGCTAATCTTCTTTGTATTAACGGTTCTTTTTTTTCTATTTTTAGCACTGATGATGAAATTAGTAAAATTCGAAACGTTTAAGTAATAAAGATGATGTACGTAGCTGCGCTGGTGTTACTTTTCCTGATAAATTGTATATATATATATATATATATATATATATATATATATATATATATATATATATAAAGAAAAAATATATATAAATATATATATATATATAAAGAAAAAATATATATAAATATCAATATATATAAAGAAAAAAATATATATAAATATAAATATATTTAAATATATATATAATAACCAAAGCTGTGCTGAACATCTTTATTTTTCAAACGTTTTGAAGACTAGTCTTCATCATCAGTGCTATAAAAGAACCAAATACAAGCTGTGACAGCTGGATACATATATATTGTTCAAAAGGTTTGCACTATCAGAAAACGAGTAAAGAAAACGAAAAAGAAGTGAAAATAAGATACATATATGGGAAATATTGTAACCACCTGAAACACATCTTAACATGTTGAAGATGGCAATGGAGGTCATAAGATTATATGATGAATAGCTTTGTGGCTGTCAAGTGGTTGTTGAGCTCTGGTTTTACTTTATAGATGTATTGGGACTCGGGAATTTGGATTTCGAGCCTGGTATGTGAAGTGGACTGTAGTTTAAGTGACACTACCGATTGGTTTAAGTGGCTTTATTTGAGTGAGTATAGGGAGAGTATCAGCCAGAAGTTGTAGTTCGATCCTGCTACTTTTGGTTCTGACGCAGATGAAAACATGTGTGCAATCCTTGAGGTCTCTGGAAATGTAGGAAGGTCTTGATCTTGTTGGGAAGGTTGCTTGAGGCCGGAGTCATTGCATTTTCTGACACAGGAATGCCACGAAGGAAGCAGGGTCATCGAGTTCTTGAAGGGAATAACCAAAGTAATCCCCACGGTGGGCAGGTCTTCCTTCAAAGTGGATCTGATGCTAAAAAGAACCAGGGGTAGCTCATCCATTTAGTTATTGGTTGGCACTGATCAAAGAGCTGTCTTGAGTTGCTGGTGAAAACGCTTGACCATACCATTAGCCGAGTGTGGTATACTGTGGTGTGTATTTGATTAGAGCCAAGTAGATTCATCAGAGCAGTCCACAGCACAGATTCAAACTGCTGTCCACAGTCTGTTGTGATGACTGCCGGGGTGGCATAGCAAGATACCATCCTGCGATGTAAGCTCTGGCTACTGTTTCTGCAAAGCTCCAGGCCAATGGGATGATCTGTCAACTGTTGTGAGGATGTAGGAACAATATAGGAAGAAGTCCTACCGGGTCCAGGTATATGTGCTGAAAACGTCGGTCAGGCACAGGGAAACTCTGGATGGCAGATCTGGTGTGATGTTGGGTCTTGTTCCTTTGGCAGGTGATACAAGTTCTACTCCAATCACGTACGTCTTTGTTGATGCTTGGCCAGTCGACTTTGCTTTTAACAAAGTGCTGTGTCGCCCGGATGCCAGGATGACTAATGTTGTGGTATGCTGAGAATACTTGTTATCTCAGGGAGGGGAGAATATAAGGCCTGGTGGTTCCTGAGGAGACATCACAAAATATACTAGTGTTAGAATTGGGTACCTGGATTTTCTCGAGGCAAGATTAGTCTGCTGGCCTTGAAGTCCTGGGAGGGTGGTATCTGTGGTCTGTTCTGCCGCCAGGTGATCACAGTCTATGATAGGATCTCTGGGTAAGATGGTATTAATGGTGACTCTGGAAAGAGCATCAGCAGCAAGGTTGTGGATTCCACTGATGTGCCTGATATTTGATGTGACCTGGGCAATGAAGTCTAAGTGATGCTCCTCCCTCAGAGAATGTCGTAGGGTAGTGATGTGTGAAGTGTCGATGAGGGGTTCACGATCTGTGAACAGCATCAAATTGCAGCCCTCAACATAGTGGCGAAAATGATCGGGAGGTAGGCAGCGAGGAGTTCTTTGCTGAATGCACTGTACTTCTTCTTTGGTGGGTGCAAACCTTTGGAGAAGAATGCCAGGGGTCCCCAATGTTAGTCCACATGTTGCTGTAACACTGTCCCTACTGCTATCTCTGAGGCATCAGCGGCGATGCTGATGGAAGCATCTGAATATGGATGAGCCATAAAGGTAGCTTTGGTGATGACTGTCTTGACTTGCTAGATGTCCAAGAGAGGACCAGTCAATCGGAATGGGTGTGGTAACAACTGTTTTGTGGACGTTCTCCTCAGCTACAGGGATTTGGCGGTAGCACCAGATCAACCCTGGAGAATAAGGTGCAGCCTGAGAGTTCCTGTATGACGTCTTGTACATGCGGCAGAGGGTACCTGTCGGATATGGTCGCGAAGTCGAGGCGTCGATCAATTACTGTTGGAAGGGCGGATGATACCAAGGGATAGCATTCACTTGAACTTGGCTTTGGCCGCCTGGAGCTGTTTAGGTGCAAGGCGGCAACATCTCGAGTGCGTAGGAGGGCCAACATTACAATGTAGTGTTTAACTTGATGCTGAGAAGACTCTCGACCATTGAGTAGTTGTAGGAGGGAAGGAAACAAAGCAGAGAATGTTGCAGTAGGGGCAGTCGTCGTGCTGGACCGCCTGGAGTCTGGGAACAGTATTTGTGGATAACGAACCATGAGCAATGTTGCCGGAGGAAACGTCCATGAGGGTTCCGGCTTGAAGGTCTACCATGAGGTGAAAATGCTGCAAGAAATTCGCTCTGAGAATGGGTTGGTGTATGTCATCTGTGATAAAAATCTAATGGAAACACCACTTTAGGCCTAAAGCGAGTGTTAAAGAGCGCTGTCTAATGGTCTTGATGGGAGAAATATTAGCTACTTGAAGGGACACAGCAGCAGGAATTTGACGGTTTTCACCCAAAGTGGCGGGCAGAAGGCTGAGCTTGCCACCAGTGTCGATCAGAAAGAGAAAACCGATGGTGGGGTCAGAGATATACAGGAGGCGCCGCTTGTTTGCTTGATGTACTTAACATCCTTGGGGACAGTAGAAATTTTGACGGAGGACATCATTTATTGATTAA
>BOPN01000251.1:2500-5000 GCA_017312705.2 Penaeus japonicus
TCTCTCTCTCTCTCTCTCTCTCTCTCTCTCTCTCTCTCTCTCTCTCTCTCTCTCTCTCTCTCTCTCTCTCTCTCTCTCTCTCTCTCTCTCTCTCTCTCTCTCTCTCTCTCTCTCTCTCTCTCTCTCTCTCTCTCTCTCTCTCTCTCTCTCTCTCTCTCTCTCTCTCTCTCTCTCTCTCTCTCTCTCTCTCTCTCTCTCTCTCTCCCAGGGAAAGGAAACAAATTGAAGACAAAGAGATGGACATTAATCTCAGTCTCACTTGCCTTTCATAGAAGGCAATAACAGATTGAAAGCTCTTGTCAAAAAGCAGGGGCACAAAAGGGAGAAAATTAACCAGCACCGTTTTTTTTTTTTTTTTTTTTTTTTTTACTTGCAAATATTTCTGGTATATTATTGGAGGATGAAGGAATAGGGAGAGAGGTATGGGAAGAATAGGAAAAAAGAAGGAAGGAAAGGATGGGGATAAAGGGGGGGGGGGGGGGAGAGGCGGAGACAGAGGAGTGAGAGTGAGAGTACGAAAGAGAGAGAGAAGGAGAACGAGAAAAGATAAAAAAAGAGAAAGAGAATGATAGAGAAAGGGTAGGAGAAAAGAAAAGAAAAGGAAACGATACAGTGAAATCAGAAATAAAGTGAAATTAAGTGAATGAGAGGAAAGGAAAGTAGAGAAAAAAAGAAGAAAAAGGGTAAATAAAAGAAAATGCGTAAAATAAGGAAGAAGATAGGAAGACAGAGAAATAGGAAGATAAAGTGAATAGTGAAAAAGGAGAATAAGTGAATAAAAAAGAGACAAAAAATAAAATTGATATGATATTAATACTTGATATAAACATGATATAAAAGTTGATGTAGATATAGATGGGATAACATAAATATGTACAAATTAATATAGAGAAATAGAGGAATGAAATTAGGTCAGCCCGATGACAATTTCCCAATCCTAATCATCACAAAGTGAATGTAAAATGGAGTTTATATCATAAAACCTCATGTTTAATTTCTTGATGAAAGATAATTGAATATCAATCTGATTGACTTTAATTGAGGATCGGTAATGAGACAAACATAAACAAACAAACAAACAAAGGAAGGAAGGAATAATATAAGGGGAAGGGGGAGGAGGCTGGGAGGTGTGGGAAGGAGGTAGGAGGGGGAAGGAGGGGAGGGGGCTGGGAGGTAAGGAAAGAGGGGGAAGGAGGGGAGGGGAGCTGGGAGGTGAGGGAAGGAGGTAGGAGGGGGAAGGAGGGGAGGGGAGCTGGGAGGTGAGGGAAGGAGGTAGGAGGGGGAAGGAGGGGAGGGGAGCTGGGAGGTGAGGGAAGGAGGTAGGAGGGGGAAGGAGGGGAGGGGAGCTGGGAGGTGAGGGAAGGAGGTAGGAGGGGGAAGGAGGGGAGGGGAGCTGGGAGGTGAGGGAAGGAGGTAGGAGGGGGAAGGAGGGGAGGGGAGCTGGGAGGTGAGGGAAGGAGGTAGGAGGGGGAAGGAGGGGAGGGGAGCTGGGAGGTGAGGGAAGGAGGTAGGAGGGGGAAGGAGGGGAGGGGAGCTGGGAGGTGAGGGAAGGAGGTAGGAGGGGGAAGGAGGGGAGGGGAGCTGGGAGGTGAGGGAAGGAGGTAGGAGGGGGAAGGAGGGGAGGGGAGCTGGGAGGTGAGGGAAGGAGGTAGGAGGGGGAAGGAGGGGAGGGGAGCTGGGAGGTGAGGGAAGGAGGTAGGAGGGGGAAGGAGGGAGGGGCTGGGAGGGGAGGGAAGGAGGTAGGAGGGGGAAGGAGGGGGGGAGGGGGGCTGGGAGGTGAGGGAAGGAGGTAGGAGGGGGAAGGGGGGGAGGGGAGCTGGGAGGTGAGGGAGGGAGGTAGGAGGGGGAAGGAGGGGAGGGGAGCTGGGAGGTGTGGGAAGGAGGTAGGAGGGGGAAGGAGGGGAGGGGAGCTGGGAGGTGAGGGAAGGAGGTAGGAGAGGGGGGGGGTGCGGTGAGATTCCCTATAGCATAAGTGTTTGTGTATCGGGGAGGGGGGAGGGGGGAAGGAAGAACAGGGTGTGGGGGGGGGGGGGGTCTCTTTAAAGCCTTGAGAGAAGGTTATGGTTACGAATGAGGAGGAGGGGGGAAGGGGGGTCTCGAAAATCAGAAATTCAAAATCTAAATTCAAAACACTTCCTTCCATCAGTTACAATGTTTGTTTGTTTGTTTGTTTTTTGTTTTTGTTTTTAACATGAATGGTATTTACATAGTACAGTTATGTGAGATAAACACAAACATTATTAAGTAGGCCTATACGTAGATAGATTAGATGCTTGATAGCGTTAAGTATTCAGGCTAGAAATATTTCTTATTTTCTTAAGGCAAAAGGGTTAAATTAGCAGGGAGTAGGGGCATGGGGGAGGGGGAGGGGGAGGGGGAGGGAGACGAGTCAGGATAAAGGAATCTAGAAGGGTGGGGGGATGGGGGGAGGAGGGGGTGTCCTATAAATCCCGAGTCTACTGCAGGTTTATGATAATGTAGAGGATATAGCAAGAACATC
>BOPN01000251.1:12500-15000 GCA_017312705.2 Penaeus japonicus
GTTGTGTCTGATAAGCTTTTATTCTGTATGTTGTTTCTGTGTCTGTCTGTTAACGTGTCTGTGAGTCTGCCTTTGTGTCTGTTGTCTGAGGATTTAGATATTTGTTTGGCGGTTTGTCTTTTCTTTATTTGGTTGTGTCTGATAAGCTTTTATTCTGTATGTTGTTTCTGTGTCTGTCTGTTAACGTGTCTGTGAGTCTGCCTTTGTGTCTGTTGTCTGAGGATTTAGATATTTGTTTGGCGGTTTGTCTTTTCTTTATTTGGTTGTGTCTGCTAAGCTTTTATTCTTTATGTTGTTTCTGTGTCTGTCTGTTAATGTGTCTATGAGTCTGCTTTTGTGTCTGTTGTCTGATGATTTAAATGTTTGTCTGGCAGTTTGTCTTTCTGTTTTTGATTTATTTGGTTGTGTATGTGAATGTCTAAAAGTGAGTTTGTATGTTTGTTGTTATGTCTTTCTGTTTGTTATCTGGTTGTCAGTTTCCTCGGTCTGTCTTTCTGTCTTTTGATTTGGTTGTGTATGTGATTGTCTGAAAGTCTGTGAGGTGTTTGGTGTACTGTGAGTTTGTATGTCTGTTAACTTGTCTTTCTGCTTGTTATCTGGTTGTCAGTTTTCTCGTCTATTTGTATGTCCTTGTTTGTTGTCTTGTTATTAGTTTTTGTGTATGTGTGTATGTATGAGTTTCTGAGTCTCTGGATATGTCTTTCATATGTTGACTAATTATCTGTGTGTACATGCTGATGTAACTTTCTACCTGTTGTCTAGCTGTCAGACAGTCTTTCTGTTTGTTTGTTAATGGTTGTCAAATCACGTTTTTGTCAGCTTGTCTATGTCTATATGTGACTTTAAATTCTTATATCTGAATGTCTGTAGTCAAAGTTGCATGTCTACCAGCCTGTCTACGTCTATATGTGACTTTAAATTCTTATATCTGCCTGCTTGAACGTTAAATACCGTATCTATCAGTTATCTCTGTCTATATGTGACCTTAAATTCTTACATCTGAATGTCTAAATGCCAAATTGCATGTTTACCAGCATGTCTATGTCTATATGTGACCTTAAATTCTTTTATCTGCCTGTCTGAAGGTCAAATTACGTATCTATCAGTTATCTCTGTCTATATGTGACCTTAAATCTTTATATCTGAATGTCTAAAGGCCAAATTGCATGTTTACCAGCCTGTCTATGTCTACATGTGCCTTTAAATTCTTATATCTGCCTGTCTGAAGGTTAAATACCGTATCTATCAGTTATCTCTGTCTATATGTGACCTTAAATCTCTATATCTGCCTGCCTAAATGTTTATACATCTATCCATCAATTAAACCAGACGCTGAGATTGTGTGGCTGCGTACCTGTCTATATTATTTGATTCCACGTCCTCTGACTTCACAAAGCTCAACGACAAGTTTTGATAACTGAATTGCAAATTATTATCTGAAATTCTGACAGATATTCTCTTCTTTTTTTCCTTCTGTTTGTTTCTTTCTCTCTTTGTATGTCTCTCTCTCTTTCTCTCTCTCTCTCTCTATCTATCTATCTATCTATCTTTGCTCGCTCTCTCTCTCTCTCGCTCTCTCTCGCTCTCTCTCTCTCTCTCTCTCTCTCTCTCTCTCTCTCTCTCTCTCTCTCTCTCTCTCTCTCTCTCTCTCTCTCTCTCTCTCTCTCTCTGTCCCTACTGTCTCTCTCTCCTTCTATGTCTATTTATTTATATCCCTTCCTCCCTTCCTCCCTTCCCTCCCTCCTTCCCTTGCCTTCCTCCATCCTTCCCCTTTCTCGTCCTCCCTCCCTCCCTCCCCCCTATCTCGTCCTCCCACCCTCTCTCTTTCCCTTTCCTTCCTCCTTCCCCTTCCCCCTCTTTCCAACCTACCTCTCTCCCCTTTCTCATCCTACCACCCTCCCTTTCTTTTCCCTTCCCCCCTCCCTACCCCATCCACCCTCCCTCTCTCCCTCCCACCCCATCCCCCTCATCCCCTTCCTTCCCCCCTCCCCCCACCCCACTCCTCCCACCCTTCCTCCCTCCCAACCCCACTTCCTCCCCCCCATCCCACTCCTCCTCTCCCCCCATCCCTCCCAACCCCTCCCAACCCCATCCCTCCCACCTTAACCCCATCCCCTCTCCCATCCTCCCATCCCAACCCCATCCCTTCCCATCCCTTCCCCTTCCTCCCACCCCACCCCACTCCCCCATCCCACCTCAACCTCAACCTCAACTTCAACCTCAATCCAACCAAACAGCGCTTGCAAATCCTCGAACAGAAGCTCATCCTCGACTCTCAAAGACATTCCCAACTCCTCGAGCCGAATTAACGAAGGGTTTGATGCAAGCAAAGGGCCATTCTCGAAAGGGACTTGAAGGAATTTGCAGTGCTAGTTCTAAGTCAAGTTCTAACTCTAAGGAGGAGAGTGAACTTGACGTGAACTTGACGTGAACTTGACGTGAACTTGACGTGAACTTTGAGAACCTTGAGAACCTTGAGGAGAACCTTGGGTCTTGTGTT
>BOPN01000251.1:17500-22500 GCA_017312705.2 Penaeus japonicus
TCTCTCTCTCTCTCTCTCTCTCTCTCTCTCTCTCTCTCTCTCTCTCTCTCTCTCTCTCTCTCTCTCTCTCTCTCTCTCTCTCTCTCTCTCTCTCTCTCTCTCTCTCTCTCTCTCTCTCTCTCTCTCTCTCTCTCTCTCTCTCTCTCTCTCTCTCTCTCTCTCTCTCTCTCTCTCTCTCTCTCTCTCTCTCACTCTTACTCTCTCTCTCTCTCTCTCTCTCTCTCTCTCTCTCTCTCTCTCTCTCTCTCTCTCTCTCTCTCTCTCTCTCTCTCTCTCTCTCTCTCTCTCTCTCTCTCTCTCTCTCTCTCTCTCTCTTTCTCCCTCTCGTCCTTCTCCACTCAAAGTTATCCGAAAATCTTCCCTTCTTCCTATTCCATCAATCAGTCACCGCTTCCCTCCGTTCCCTCTCTTTAGCGTGTCTCGTCTCTTCCCTTTTGATCATTGCAAAACTTGCATTGCACATTATACTCTGTTTTTTGTTTTGTTTTTCTCTGTCTGTATCCGTTACATTAGCCTCGTTTCCTTGGAACGAGGAGAGAGAGAGAGAGAGAGAGAGAGAGAGAGAGAGAGAGAGAGAGAGAGAGAGAGAGGAGAGGGGGGAGGGGAATGAAGGGTAGAAGGGAGAGAGAGAGAGAGAGGGAGAGAGGGGGTGAGGGAGAGAGAGAGAGAGAGAGAGAGAGAGAGAGAGAGAGAGAGAGAGAGAGAGAGAGAGAGAGAGAGAGAGAGAGAGAGGGAGAGAGAGAGAGAGAGGGAGAAGGAGAGAGAATGAGGGATAGAAGGGAGAGGGAGAGGGAGAGGGAGAGGGAGAGGGAGAGGGAGAGAGAGAGAGAGAGAGAGAGAGAGAGAGAGAGAGAGAGAGAGAGAGAGAGAGAGACGGACAGAGACAGAGACAGATACAAAGAGAAAAAAATAAGAAACAAACAAACAAACCCACATACCCACAGAGAAAAAACAGCCAGCCGACCAAACCGACAACCACCCCAACCCCCCACCCCCAACCCCCGCCCCATCCCAACCCCATCCCAACCCACCTCAACTCCCAACCCCCAGCTTAAAAAAAAAAAAAAAAAAAAAAAAAATCCTAAATTTCCCCTCGAAATGCGTTGAAATCCTTTCCCTCTTTCCTTCCTCCTTCGGTGATACCTGACTGACTCCAACGCCGAGGGGATTAGCACGAGCCTCGTCCCTCATGAGTAAAGTAATCCCGAGAGAGGGATTCATTTGAGTAATTAATCCCTCGTCTCAGATTTTTTTTTTTTTTTTCGTTTTTTTTTTTTTGTTGTTTTTTTTTCGTTTTTTTTCGGTTGTTGTTGTTGTTGTTTTTTCTCCCGGTTGTTGTTGCTTGGTTTTGTTTGTGTTTTTATTCTGTTTTTTTTTATATATGTTTTTGGGTGTTTGTCTTTTTTTCTTTTGTCTCTGTGTGTCTATTTATCTCTAGATAGATAGATAGATAGATAAATAGATAAATAGATAGATAGATAGATTGATTGATAGATAGATAGATAGATAGGTAGATAGATAGATAAATAGATAGATAGATAGTTAGATAGATAGATAAAACGAGAATTAGATGATGAAAATAGACACTGAATTGTGATGGAGAAAATGAAATAAATCTATTAAAAGATAGATTATAGATTAATCTAAAAATAGACCCATAAATCAGCATATAACTAACAAATAAATAATATGAATAAATTATCAACCAACGTATAAATAAATAATTCATAGACGAGCAAATTCCACACAACAGCTGATCGCAATAAATCTGTATTTGTTATCCGCCTCATTTATTTGTTTATTTGTCTTTTCTAGGTATAATAAACTTCCCTGATTGAATTTCATTCAGAATTTATTTAATTGTTAGTTTAAGGACTCCTCCTTCCCCCACCCCCCTTTATTTTTTCTTTAACATATAGCGAATCCCCCCCCCCACCCCCTCACCTTCCCTCACATCCATATTCCTCCTCTCCTCCTCCCCTTCCTCTTCCCCTCCTCCTCCCCCTCCTCCTCCTCCCCCTCCTCTTCCCCTCCTCCCCCCCTCCTCCCTCCTCCTCCCCCTCCTCCTCCCCCTCCTCTTCCTCTCCTCCCCTCGGGCTATAAGAACCCCCCCTCTCTCCCTCCCCCTCCATCTGCCTCCCCCACCCACCCTCCTCCTCCTTTGTTATTCCCCTCGTTTGTTTGTTTGTTTGTTTAATCTATTTTTCCCTTGTTGTCGGAAATCATAAATTCTCATTACCAATTCTCAATTATGATCTTCTGTAATGCGATTGATACTTATTTACCTTTAATTAAAAGGATAAACAGGAGGTTCGTTGACTGATTCAAAGAACGATAAGTGATTGCAGTTTTAATGTAGATTTCGTGTTATTGGTTTTAGGAAAAGTTCTCTCCCTTTCTGTCTGATTATTTGCATTTGTTTATCTTTTTTTCCCAGATTTTTTTTTCAGTTTTCTATCTTCCTTCGTACTTTTTTTTATGCCTCCTCTTCTCTTTTCCTCTTCCTCTTCGTTATTTTCTTTCATTCTATTTCTCTATGGCACCTTCTTTCTCTTTCTCTCTCTCTCTCTCTCTCTCTCTCTCTCTCTCTCTCTCTCTCTTGTTGTATCTCTATCTATGTACCTCTTTATCTATCTATCCATTAATCTATCTATCTACTTACCTACCTATCTACCTACCTACCTACCTACCTATACCCTAATTAACAAAAAGTCAGACCATATTAAGATTACCAATGCAATCACTATAAAATATAACAAGAATATAATCTACAGAAAATAAAACGACAACATATCACCCCCAAAAATAGATAATTAACGATTAATTAAAACATGCTGAGTATAATGAAGAGACTCATTCAGCTTGTGTTAATGACAGTGGTGGTAATTACAAGTGAATGTTTTATAACTTTCTCCTCCTCCTCCTCCTCCTCCTCCTCCTCCTCCTCCTTCTTCTTTCCTCCTCCTGGGTGTATATGAAGCAAACTCTGACTTCATTTTCCTCAAGTAACTTTTTCACTCTTTGGGGAAATTTAGTGCAAATTTAACCTGGCAGTTTGAGAAGTAGTTGGACATTGAAGCCTTCTTGTTACGGATAGTTCCTCGCGTCTTCATCTCTTTTTCGTGTGTGTGTCTTTGTCTTCGTCTTCGTCTTTGGTGGTTTCTGATTATTAATATTTTTTTTTTTTTGGGGGGGGAGGTATGTCTGGTTGGATGTCTTTGGTATATTTCTTCTTTTATTTTCTTATATATATATATATATATATATATATATATATATATATATATATATATATATATATATATATACTTTTTTGTTTTTTTGTTTTTTGTTTCTACACTCTTCTCTCTCTCTCTTTCTGTCATTTTTTGTATATTGTCTTTTTTCTTGCTTCTTTTCTTTCTATTTGTCTGTTTTTCTTTATCTTTCTTTCTTTTTTTCTTTCTCCCTCTCTCTTTCTCCCCCCTCCCTCCCTGTCTCTCTCTCTCTCCCCTCCCTCTCTCCCTCTCTCTCTCTCTCTCTCTCTCTCTCTCTCTCTCTCTCTCTCTCTCTCTCTCTCTCTCTCTCTCTCTCTCTCTCTCTCTCTCTCTCTCTCCTTCTCTCCCTCTCTCCCTCTCTCCCCCCCCCCCTCTCTCTCCTATCTCTCTCCCATTCCTTCCCCCTCTCTCTCTCAAACCAGTCGACACTTATCATCTCACGTGCGTACCTTGACATCAGCTGTCAACATGAGATCGACTCTTTCTCTCTTTCTCTCTTTCTCTCTCTCTCTGTCTTATCTCTCTTTCGCTCTCTCTTTCTCTCGCTCTCTCGCTCTCTCACTCTCTGTCTTATCTCTCTTTCGCTCTCTCGCTCTCTGTCTTATCTCTCTTTCGCTCTCTCTTTCTCTCGCTCTCTCTTTCTCTCGCTCTCTCGCTCTCTGTCTTATCTCTCTTTCGCTCTCTCTTTCTCTCACTCTCTCGCTCTCTCGCTCTCTGTCTTATCTCTCGCTCTCTCTTTCTCTCGCTCTCTCGCTCTCTGTCTTATCTCTCTTTCGCTCTCTCTTTTTCTCACTCTCTCGCTCTCTCGCTCTCTGTTTTATCTCTCTTTCGCTCTCTCTTTCTCTCGCTCTCTCACCCTCTGTCTTATCTCTCTTTCGCTCTTTCTTTCTCTCGCTCTCTGTCTTATCTCTCGCTCTCTCTCGCTCTCTCGCTCTCTCGCTCTCTGTCTTATCTCTCTCTCGCTCTCTGTCTTATCTCTCTCTCTTTCTCTCTTTCTCTCACTCTCTCGCTCTCTCGCTCTCTGTTTTATCTCTCTTTCGCTCTCTCTTTCTCTCGCTCTCTCACCCTCTGTCTTATCTCTCTTTCGCTCTTTCTTTCTCTCGCTCTCTGTCTTATCTCTCGCTCTCTCTCTCTCTCTCGCTCTCTGTCTTATCTCTCGCTCTCTCTCTTTCTCTCGCTCTCTCACCCTCTGTCTTATCTCTCTTTCGCTCTTTCTTTCTCTCGCTCTCTGTCTTATCTCTCTCTCGCTCTCTCTCTCGCTCTCTCGCTCTCTCACTCTCTGTCTTATCTCTCTTTCTCTCGCTCTCTCGCTCTCTGTCTTATCTCTCTCACAGCCTCGTGTCCCTCGACGTCGCATCTGTGACATCACGCCGTATGGCTCAGGAGATTCTCCAGTTTGCTCTAATATTTAAGTTGTTTTTGTGTGTGTGTTATTGGGGGTTTCTGAAGTCGTCATTTATTATTCTTCTTTGATTGTTTGGTGTGTGTTTGTTTGGTTGTGTGTGTGTTTGTGTGTGTGTGTGTGAGTGTGTGTGTGTTCGTTTGTTTGAGTGTGTTTGTTTGTGTGTATGTGTGTGTGTGTGTGTGTGTGTGTGTGTGTGTGTGTGTGTGTATGTATGTTCATCTGTAAAAAAAAAAAAAAAAGCACACACACAAAATCCAGAAATGCAATCATACACCTTCCATAAATAACTAATTGGCAACATGCAGTGTCCGTTTTGTTCATTCACATATTTTTTTTCG
>BOPN01000251.1:32500-37500 GCA_017312705.2 Penaeus japonicus
ATTAGAATTATCATTGTTAACAGTGTCATTATGAATATATTTAACAGGCATCACTAATATCATTTTAGTTTAGACAAAGGTTATAGAGAAAGCAAGTAGAGTCTGACACAATATTTGACTTGTATGTAACAGGAGAAATACAGCGTTTTACATTTCGAAATTCTTCAGATTAGTCTTTTTAAAGTCGCATTCTGACTAAATTGAATTTCTCTCTTTTACAGGTATGTGTTTCCACTTAGCTGTGTTCACCTTTGATCCGTAAGTAAATAGTATTTCTTGCTAGATATATTGCAATGGATCGAAAAGAAACGGGTAAAATTTATACACACACGGACACACGTAACATAGTAGCATATCACAGGCGCACATTAATTATGTTTGCATACCTAAATGTATGCCCCATCTTCCCTAGGAATGATTCGTATTTTCATAAATATATATATGTATATATATATATATATATATATATATATATATATATATATATATATATATATATATATATATAATGTGTGTGTGTGTATGTGTGTGTGTATATGTATGTGTGTGTGTATATATATATGTATATGTATGCGCATAAAGGAAAACACATATACACAACGTACTGACTATGATGGGTGATAACGACAGATGATAATAGATTTAAAAACAACAATAAAAATGGAATACTGTAGCAACTGAGAGTCCTATCCCAGATACGCCGTTGCTCTGATCACGGCCACTGCCCCTCCACCCCCCCCCCCTCTCCAAGCCCTCCCCCCCCCTCGCCCCCCTCTCGTGTGACGCCAAAGGGATCGCTTCATAGCCGTTCGTCTTTGGCGCTTGATTTAGTATCCCTTTGGAAGCTGAGATGCTAAGGGAAGGAGAAGGAGATGGGGGGAGGGGAGGGCAGGAAGGGAGGGAGGGAAGTGGGAAGGGGGGGGGCAGGAAGGGAGAGGAGGGAAGGAGAAGGAGATGGGGGGGCAGGAAGGAAGGGAGGGAAGGGGGAGGAGTGGAGCAGATAGTGAGGGGAGGGGGTGGAGAGGGGGAGCAGGAAGGTAGGTAGGGAAGGGGGTGGGGGGGTGGCAGGAAGGAAGGGGGAGAAGGGAGGGAAGGGGGTGAGGGGAGCAGGAGGGAAGGGAAGGAAGGGGGAGGAAGGAGCAGAAAGGAAGGGGGGGAAAGGGGAGGGGGAGGGGGAGTAGAAAGGGAGGGAGGGAAGGGGGAGAGGGGAGGGGGGAGCAGGAAGGGAGGGAGGGAACAGGGAGGGGACGGGGAAGGGGAAAGGACACGGAGGGGAGAGAGGGGGAAGGAGGAAGGTACAGATGGAGGAGAAGGAGGAGGAGGAGGAGGAGGAGGAGGAGGAGGGGGTGGAGGGAAGAAGGGAGGGAGGGGGAGGGCGTGAGTTATGGGATGGGGGAGGGGGTAGGGGAGGGGTAGAGAGACAGGAAGGGAGGGGGGACGGGGTGCGAGAACTAATTAGGAACATCAATTAATCTAAAGGATTATCATGGTTGTCTAGTTGGAACAAAAGGGGGTAGGAGGTAGGAAGGGGTAGGAGGGGGGGGTAGAAGAGGAGAAGGGGTGAAGAGGGGGGGGAGGGAGGTAGGGGAAGAGGGAAGAGTGGGGGGGGATGGAAAGGGGGAGATTCGCCTCTTAACAGAGCTGTTTGATTCCCTGAAGGATATTAAGAGCAAAAGAGGAACAGGGAAGGATTGGAGTAAATGGACGAAAGAAGAGGGAGAGACGAGAAAGAGGTAATGTGAGAGAAAGCAGAATGAAGAAGAAGAAGAAGAAAAATGATGTTCAAGAAGGAGATGATGATGATTATGATAAAGAAAAAGAAAATGAAGAAGATTGTAAAGATTATGATGATGATAATGATGATGATGATAATAATAATAATAATAATAATAAATAAAGCGAAACACAAAAACGAAAACATAAATCGATAAAAGAATAATCCCAGAATCCAAAGATCACGAAGAAACAACAAACAAATAGAAACTCAAAAGCCTTAATGAAGATTGACATAAATACCTTCATTAGAATGACGAGACGATTAGTTAATATCAAAACTACAACTCCATTTATAATCTTCCTTAATGAAGATCTAAAGCAATCGATCTTCATGGGTCTTCATTCAATCCCTGCAATATATATTTTCCGTGATTATTGCAACTTCATTATTGATTTTGATGTTTGGTTGAGTGATACATTCGTGTGTTTTCCATTGTTACTTTTTATTGACTTTTTTATTTTATTTATTTTTTTGTTTTTGTTTTATTGTTATTGTTATTATTATTGGTATTATTATTATTATCATCATCATCATCATCATTATTGTTATTATCATTATTATAGTTATCATTATCATAATTAGTAGTAATATGAGTATTGATATACTATTTATTGTTATTGTTATTTGCCTTGATATTGTTTTTATTAGCATTTCTTTATTTGTATCATCATTATCATCACCATTATATCTTAATCAATCACGGTTGTTAATAGAATTGAATATGACAGATGTATATAAAGTGATGAATGTGATGGAATAGCTTCTCAATACAAAAGATGTAATTGACGTGTTTTGATTATCTCGTCTTCAGAATTACATCACAATTATAGGCTGTTACACTTCCAGGTTACTGTAGTTACAAGTTATTACCATTACAGGTTACTACAATTATAATTACAGGTTACTGTAATTACAAATCATTGCAATTACAAATGATTACACTTACAGGTTACTTCATTTAGAAGTTATTACAATTACGTTACTGCAATTGCAAGCTATTGCAAAGTTATTCAGTCTCATTTTCTGGATTAAAGTCGTTCTGGTGAGCTTTTCATTACAGGATTTTTTTTTTTCTTTCTTTCTTTTTTTATAAAAGAAGTACGTATAGATTTTCATCTGATTTGAATCCTTATCAATTCAGTGAAAAAAAAGAAGGAAAACAAGGGAGAATAAAGGAAAGAGAAAAGGAAGGAGAGAAAAAAAAGAAAGTAGGAATAAAGAAAGAGAGAGAAAAATCAAATAAAAAAAAACGAGAAAGAGAAAAAGAAAGAAAGAAAAAAAAAGAATGAAAGAATGAACGGAAGGGACAATTTTCTAAATTAATTTCGTTTCTCTATTGATTACGTTGCATTAAAGTTGCATATCTGACCGTGGCTCTGCTCTCGGAGGGATGGGTGGGGGATGGGGGGGGGTAGGGGGCGTTAAAGGGGGGAAGAGGAGGGGGGAGGGGAGGAGGGGGGATATTGCAGAACCTGTACAAATCGACACGCGAGAGATGCGTCCGTTGCAACTGACAATATCACGCGCGCTTTCAATTAACACCGTGCTGGCGTGTGTGATTACTACCAGTTCTGTAGAGACACGATTCTACATTCGAATTATTATCTGTATGACATTTCCATTGAGGAGGAGAGATGGCGGAGGAAACATCATAGTGGTTGGAGGAGGAATAGGTATGGGCCTTCTGGATTTTAGATGGAATGTTGATAAGTGCATGGTCTTTTTTCTTTGATTTTTTCTTTTTTTTAAATTTTATTTATGATATTTTTCTTGTATTTATTGTCTTTTTCTTTTATTTATGATCTTTTTTCTTTTATTTATGATCTTTTTTCTTTTGTTTATGATTTTTTTTCTTTTTTTTTCTTTTTTTCTTTTATTTATGATCTTTTTCTTTTATTTGCAATGAGTACCGCCTTTTCATCATTTCGAATACTAGTGGTTGCAGTATTAATTAAAGGACTCTATATCCATATAATTCGATAAACGGACTCATATCGACCGAAAAGGCGGAAGGAGCTTGAGTTTCTAGAATAGGTAATATGATAATAGTTATGCCGTGTTGTGTCTGCCTGCCGGTGATGGTAATATCAATAGATGCAATTGCAGATGAAGCTGCAGGCTTTGTAACTTCAAAGTTTCTGTTTGTCATGCTAGTTTGAGTCGTATGTCGGTACGTAATCTTGTTTTTGGGTGATAATCCTTACTTGTGATATTGTATTTGTGATAGCGTTGTGTTAGATTTTTATATTATTATTATTACACAGGTTATTGTATCATAAAGAAAAAAAATCTTTCCACTCTGAACATTATGTAAATAAATAAATAACGAAAGTCATGACTCATTAATATATATATCTCTATTTCACTACTGTTTTTTTTTTTTTACGAATTGGAATCCCTGCTCGGCTGCTGTTGTTTAGCATGTTGATCGTCTTTTCAAAACAAAACATAGTTCATTAGGCCTATTCAACTGCAACCCGAAAGTCAATAAACATCAGCAATAAACAGAGTTAATGAAAGCTCTGCGTTCTGATAGACAGCCTCGAATGGCGTTCATTTCCATTAAAAGCAGTTGCTTGTAAACCCACAATAGACATACTTCTTTTGATATACGAGTATATTATTTCCTACGCAAGGAATTCCTGTTAACTGTGAGCATGGTACGTGAGGGAGGATATACACATTCTGCAATATATTTGAGGTTGCACTGTGTCATTATGTCGGCTTCTGTAATTGTAGATATTGAGTGATTTTTATTACTTTGTTTTTGTAGCTCTTCTCTTTTTCTTTTCTTTTTTTCTCTTTCTCTTTCGCTCTCTATCTAATTCAATCACTCTCTCTCTCTCTCTCTCTCTCTCTCTTCTCTCTCTTTCTCTTCTCTCTCTTTCTCTTCTCCCTCCCTCCCTCCCTCCCTCCCTCAACCCCTCTCCTTCCTCAACCCCTCTCCTTCCCATATCCCTTCCCTTCCCTTCCCTTCCCTCCCCCCTCCCTCCCTCCCTCCCTCCCTCCCTACAATCCCCCCCGAAAAAAAACGAAAAAAAAAGAAACACAAGTAGATAACCTGCAGAATCACTGATGAATCTAGTCTTAGGCCTATCCAATCTGACCGAGTGATTGAGTGATTGGCTACTCTCCTTTGCCACTGGCCAAGGATGGAGTGATTCCTTTAAGATGGTTGTAATAACCTTAAGGTGGAGTGGTTTCTTACTAGCGAGAAAGGTTG
>BOPN01000251.1:57500-62500 GCA_017312705.2 Penaeus japonicus
TGCTCCTTCCCTTTCTTTCCCTCTTCTTTCTCCAATTTCCCTATTATTATTATTATTATTCATTTTACATCTTCCGTATTCTCCTTTTCTTTATTATAATTTCCGTTAATCTGATTATTTATCACTCGACAAACTCTTCTTAGAATGGTACAGTTTTGAATCAATATTAATGTTTGTTTTTTTAGCTTCAGCCCCTGCCTGCTTATTTCTCTCTTTCTCTCTCTCTCTAATCTCTCTATGTCTAATAACCCCCTTTCTATTTTCCCTCTTCATCCCTCCGTCCCTTCCTCTCCCTTCCTTCCTCCCTCTTCCTCCCCTCTCCTTCCTTCCTTCCTTCCTCCCCCCTCCTTCCTTCCTCCCATTCTCTCATCCTCATCCCCCCTTTCTCCCTCCCTTCCTCCCACTCCCTCCCCCCTCCTTCCTTCCTTCCTTCCCCCTCCTTCATTCCTTCCTCTTTCTCCTTTCCTCCCACTCTCTCATCCCCCCTTTCGCTCTCCCTCCCTTCCTCCCACTTTCACCACCCTCACCCTTAAACCAAGCATTCATACACGAGAAAATTCGAATAAACGAAGTGAACACAGAATCATCGCATAAAAGCAAGACAGCTAGATTGACAAGAAGGCAGGCAAGTGCTCTCAAGGATGCCATCAAGAAGCGGCTTCTCTTGCTTCTCGCTTTTCTATCCGTCCGTTTAGCAGAAAATTTAATTTTGGAAAACCTTTCGGGCATACAAGCAGTCAGGCTGGTTTAATGGCGCTCGTTGCTCTATTCTAAATATTGGTTATAGCGTGACGTTACTCTCATATTATTATTTTCTCCCCAGTCTGTTTCTGTCTGTGTCTTTTTATATGTATGTCTATCTATCTAGTTATTTATATAGCTTTCGATATGTCTTTTTATCCAACTATGTATCGGCATATTGCTCTCTCTCTCTCTCTTCCTCCACCTCCTCTTATTTTTATCCTCCTTCATATTCCCCTCCTCCTCTCGCTTCTTGATCTTCCTCCTCCTGTTCCTCCCCTCCGTGTCCCTCTCCCCTTCTTCCTCTTCCTCTCTTTCTCCTTCCTTTTCCCGAATCTTTCCTCGATGCATATAACATAGTGTATTGTTCGTTATTCAGTATTTGCTCTTCTCTGTAAATATTTACAAAGCTTATCTCCGTTGTTTGGTTCTAACTGCGTTTCGACTTTGGTGGAGGTTTTGTGTATTTATATGTTTTTATGTGTAAGTATGTGTAACTGTGTATATGTATATATATATATATATATATATATATATATATATATATATATATATATATATAAAGAGAGAGAAAGAGAGAGGAGAGAGATTTATACATATCTGTATGTGTGTGAGAGGAAGGCGAAGTCAGAAATACACAGAGAAATAATATAATTTTAAAAAGATAAAGCGAGAATAACAGTCAGAAAAGACATAAACAACAACACAAGTAATAACACACACATACAGACAACCATACCTACAAACTTTATATATATGTGTGTATGAAAAATCGACTTGATTAAATATTTAAGATGATGATGGTTATAATTACAATGAAAGCCCAATTTGAAAAAAAAGTCAAATGAAAGCCCTCTTTGACCGCAATAAAGATATCGCTCTAAGGAACGTTCTAGTGTGAGAGGGCGTTTCATTAATAGCAGTATCATTTTCATATTTTCTTTATATATGATTATTTTTTTTATTTTTTTACTGTTTTTTTATATATTTTAATCCAGTTTGATTATTTTTTTCCTTTCTTTTTCCTTTTTTTTTTTTGGGGGGGGGGGGAGGGGGGGATTAGATCTTTTACAATTTCCTGCAATTCGACCTTGACCTTTTGGGGTCGATGGTTAAACTTCCTTTAACCCTTCCCTACCCTCACCCGCCATAACGTCTGATCTCACAATCCTCTCCCCCCCTTATCCCCCCCACTCCCTCCCGTTTCCCTTCTCCACCCAAACCCATCGTCACTATTATTATTATTAATTTTTTTTTTTTAACTCCCCATCATACTTCTCCCTCCTTATATCCCCCATTTTATCTTATCTCGCCATCTTATCTCTATCATTCTCGTCTCTACCTTAATCCCACTGATCACTAGACCTACTTTCCCGAATTCCCAACCTTCCCTTTTCCCTCCCTCCTCTTATCACCCGTTTTCCTCTCCCATTCTATCCCTCGTTTCCCCTCTCCATCCTTACCCCCACCCCACCCTCACCCCATTCCCCATTCCTCATTCACCACCACCCATTATTTTTCTTTTCTTTACTTTCTTTTTCTTGTTTATTTCCCTTTCTTTTTTTCTTTTATCTTATATGTTTATTTGCCTTCTCCGACTTTTTTTTTATCTAAAACATTTTGTTAACGTCGCTTTCTTTCCTCTTCTGATAACATTCATGAGAGTTTTCTCTCTCTAAAAAAAAAATAATGATAATAAATAAAAAAATAAAATAAATAAAAAAGGTTACACTGTAAAAGAAAAGAAACGGAAAAACAGGGACACAATCTTTTTACTCCATTCAAATTGTAGTAAATGTCGTAAATGACATGTAATTCTGTTATATATATTATCTAGCAAATTATTTACCTAGTTATTAGATATGCAAAAAACATAGCAAGACCAACACATATAAAAATGTAGACACGAGGAATCCACGTTTAATCAAAACCGAAAAGCGTCTAACCACATAAATTATGATAGCCCATTGAGGGGCATAATAACCGGGTTGCAGATTGCCTTAACCTCATTCTGAGTCTGCATAAACGGCTTATAAATGACATTAACACAGAGCCAAGGCAATCATTGGGTCTTACGTACGAGAACTTTATCCCTTTCCCGTACGATATCATACCGTGAGAGGGAGTCCGGGTAGTAACGTACGATAACGTAGCTAGTGTTGATTCTAACTTCGGTGTCCAGTCGTAAAGGAACCGGAGTTATGGGTGTCCGAGCTCCATACTTAGCCATTTGGATACCGGGATGCTCTGAAGGAGAAGGGAAAGGGAAGGGGGGAAGAGGAAAGGGATAAAAGGAAGAATTCGAGAAGAGGGAAGGAAGAAGGAGAGGGAAAGATATATGAAGAACGAGGAAGGAGGTGTCTGTCTTCCTTACTCGGCTACTTGAGATATTTTGCAAGGGAGGAAAAGGGAAGGAAATGAATAATGGAGGAAAGAGAAGGAGAGTTGCAAAGACAGGGAGGGAAAGAAGGAAAGTTGCGAAGAAAGACAAGTCGCAAAGTAAGGAAGGTTAAGAAAGAAAATTGCAAGGAAAGAAAGGGAAAAAAAGAAAGTTGAAAAGAAAGAAGGAAATAGGAAAGTTATAAGGAAAGAAAGAGAAAGAAGGAAAGTTGAAAAGAAAATAAAGGAAAAGGAAAGTTGCAAGGAAAGACAAGTCGCAAAGTAAGGAAGGTTAAGAAAGAAAGTTGCAAGGAAAGAAAGGGAAAAAAGGAAAGTTGCAAAGAAAGAAGGAAATAGGAAAGTTATAAGGAAAGAAAGAGAAAGAAGGAAAGTTGAAAAGAAAAGAAAGGAGAAGGAAAGTTATAAAGAAAGAAAGAGAAAGAAGGAAAGTTAAAAAGAAAAGAAAGGAGAAGGAAAGTTGCAGGGAAAAAAGGGGAGTTGCAAGGAAAGAAAAGGAAGAAGAGTTACTATTAATGGAAGAGAAAGAGAACACTTGCGGGGAAGAAAGGAGAGGAGAGGAGAAAGAAAAGAGAAAAAGGAGTGTAACGTGGAAGAACGAACACCAAACAAATAAAATAGACAACGAATCGAAAAAAAACACCAAGAAAACAACGCAAAAACAACAACAAATACATCAGCAATTGGACAGCGGAAAGTCAGCTGCATTTGTTTACAAGAACCTTTTTGGTGGAAAAGAAAAGCCGACCTTTTACCGCGAAATAGAGCACGCAAGAAGCAATATAGTCTTTGCTAGTTTGCCAGACATTTAATGGGATTAGTAAGAGTATTGTTATAGGGACTAAACGATTAATTACAACTGAGGTTTTATGAGGGTTGTAATGGCGAAGTACCCATTTCTGAGATATATAGTGAAAAGGATGTAATCAACTTGGGATTGTCTAGATCATCAAGTGGGGTTTGTTGACGTCTGCAAAAAAAAAAAAAAAAAAAAAAAAAAAAATTCCAAAGGGAAACCGAGTTTTTTTCTTTCTTTCTTTCTTTAAAGGGTTAGGGTGAAAGCGGTAAAGGGGTAAGGGGTTAGGGAGAGGATAAGGGGGGTGGAAATCCATTCCCAATCTGCCGAGAGAGTCGAGACGGAGTTGAAACAAGTCTGGAGTAGTCTCTCGAGCCAAAAAAGGTCAAGTCTTCCCTCGATACCAATCATGGGTATCGTCTCTACTCCGCGTTCGCTTGCTGTGTTCCTGCGATTGATTGAATTGCATTTTTTCTTCTTGTCTTCGGGATTATCTGTTCTTTATATCCTTTTGTTTAATTTTTCTTTCTCAGTTTTTTTTTCTTTTTCTTGTTTTTGTTTTGTTTTTCTTCATATCTACTTATTTTCTATCGTTTTTATCAAATTACTTTCTTTTCTTTTCTCTTGTTTTTAGCTTTTTTCTTCTGTTGTTTTGAACTTTCCTCTTTATTTATCCTTTATTTCTTTTCTTTTTTTTTACGTTTCCATTCACTTGTTCCTATCTTCCACAAAGTCTTTATTTCCTTCTTTTGATTTGGCTAATTCTCCTACCTTCTTCTCTTTTCTTCTGATTCTTCCTTTTCTCATTTACTTTTACATTTCCTTTCTTTTTCCTCTTTTTCGTACTATCTCTCTTACACTCTCTCATCTCCTCCTCTCTCTCTTCCTCCTCCTCCTCCTCCTCCATTCTCCCCCACTCTCTTTCTACTCCCCTCTTTCTCCACTCTCCTCTCTTGCCCTCCCTCCCCCCCCTTTTCCCCCCTCACCCGCTCATCTCTCCCCCCCCCTCCCTTACCCCTTATCCATCCCCCCCTCTCTCTTTCTACTCCCCTCTTTCCCCACTCTC
>BOPN01000251.1:92500-95000 GCA_017312705.2 Penaeus japonicus
AGGGTACGTTCCTCTCAATGGTGAAATTCTCAAACGCAGTCATGTGTTTGGTCAAAGATAAAATGTGTAGTTGTTATGTTGTTTTCTCTTTTTTCTTTTCTTTTCTTCTTCTTCTTCTTCTTCTTTTTCTACTCTTTCCAAAAAGTTGTCCTCCGGTTTCAAGTTTTTTTTTTTTTTTTTTTTTTTTTTTTTTTTTTTTTTTTTTTTTTTTTTTTTTTTTTTTTTTTTCTGTGTGTGTGTCTGGCACGACCCATGGGGAGAAAAATACAACACATGCCATTTAGCTTCGTGGTAAATACTGTGCTATATATCCTTGAGTTAGGCTTTAGCTCTCTGTAGAACACATGTAGAACTAAAACAAACACACCCACCCACATAGAGGCACAAACAAAACCATTGATTTAAATGGTGCTGGTATGAGCCTCAGATTATTTTTTTTATTTTTTTTTTTGTGTGTGCACTGGTACATAAAAATGGAAAGGAATCTCGTGAATGTTCAGCGAAGGATTTCGAGAATAGCCAAGAGGAATCACATGCAAATAAACTTCCGTCAAAAAAGGGGTCCTTCCAAGATAAAGTCCTTCCGAGAGGTCCCAGAATGGCGGCCATGCGGTGCATTAGTGCCTTCCAAGGGGCCATTGTAGGCAGAGGGTAGCCTGTCCATTAGTGACACGGGGGGAATTACACTCACGTGGGGGAGAAGGAGGTGTTATGCACAAAAGCCTAGTGCAGATTTTTGGAAACATTTTCCGTTTTGGAAGATTTATGAATATGCGAAAAGGGGGTAATGAGGTTTAGAATAAATATATAAATGTGATGTCAACTAGTTGATAACTATACGATTATAATCATTAGATTGGATTAAATTAAGAGGACTGTTAAGACCCCAGAAAAAAAAAGAAAAAAAAAACTACGAGATATACGAGATCCTTCGCGAGATTTCACGAGATTCCCGAGAGGGTAGATAAGGAACACGGCCGCCACCTCAACAGTAAATATATACCATATTTTTTTCTCCCTCCTCTTTCGCAACCCGTAGCTTCCCTGATCTCCCAGAAAAAGATGAGGAGCTGGGAGCAAGCAGGTAAGATGAGGCTTTAGACTTTGAGACGAAAAAGAGGATATATATATATATATTTTTTTTTAACTCTTTTTCTCTTTCTTCCTCTTCTCTCTCTCTTTTTTTATATATTCTTCTTTTTTTTTTTTACAACCTCAGCTTCACCGCTTTTCGGCCCACGAGCTTCTTCGAGCATGAAGGAAATTTTGGCTAGACGTATATAGTGGTTTACTGTTGCATTATGGAAGGTTGCATGCATGAGGGCTGCATTTGCATGGAAACGAGTATGGTTCCTATTTGCATGATTCTCATTCTTAATCCTAATCTAATTTTTTTAACTTTTTTTTGTTCTCTTCCTTTTCAATTTTTTTTTTTTTTGGTTTGTTTGTTTCTGTTTTTTTCTTAACTTCTTCCATTTTTTTTCTTCTCATCCCTTCCTATGTATCTATTTCTCAATCTATTAATTTATTCGCATCCCTATCTATCCATCTCTTCTCCATCTGCATCACTTCTATTATTTGTTTATGTATCTCTTTTCTTTCACTGGTCCTTCGCATCTTTTCGTTTCTTCCATTCTTTCTTCTTTATCTAATGTTTCCTAGACAGCGTTGGCGTGCATTTGAAACGTTGCTCATGTTGAATAACAACTTCTTCATTCATTTCATTCAGTTGTTGTTCATGTTGAATAACAACTTCTTCATTCATTTCATTCAGTTGTTATTCATGTTGAATAACAACTTCTTCATTCATTTCATTCAGTTGTTATTCATGTTGAATAACAACTTCTTCATTCATTCCAGTTGTGTCATGTTTGAATAACAGCTTCTTCATTCATTCATTCAGTTGTTGTTCATGTTCAATACGCAACTTCTTCATTCATTTCATTCAGTTGTTATTCATGTTGAATAACAACTTCTTCATTCATTTCATTCAGTTGTTATTCATGTTGAATAACAACTTCTTCATTCATTTCATTCAGTTGTTATTCATGTTGAATAACAACTTCTTCATTCATTTCATTCAGTTGTTATTCATGTTGAATAACAACTTCTTCATTCATTTCATTCAGTTGTTATTCATGTTGAATAACAGCTTGCTAATATTTCATTGTTTGTTGTTATTCATACTTGAATAACAACTGTCCATCTTTGTTTCAGTTGTTATTCATGTTGAATAACAACTTCTTCATTCATTTCATTCAGTTGTTATTCATGTTGAATAACAACTTCTTCATTCATTTCATTCAGTTGTTATTCATGTTGAATAACAACACAGCTTCTTAGTCCGTCGCGCCAAGACAGTTCGCACGACTTACGAAGGTTTTGCTTTGTTTCTTTTCTTTGTTTTTTGTTTTGTTTTTGGTTTTGTGTTTTGTTGTTGTTGTTTTTTGTCGTTTGTGATTTGGTTATGTTATTGTTTTGGTTTTGATTGTTTGTTTTC
>BOPN01000251.1:110000-112500 GCA_017312705.2 Penaeus japonicus
TATATATATATATATATACATATATATATATAAAGACAGAGAAATTCCTTTCCACTCTCTACTCTCTTCAGCTCTTCGTCCTCCGCATTCCCTTTCAACTCTGCCCCGCCCCCCCCCCCCCCCCCACCCCTACCATTACCCCAACCCCCACCCATCGCACCCCCAACCTCCACCCCCTTCCCCTTACCCCCCCAAACCCACCCCCTTCCCCCTTACCCCCTCAACCCCACCCCCTTCCCCTTACCCCCTCAACCCCACCCCCTCCCCCTTACCCCCAAACCCACCCTCTCCCCCTTACCCCCAAACCTACCCTCTCCCCCTTACCCTCAACCCCACCATCTCCCCTACCCCCTTAACCCCAACCACGACCCCCTGAGGTGCTCCCCCCGACCGCTCGCGTGGTACTTTTGTCGTGTTAGTGTTACGGTAATATATCCATCCACCCGTTTCATGTTGGGATGGTATAGTTGGATTGATGGATTGATGGGAATTGGATGGTAGATAGATTGGAAATGGAAGAGAGGAGGAGGGGCAGATAGAGTGGTGGGACGGAAAGAGAGAGAGAGAGAGAGGGGCAGATAGAGTGGTGGGAAGCGAGAGTGAGAGGGAGAGGGAGAGGGAGAGGGAGAGGGATACAGAGAGAGAGAGATACAGAGAGAGAGAGAGAGAGAGAAAGATAGATAGATAGATAGAGAGAGAGATACAAAGAGAGAGAGAGATAGAGAGAAAGAGAGAGAGAGAAAGAGAAGAGAGAGAGAGAACAATAAGAATAAAGAGAGAGTGAAGAGAGAATAAAATTCCCCAATAAAACCCGAAAGAGTGAAGAGAAACGAGATAATCACAAGAAACCCTACTTACTGGGCGTGCGTGGGCGTCGTCAGTGCATCCTAGGAGGCGAAAACGGGCGTGTGGATATTGGACTCACACACCCAACCGGATGGGCGGCGTACCGAGGGCGTTCTGGGCGTGCGGTGGTGCTTGTGGGCTGAGGAGGGGGGGAGAGGAGAGGGGGAGGGGGAGGGGGGGACCGCTGGAGGAGAGGAGCGGGGAGGAAGAAGAGGGGAAAGAAAAGAGAGGAAGGGAAAGAGAGGCAACGAAGCAGGAGGAGAAGGAGGGGGAGGAGGAGGAGGGGGAGGAGGAGGAGGGGGTGGAGGAGGAGGAGCAGAAGGAGGAGGAGGAGGAGGAGGAGGGGAGGCAGAAGAAGTAGAAAAAAGGAGAAAGAGGAAAAGAGAGACGAAAGAGAGAAAGGGAAGAGGAAACATATGACATGAAGAGAGAGAGAAAAAATAAATAAATAAAAGAAAACGTAAAAGAAAAAGAATCCAAAGAGAAACAGAGGTAGAAACAAGAGGGAGGAGAAAGAGAGAAGAGAAAAGAGAGAGGAAGGAGAAAGAGGGGTAAGAGGAGAGGTAGGGGGCGAGGGGACTGGATGGGGACGCGGCGGGGGCGGGGGCGGAGTGGATGGGCGGGGGCGGGGTGGATGGGTGGGGTGGATGGGGGGTGGGCGGGGGCGGGGGCGGGGGTGGGTGAGCGGGGGCGGGGTGGGTGGGCGGGGATGTAGAAGGTTTGGCTGGTTGCCAAGAGACTCACTCGCTTCCACCACCAGCAAGCGCCGACTACCGTGGGTGTGTTTTGGTTGGTGTGTCTGTACGGGGCTTTGTGTTTGTTTGTTTGTTTGTGTGAGTACGTGGGTGAGTGTGTTTGTAGGTTGTTTGTTTGTTTGAGTGTGTGTGTATGTGTGTATGAGTGTGTGTGTCTTTGTGTGTGTGTGTGTGTGTGTGTGTGTGTGTGTGTGTGTGTGTGTGTGTGTGTGTGTGTGTGTGTGTGTGTGTGTGTGTGTGTGTGTGTGTGTGTGTGCGTTTGGATGCTTTTGTTTGAGTGAGTGGATGGATGTGTTTGTAGACTGATTGATTAAGAGTGCGTGGCTGGGTGTGTTTATAGGTTGTTTGTTTGCGTGAGTGCGTGGAGGAGTGGGAATGTGGGTAGGGGGAGGTAGTCTTGTTTCTGTGTGTTTGCTTGCCTGAATATGTTGGTGTGTATATATATATGTGTGTGTATGTGTTGTGTGTGTGTTGTGTGTGTGTGTGTGTGTGTGTGTGTGTGTGTGTGTGTGTGTGTGTGTGTGTGTGGTCGTGTTCATGTTCGTGTGTACGTGATTGCGCGCCTTTACACACACACACACACATACAAAGTCACCTTATACACAGATCAACTTCCACATCGATAACCTTGACGAAGTTCCACAATCTGATTAAGCTGTAGCATTTCTTTTTAAACTCAAATTTCCCTCTTTTCCCCCTCTGTGAATTTTTTAAGGTAAGCTCGCCGACGACCCGAACGAATACTCATCCCTCCCCCCCTCCCTCCTCCCCCTTATCCCTTTCTTTTCTCCTCCTCCTCCTCCCCTTCTTACTTCTTACTTTCACTCTACTCTCTCTTTTCCCTTGACCTTTTCAACTCCCTTCGTCCATATTCCCCCTACCCATCTCTCCCTCTTCCT
>BOPN01000251.1:117500-127500 GCA_017312705.2 Penaeus japonicus
GCGGGAGGGAGGGGGAGGATAGAGGTGGGAGGGAGGGAGGGAGGGAGATGGAGAAAGGGGATGAGGGAAGGTGTGGAAAGAGGTGTGAGGGAGGGAGGGGAAAGAGAGGGAAGGGAGGGAAGGAGGGAGATAGAGGAAAGAGGTGGCAGGGAGGGAGGGGAAAGAGAGGGAAGGGAGGGAGATGGAGAAAAGAGGGGGAAGGAGGGAGGAGTGGGAAGAGGAGGAAGAGAGAGAGGGAGGTGGGAGTGAGAAAGGGAGATGAGATAAAGGAAACAGGTGTGGGAGAGGGGCTTAGAGGCAACGGAACGGAGGGATAGGAAAGAAAAAGAGAAAGGGAGAAAAGGGGATCGAGGGAGGGAGGGAGGGAGAGGGAGGAGAGAGAAGCGAAAAGGAGAAATTGAAGGAAATGAGAGAGAGAGAAAGAGAGAAAGAGAGAGAGAAATGGGAAGGAGATGGAAGAAGAGGGGGAAAAGAGAAAAGTAAGATGAAGGAAGGAAAGGAAGGAAAGAAAATTAGAAGGGGAAATAACTGAGAATAGAATGGAAGGAGGGAAGAAGGGGAAAGGAAGGAGGGAAGGCAATAATAGGCAAATATGAAAATATGATAAGAAAGAAAGAGGATTAGAGCCATTTGATAACAAATTCAAACAAATTATGAAATGACATATGATAAATCTAATTACAAAGAAAAACAAAAAAACGACAAGAAAACGAAAATTCGCCAAAATGAAATTAAAACCAAAGAAACAATTATGAGGAACAAGAAAAACACAAGAAAAGGAAAAGAACAAAAGAGACGAGACCGAAGCCGCTAGACCTGTTATTGTCACCGTTTGTTAAAATAAAAGCTGAAGGAATTTTTCTTTTTATTTCTCGGTGAAAATACTCGAGGCAAGAGAAGACGATGAGGATTTATATATATATATATATATATATATATATATATATATATATATATATATATATATATATATATGTGTGTGTGTGTGTGTGTGTGTGTGTGTGTGTGTGTGTGTGTGTGTGTGTGTGTGTGTGTGTGTGTGTGTGTGTGTGTGTGTGTGTGTGTGTATATATATATATATATATATATATATATATATATATATATATATATATATATATATACATAAAGATTTGCTTTTGCGTTTTTCGTTTAAAATGTGGATATGGACACATACATACATACATTCTTACGTTCATACATACATGCATAAATACATACATACATATATACATACATACATACATATGCTCGTACATGTTTTGTTTTGTTTTCACCCTATTTACTCTTCCTATCCCACTTACCTGTCGCCCTTTACCTTTTCTCCCTACTTCCCTTTCTCCCTTTCTCCCTTCCCCCTCTTCCTATCTTCCTCCCCCTTACTCCATTCCTCTTTTCCTCCCTTCTTCCCTCCTCCCTTCCCCCCTTACCCCCCCCCCCCCTAGTCGTATATGATCACTTCCACGAGTAACACAATTTTGGACAATCTGGAGTTAATAATCGTATCATAGACCCATGTTGCCTGCAGAGGAAGGGGGGGAGAGGAAGGGAAAGAGGAAGGGAAAGAGGAAGAGAGGGAGGAAGGGAAGGAAAAGAAAGGGAGAAGGGGGAGGGGAAAGAGGAAGAGAGGGAGGGAGGAAGGGAAGGAAAAGAAAGGGGAGAAGGGGGAGGGGTAAGAGGAAGGGAGGGAGGGGAAGGGGGAAGGGTAAGAGGAAGGGAGGGAGGGAGAGGAGGAAGGGGGGAAGAGGAAGGGAAAGAGGAGAGAGGAAGGAAAGAAAAGAAAAGGGAGAAGGGGGAAGGGAAAGAAGAAGGGAGGAAGGGAGAGAGGGAGGGAGAGGAGGGAAAGGAAGGGGGAAGGGTAAATGTTAGGGTGGTAGGACGGAATGAGGAGGGGGGGAAAGGGAGAGAGGGAGGAAGGGAGAGGAGGGAGGGGAAGGGGGAAGGGTAAGGGTGTTGGGACGGAAAGAGGGAGGGGGGGAAGGGAAGGGAATGGGAGAGAGATGTAAGGAAGGAGTTGAGGGTAGGGACAGAAAAAGGGAAAGGGGTAAGGGAAGGAAAGGAGGGAATGGGGAAGGGAAAGAGAGGGGTGAGTGGGGAAGGGAAAGAAAGGGGGGAGTTGAAAGTTGAAAAGGAAAGAGGGGAGTGGGGAATGGAACGGATGGGGTAAGGAAAATGAAGGGGGGGGGGGTGGAAAGGAAAGAGGGGACTTGAAAAGGAAAGCGGGGAGTGGGGAAGGGACAGGCAAGGAGAGGATGGGGGTAGGGAGAGGAGGAGGGGGTGAGGGGGGAGGGGAGGTTGTCATCAGCATCCAGTCATTTGCAATAGGTCACGTAACCACACTTAGGAGGAAGGGTGAGGGATGGGGGAGGGGGGGGTGTCTGCATGAAGCTTATGCATTGGAAGCAAAAGAAACAGAGAGAGGAGGTGAATATACAGATAGAAAGATATACTGGGAGATAGATAGGTAGACTGAGAGATAGATTTTGATGAATATATGTAGTTACAGGCTCGCGGTCATAGAAAGAGCGAGAGAGAGAGAAAGAGAAAGAGAGAGAGAGAGAGAGAGAGAGAGAGAGAGAGAGAGAGAGAGAGAGAGAGAGAGAGAGAGAGAGAGAGAGAGAGAGAGAGAGAGAGAGAGAGAGAGAGAGAGAGAGAGAGAGAGAAACAGCAACAAAAACTACTACAGCTATTACCTTTACTCTTAACATTCTTATTCAAGTACTACTACTACTATTACATTTAAGTTTTCTCCCTTTTCATCTCCTCCTTCTTTTTATCTATTTTCTCTTCTTTTTATTCTTATTATCTTTGTGAAATTTACCAAAATGTTATTCACTTGACATGGCCTTTTTTGCCGCTCTTGTTATTGTTGTTCCTCAGACTCTTCGTTGCCATGGTAACATTTATCAGCTGGTAAACAAGTGAATGAAGAATGGAGGATTAAGCTAGATTAAGGAATTAGATAGATGTATACGTTCGTTTATATTGATGATGCACTTTTGTGTGTGTGTGTGTGTGTGTGTGTGTGTGTGTGTGTGTGTGTGAGTGTGTGTGTGTGTGTGTGTGTGTGTGAGAGTGTGAGTGTGAGTGTGAGTGAGAGTGAGAGAATGAGTGAGTGAGAGAGTGAGTGAGGGAGTGAGTGAGTGCGTGAGTGAGTGAGTGAGTGAGTGAATGTGTGTGTGTGTGAGTGAGTGTATGTATATACTTGTAATTAATAACACGTGCATGCATGTCTCTATAAGCAGCCTCAAATCTAGTCTTCATATTTATTTTACAAATTCTAAAAGCACCCATGAACTCCTTAAATATTTTCGACATTTTTGTGACAGAAAACGACTCAAAATATATATCCTAACCTGTATTAGTCTCTGAGTTCCTGTTTTTATTTATGTGCGCGACATATATTCATAAACATGTATTTTTCCTTCGGTCCAAAATATCTCATCGAAAATCAAGGAGATATCAAGGTTAGATATATATATATATATATATATATATATATATATATATATATATATATATATATATATATATATATATATATATATTTTTTTTTTTTTTTCATTTTTCTGGAGGAGATTATACAACTGGTATTTATATTTATTTATTTATTTTTTATATCCATAACGTATATACTTACTTCTTTCTTTGGATTAAAGTATCCTCTTGTCTTTTTTCTTCCTTTCCTTCTTATACAATTATCATCATCTTTTCTTCTTCTTCGATGTCGTGATTCCTTCTTCATTTTCTTCTTCTTTTTCTTCTTCATTTTCTTCTTCTTTTTCTTCTTCTTGTATTCTTCTGCGTCTACGCCATCGTCTTAATTATCTTCGTCATCGCCTTCTTCTTCTTCTTCTCCTTCTCCTTCGACCTTTTTATTTCTCCTCCTCTATCATCTTCATTTTCTTCCCCACCCTCTTTCATCACCATCTTCCTCTTCTTCTTTCCTCAATCTCCTCTTTATTCCTCATCTACTTTTTCCTCTTTTCTCTCTTTTATCTTTTTAGATAAAAGAGAAAAAGATAAAAGATAAAAGAGGAAAAAGTATCTTTTTATCTTTTTCTCTTTTTATCTAAAAATCAAAAATCACCGACATTCCCGAAAATCAAAATCCAGCTGTCACGGAATGGCGGGTGACCATTCACTGCCCGTCCACGAATAATGGTGATAATAATAATGATAATGAATAATCAGTCAACAGCATCACCATTCTATTCCATCGGAGGGAAGACTCACTCACCCCCCACTCATCCCCACCCCCACCCCCACTCCACCACCTCCCACCCATTCACTCACTCACCCCTCCACTCCATACTCACCCCACTCCATACTCACCCCTCCACTCACCCACTAACCCCCCACTCCTCACTCACTCACCTCACCCCCCATTCACCACCCCCCACCCACTCACCCCTCCACTCACCCCCACCCACCCACCCACCCACTCCATACTCACCCCCACCCACCCCCCATTCACCCACCTTCCCCACCACCCACTCACTCACCCCCACTCACCACCCACCACCCCCCACCCACCCACTCACTCACCTTCCCCACCCCCCACCCACTCACCCACCCACCCACTCACTCACCCCCACTCCACACTCCACACTCCACACCCACCCACCCACCCACCCCGACCCTTTTGCCTCATCGTCTGTAAGCCAAGCCAAGGATGATAATAGGAGACGAGTCATGAACATCCGTCTGCATTATCCTCCCCCCCTCCCCCCCCACCCCCTTTAGGAAACCGAAGAAGCCTTGTAGGTTTCCTAGAAGCTCTAGCGGTGTGTACGAGGACAGGCGGTCCGCTGAAAGGGAGACTTCGCTTGTGATGTGTGTGTGTGTGTGTGTGTGTGTGTGTGTGTGTGTGTGTGTGTGTGTGTGTGTGTGTGTGTGTGTGTGTGTGTGTGTGTGTGGGGGAGGAAAAAAAATAAGGTGGATGGTTTTGGGAGTCCGGAAAGAGGAGGGAGGGAGAGGGGAGGGAGAGAGACAGAGAGGGAGGGAAGGAGAGAGAGAGAGACGGGGGGGAGAGAGAGAGAAAGAAATAGACAGACAGACTCACGGACAAACAGACAGGCAGACAGACACACAGCAAAGCAATAACAAAGGGATGATTGAACACAGTTTCATCAAAACTTTCAAAACTATGCCCCTGAGAACGGCAAGGCTGAAGTGCGGGGTCCATATCGGAAGTAAATGACCCCTTTTTTTATAGTTTTCTTTTTTATTTATTTTTCATTTCCTTCTAGTTTACAGAATACGAGTCATCCTACCGAAGAACGGTGCCATAAGCGTGCCACTTAGCCAGTTAGAATGGCAGTCATATTACGTGAATTTTTTATGCCGAAAACGGACGCTTCTCATACGCCATAATGATTGTACCTAATCAGACCAATCACAAGTCTCCTAACTCGATCTAAAAAAAAAAAAATAATAATAATAATAATAATAATAAATAATAATAATAATAATAATAATAATAATAATAATAATAATAATAATAATGATAATAAATAAATAAATAAATAAATAAATGATAATAATAAAAATAAGAATCACCGATTTAGAGAGATTATACGTTACCTTTTATCGCCGCATCAAAGACAGTATCTTAAAAAAAAAAAAAAAAAAAAAGATTTCAAACGTGTCTTCCCATAGACGTGGGATGGCAGTTCATCGCCCTGCCATGAATAAAGCTATTAAGGTCACGCACATCGAACCTTCTCACTTATGGATTGCTTCACTTATCATTCCGTCTGTCTGTTGGTATGTATGGTTGTCTGGTTGTCTGTTTGGTTGTCTGTCTGTCTGTATGTATGTATGTCTGGTTGTATGTATGGTTGTCTGGCTGTATGTATGTATGTTTGGTTGTCTGTCTGTATGTATGTTTGGTTGTCTGTCTGTATGTATGTTTGGTTGTCTGTCTGTATGTATGTTTGGTTGTCTGTATGTATGTATGTCTGGTTGTCTGTCTGTATCTACAGGTGTATGTATGTCTGTTTGTCTGTATGTATGTCTGTTTGTCTGTCTGTCTGTCTGTCTCTCTCTCTGTCTGTATGTATGTCTGTCTCTCTGTGTATATGTGTATATCTGGATTGCTTCACTCATCGTTCTGTCTCTGTGAGTGTATATATGTACGTATGGTTGTCTGCTTGTCTGTCAGAATTGTCTTACTCATCATTATGTCTCTTTGTTTCTTTGTTTGTCTTTCTGCTTGTCTCTTTAAACGTCTTATTGTCTATATCTCTATCTGTCTCTTGTCCACTTGTCTCTCCGTCTTTCTGCTTGTCTCTTTAAACGTCTGTCTGTCTAGATCTCTATCTGTCTGTCTATCTATCTGTCTGTTGTTTGTATATCTATCTGTATATCCATCGTATATCTCTATCTGTCTCTTATCTGTTTGTCTATCTATCTGTCTGTTGTTTGTCTATCTATCTGTATATCCATCGTATCTCCCTATCTATCCATCTATCTATCTATCTATCTACCGACCGAGTAAACCATTCCCTAACCCTTTTGTTAACGCTACCAGTGTCCGATAGAGTTTCCTTTGTGAGTCTCTGTTCTAATTCAAATTCCTTGGTATATTAATGTCATTAGCTTCCCCATTGTCCTGTTGTCTGTTCGTGTTTTTTCAGCCGGAACTTTGTCGGTCCCAGATGGTCGTAGCGCGGCGAGTCTATAACTAATCCGAAGTTTTGGTGGATCTGGATACGCTATTTGTATACAATGTATATACATATGTATGTGTTTATGTAGAGGTGTGTATATATGTATGTATGTATGTGTATATGTATAGGTGTGTATATATGTATGTATGTATGTATGTATGTATATGTATATGTATATGTATATATATATATATATATATATATATATATATATATATATATATATATATATATAGATAGATAGATAGATAGATAGATAGATAGACAGATATAGATATATCTGTGTGAGTGTGTGAGTGTGTGAGTGTGTGTGTGTGTGTGTGTGTGTGTGTGTGTGTGTGTGTGTGTGTGTGTGTGTGTGTGTGTGTGTGTGTGTGTGTGTGTGTGTGTGTGTGTGTGTGTGTCTGTTTACTTCCCCGATTGGCGTGTTTACCTCCGATTCTCGTCTGCTGCAACTCCCTCTGCCATGCAATCTGCTTGGCGGAGGTAGTCCGTTAGATTCCCCTCACATCCCTCCCCCTCCCTCCCTCCCATTCCTCCTCCTCCTCACACCCACCGACTCTCCTCCTCCTCCCGCTCCCTCCCACTCTCCCCCTCCCCCCATCCTATTCTTCCTCCCCTTCCTCCTCCTCCCACTCTCCTTCTCCTTCTCTCCTAATCCTTATCCCCTTCTTCTCCTTTCTCTCACTCCCCCTCCCTCCCTCCCCGTCCCCTCCTCCCTCCCCTCACGCTTCCTCCCTCCCCCTACCCTCCTCCCTTCCCCTCCTCTCTCCCCCCTTACTCCATCTCATCCAGGAAAAAAAAAAAAAAAAAAAAAAAAAAAAAAAAAAAAAACGTTTTATTCGGCGATGCAGTTTCCTCCGTGTGATTTCTGGACAAACATCGACGCTCCGAATTTTATTTGCCTCGCGCTGAATTTATTGCCGGGATTACGTAACGGGGGGAAAGCGGAAGACGACGGGCAGGTGGAAGAGGGAGGGAGGGAGGGAGGGTGGAAGAGGGAGGGAGGTGGAAGAGGGAGGCAGGGAGGGAGGGGTGAGGGGTGGGTAGGTGGGAGGAAGGGAGGGGTGAAGGGTGAAGGGTGGGTAGGTGGGTAGGTGGGAGGGAGGAAGGGTGAAGGGTGGGTAGGTGGGAGGGAGGGTGGAAGAGGGAGGCAGGAAGGGTGAAGGGTGGGTAGGTGGGAGGGAGGACGAGGGAGGGAGGAGAGGCAGGAAGGTGGGAGAGAGGGTAGGTGGGAGGGATTACGGAAGGGGGGAAAGCGGAAGACGACGGGCAGGTGGAAGAGGGAGGGAGGGAGGTGGAAGAGGAGGCAGGGAGGGAGGGGAGAGGGGGTGGGTAGGTGGGAGGAAGGGAGGGGTGAAGGGTGAAGGGTGGGTAGGTGGGAGGGAGGGAGGGAGGAAGGGTGAAGGGTGAAGGGTGGGTAGGTGGGAGGGAGGACGAGGGAGGGAGGGTGGAAGAGCGAGGCAGGAAGGTGGGAGAGAGGGTAGGTGGGAGGGATTACGGAAGGGGGGAAAGCGGAAGACGACGGGCAGGTGGAAGAGGGAGGGAGGGAGGTGGAAGAAGGAGGCAGGGAGGGAGGGGTGAGGGGTGGATAGGTGGGAGGAAGGGAGGGGTGAAGGGTGAAGGGTGGGTAGGTGGGTAGGTGGGAGGGTGGAAGAGGGAGGCAGGAAGGGTGAAGGGTGAAGGGTGGGCAGGTGGGAGGGAGGACGAGGGAGGGAGGAGAGAGGGAGGGAGGGTGGAAGAGGGAGGCAGGAAGGTGGGAGAGAGGGTAGGTGGGAGGGATTACGGAAGGGGGGGAAAGCGGAAGACGACGGGCAGGTGGAAGAGGGAGGGAGGGGTGAGGGGTGGGTAGGTGGGAGGAAGGGAGGGGTGAAGGGTGAAGGGTGGGTAGGTGGGAGGGAGGGTGGAAGAGGGAGGCAGGAAGATGGGAGGGAGGAGGGGGGGAGGAGGGAGGGAGTCGTGGGTACGTGGGAGGAGAGGGAGGGAGAGAGAGAGGAGGGAGTGGGAGGAAGGTGGAAGGGAGGTGGAGGGGGGAGGGAGTGGGAGGAAGGTGGAAGGGGGGAGGGAGGGAGAGGGAAGTGGAGGGAGGGAGGGGGAGAGAAGGAGGGGGTGAAATCCAGAGGAGGAAGACGGACAGGTGGAAAAGAAAGGGAGGGAGAGGGTAGAGTGAGTAAGGTGGAGGGAGGGAGGGAAGTGGGAGAGAAGGAGGGGGGAGGGTCAATTCTACGGGAGGGAGGCGGGTAGATTGGAGAGATGGGGGGGGGGGGTAGAGGGAAAGGAAAGGTCTCTTTCTCTCGCTCTTTTTCGCTTTATCTCACTCTCTCCCTCTCCGTCTCTCTGTTTCTCTCTCTCTCTCTCTCTCTCTCTCTCTCTCTCTCTCTCTCTCTCTCTCTCTCTATATCTATATATATCTCTCTCTCTCTCTCTCTCTCTCTCTCTCTCTCTCTCTCTCTCTCTCTCTCTCTCTCTCTCTCTCTCTCTCTCTCTCTCTCTCTCTCTCTCTCTCTCTCTCTCTCTCTCTCTCTCTCTCTCACCCTCTCTCACCCTCTCTCACCCTCTCTCACCCTCTCACCCTCTCTCACCCTCCCTCACCCTCTCTCACCCTCCCTCCTTCTCTCACCCCCATAAAGACACACCACTAAACGTCAGCCAAAGATTTTTAAATTTAAACTAACCGTCAGTTTATCCAAGTCTCTTATGGATATCAACCTCATTTAACTTATCCCCAACCCCACCCCGTCCGTAACCCCCCCCCCCCCCACCTCCACCAATACACGCCCATACCCGCGCCCACAAATAACACCATCGCTCATCCACCCACGCCCGCGACGTGCTTAGAAATTGTCATTCATTCCACGCCCGCTCGCCCATCTGGTGGGTGGGATGGGGGTAGGATAAGGGGTGTGAGAGGGGTTTAGATGGAGGGGGGTAAAAGAGAGCGAGAGAGCGAGAGCGAAAGAGATAGGATGAGCGAGAGAGAGAGAGAGAGAGAGAGAGAGAGAGAGAGAGAGAGAGAGAGAGAGAGAGAGAGAGAGAGAGAGAGAGAGAGAGAGAGAGAGAAAGAGAGAGCGAATGAGAGAAGTAAGAGGAAGAGAAAGTGAGAGAAAGAGAATGAGAGAAGGTAAGAGGAAGAGAAAGTGAGAAAAAAAAGAGAATAAGTGAGAGAGAGAGAGAAAGAGAAAAAGAGAGAGAGAGAGAGAGAGAGAGAGAGAGAGAGAGAGAGAGAGAGAGAGAGAGAGAGAGAGAGAGAGAGAGAGAGAGAGAGAGAGAGAGAGAGAGAGAGAGAGAGAGAGAGAGAGAGAGAGAGAGAGAGAGAGAGAGAGAGA
>BOPN01000251.1:145000-152500 GCA_017312705.2 Penaeus japonicus
CTCTCTCTCTCTCTCTCTCTCTCTCTCTCTCTCTCTCTCTCTCTCTCTCTCTCTCTCTCTCTCTCTCTCTCTCTCTCTCTCTATCTATCTATCTATCTATCTATCTATCTATCTATCTTGCGTGAAAGTCACAGAAATATATAATGTAGCATTGGAAATCAGAAAATATTGAGCGAGCGTAAAGTCTACGTTGATGTTACGCCAGATTTCATTTACTAGGTTCTATTATTTAGAAAATCTTTTACCTGTGCCACAATATGAATAATATCAACATCAGCTATCATAATTCACATTGTTGATAAATGACAAATATGTGTAAGACTAATGCATATACCAGAAGTATCTGCATTTCCTACCGGGAGTATTACAAAAGGTTAAAGGTCAAAAGGGTTCGGGTCGAGAGGGGAGGAAGTGGAAGTAAAGTAGCAATTTTTGTATTCGATCATGCATACTGTTGTACTTGACTTGTAAGTGGGTATAATAGTTTTGTGTTTATTTTTGTTGTTGTGATATTGTTATCATCATTATTATCATCATCACCACCAACACTACCACCACAAACGCCAATCACAGCGACACCATACCCTGATATATATATATATATATATATATATATATATATATATATATATATATATATATATATATATATATATATATATATATATATATATATATATGTATATATATATGTATATACACACACATATGTATGTATGTATGTACACACACACCATCTCAGTACATTACATAAAAAAATAAACAAACCAAAAAAAACATAAACAAACAACAGACCAACCATCAAACCAAAAAAAACAAGCAAACAAACAAACAAACAACACCAACAAACAAAAGAAAAGGAGAAGGGGGTAAAAAAATAAAATAAAAAATGGAAGCACCGTCACTACACAGACAAGAAGCAATTTCAGACTTTCATCATCTCAGGTAATCACATCCTGAAGAAGGATAAGCAGCTGAAGATCCCGTGCTACCGTCTGCAAGGAGCGCTGGGAACGAGAGGGCCTTTAATAGGAGAATTTGCTGGGTTTGCTCGAGATGTCATAATCCTTGCCTTGATCGTCGGGTGGACGCCAGATATTCTTGTCTGCTTCTTCGTTTTCTTTTTTCTGGTTTTGATTTCTTTTTTCTTTTCGTATTATTTTTGGTTCTTGTTTTTGTTTGATTTTTGCGTCGTTTTTTTTTTTTTTTTTTTTTTTTTTTTTTTTTTTTTTTTTTTTTTTTTTTTTTTTTTTTTTTTTTTTTTCTTTCTTTTTCTTTTCGTATTATTTTTGGTTCTTATTTTGTTTTATTTTGCTTCGTCTTTTTCTCTTTTGATTTTTTTTCGTATTATTTTTGGTTCTTATTTGTCTTATTCTGCTTCGTCTTCTTCGCCTTGTTATTATAAGTGGTATTTGTCTTTTCTTTCCCTCCTCTTTTCCTTCAGCTTCGTCTTTCCTCTTCTCTTTTATCTCCTCTTCTTCCTCCTTTATGAGAATTGTCTTTAATGTTCTTTTTTTTCTTTTCTTTTTTCTCATTTTAGTCCCCCACTTTCGTGGAGCTTCGAGCTGAAATTTTGCCTTAGGAATTGTCGTGATGACCCTCCCCTTAACGCCCCCCCTCCTCCCGGTTTCCCACTCCCCCTACGACCCTCCTCCCCCCCCCCCTTTCTCTGCCCTTCATCATCTTTCTTCCCACTTCTTCCGTCTTCCCAGAAACTGCATTTCCTTCTTTTTGCATTTTCTTTTTTTATTTGGTCTCAACATCACAATATTTATTACTCTTCTTCTGGTGTATGACGCGCCGGTTTGACTCGGAGGAAAATATAAATCTGATTTGTGATGACCATTCGCTTTCTCTCCTTTCTCTCTCTCTCTCTCTCTCTCTCTCTCTCTCTCTCTCTCTCTCTCTCTCTCTCTCTCTCTCTCTCTCTCTCTCTCTCTCTCTCTCTCTCTCTCTCTCTCTCTCTCTCTCTCTCTCTCTCTCTCTCTCTCTGTCTGTCTGTCTGTCTTCTGTCTGTCTCTTCTCTTCTCTCTCTCTCTCTCTCTCTCTCTCTCTCTCTCTCTCTCTCTCTCTCTCTCTCTCTCTCTCTCTCTCTCTCTCTCTCTCTCTCTCTCTGTCTGTCTGTCTGTGTCTCTCTCTCTCTCTCTCTCTCTCTCTCTCTCTCTCTCTCTCTCTCTCTCTCTCTCTCTCTCTCTCTCTCTCTCTCTCTCTCTCTCTCTCTCTCTCTACCATCCCTACCCCCACCCAACCCTACCCCTCCATGTGACCCTTACCCCTATCCCTCCACCTATCGCTCCCCTCCCCTCGTATCCCCTCACCCCTAACCATCCCTCCACCCCACCCCCCACACCCACCCACACACGCCCCCCCCCCCCCGCCACCCCAGAATCAACGTCAATTTCTTCTGCAATTTTCTCTCTCAACCTGAACGACGCTGTCCGATGCCAGCGCCATCTTGTATCCGCGCGGTCAAGGCCAAATAAGGAGAAAATGGCGTTTGGTTGAGACGTGTCCATCTGTTATTTCTAAACAGTCAGAAGTTTCCCGTTGGGTCGCCGAGGGGGTTTATATTTCACCCCTCCCCCCCTCCCCCCTCCCTCCCTTACCCTCGGCGCGCGCCCCACTTAGTATTTTGTTTGTTTGTTTTTTGGGGGGAGTGTGATGGGAGGGGAGTTTATGTGTATGTGTGTATGGGGGGGAGGGAGAATAAGAAAGGGAAAGAGAAAGAAAGAGAGAGGGGGGGAGAACTAGAGAGAGAGGAAGAGAAAGAGGAAGAAAGAAATAATGAGAAAGAGATAGATGGAAAAAGACAGACAGAGAGGGAGAGAGAGAGAGAGAGATGAAAAGGATTTAGAGAGAGAGCAAAATATAAAAAATAAAAGGAAAGAAAAGAGATTAAACAAATGATAATAATAAAACAGAAACTAAATAAATGGAGATAGAAAATAGAGATAAGCAGACACGTGAAAGAGCAAGAGCGAAAGAGGGAGACGAGAAGACGAGGAGGATAATCGATGCAAGAAAGGAAACAAAGTTTGAAGAAGGAAGCTCAGAAGATCAACAAGAGCGAGAGAGAGAGAAAGAGAGAGAGAAAAATAGAGAGTGAGCGAATGAAGGAGAGACGTAGTGAGAGAGATAGAGATAGAGAGAGAGAAAGAGGAGGGAAGGGAAGAAAAAGTGAGAGAGAAAGTAAGAGAGAGAGAGAGAGAAAGAGGAGGGAAGGGGAGAGAAAGTGAGAGAGAAAGTAAGAGAGAGAGAGAGAGAGAGAAAGAGGAGGGAAGGGAAGAGAAAGTGAGAGAGAAAGTAAAAGAGAGAGAGAGAGAAATGGGGGAAGTAGATAGAGAGAGAGGGGGGGAGGGGCGGAAAGAGAGAGATAGAGGGTCAAAGAAGTATGAAAATGAGATCATCACTTTTTTTTCTTTTACGAATTCTCTTTAGGGAATTCTTAATAGAAAACGAGACGTTAATAAAAGGATTTATATGCATTTCCTTTTTTATTTTTTTCTAGAGAGTTCTCTTTTTCTCTTTTAAGGCGTTCTCTCTTTTTTCTCGTGCGTTCTTTCACGTTATTTCCTTTTTCTTTGCGCTTTTTAAAGCATTTCCAATTGCTTAATGATAATGTTAACGATAGTGATGATAATAATGAAGAGGAGAAAAGAGGTTATGAATATCAAAAGCAATACGAATACCAATCATGACAAGAATTATAATCAATGTAACAATAAAGACAATGCTTAGAAAGAAAAAAAGAAAAAAGAAAATCACTGTATTACATTTCACGCAAATAACTACACTAACATCAATAAGTGAAAACGACTCCGGTGCTATTGAAAGCGACAGATGAAATGGACCAGCTAGAAAAGAGTGAGAGAGGGGGGAAGGGAGAGATAGAGAGAAGGGGGTATGGAGAGAGAGATAGAGAGAGAAGGGGGGAGGAAATCAAGAGAGAGAGAAAGAGGGGGATGGAGAGGGAGAGAGGGAGGGAGAGAGATAGAAAGAGGGGGGTATGGAGAGGGAGAGAGGGGGGGGCGGGAGAGGGAGGGGAGAGAGATAGAAAGAAGGGGGGATGGGAAAAGGAGAGAGAGGGGGATGGAGAGGGAGGGAGAGGGGGATGGGAGAGGGAGAGAGAGGGGGAAGGAGCAAGAGGGGGATGGAGAGAGATAGAGAGCGGGGGGGAAGGGAGGAGAGTGAGAGAGGGGGGGGGGGAGTGAGCTGAGCACATTCACACATGCGAACCTTTGACTCGCGAAGCATGAAGCAGAGCGGGAATGCCATTAGTTAATGAAATATAGATGACGGAGCTCGACCAATGCTGAAAACGTCCCTCTCATATAACCCTTTTTTTTTTTTTTTTTTTTCCTCTCTCTCTCTCTCTCTCACTCTCTCTCTCTCTCATTCACTCTCTCTCTCTCTTTCTCTGTCTGTCTGCTTGTCTGTCTGTCTGTCTCTCTCTCTCTCTCTCTCTCTCTCTCTCTCTCTCTCTCTCTCTCTCTCTCTCTCTCTCTCTCTCTCTCTCTCTCTCTCTCTCTCTCTCTCAGTCTCTCTCTCTAACTCTCTCAATCTTTCAGCTCCTTCCACCCTCTCCTCTCTCCCTTCCCCCCCTCTCTTTTCCTCCAACCCTCTCTTTCCCTTCCCCCCATTTATCCCCCCCCCCCTATCTCCTGCGGCCTCTAGGGAAGAATTTAATCAAAGCGAATGAAGGACGTCTCGGTAGAGGTATCGTGTGGCTGTCTGTATATCTACCTGTACGTCTGTTTATTTGTCTGTTTGTTTATCTATATGTCCTCCTGTCTCTATCTCTTTACTCTGGCGGTCTGTTTCTCTCTGTCTCTCTTTCTCTGGTTGTCTGTTTCTCTCTGTCTCTCTTTCTCTCTCTGTCTCTCTGTCTCTATCTATCTATCTCTATCTCTATCTCTATCTCTATCTCTCTCTCTCTCTCTATTTCTATTTCTCTCTTTCTCTCTCTCTCTCTCTCTATCTATCTATCTATCTATCTATCTATCTATCTATCTTTCTATCTATCTATCTATCTATCTATCTATCTATCTCTCTCTCTCTCTCTCTCTCTCTCTCTCTCTCTCTCTCTCTCTCTCTCTCTCTCTCTCTCTCTCTCTCTCTCTCTCTCTCTCTCTCTCTCTCTCTCTCACACACACACACACATGACACACTCTGACTATCTGTTTCTATCCCTCCCTTCCCCCCTCTCCCCCCTCCCCACCGAACCTTCCACACCGCACAATCGTCATCTTCCACACTCCACCCTCCACCCTCCACACTCCACACTCCACCCTCCACACTCCACCCTCCACACTCCACCCTCCACCCTCCACCCTCCACACTCCACCCTCCACCCTCCACCCTCCACCCTCCACCCTCCACCCTCCACCCTCCACCCTCCGGCTCCACCCATCCTTGCAAGAGAGTCATTGCAAGGATCGCGAGATAGATCGATATGATGCAATGCGATTCTGTCTCGAGGGTAATTGCACGAACGGGTGGCAACAAGAGGAAACCAAAAGGGGGTGGGGGTGAAGGGGGGGAGGGGGAGAGGGGTAGGAGGGAGGGGGGTATGGAGGGAGGGGAGAGTGAGGGGTAAGAGGGAGGGGTAGGAGAGAGGGGTAGGAGGGAAGGGAGGGAGGGGGGAGAGGGAGGGAGGGAGAGAGGGGTAGGAGGGAGGGAGGAGAGAGGGAGGAAAGAGAGAGGAAAGGGAGGAAGGGAAGGAAAAGGAGGGAGGGAGGAGAGAGGGAAAGGAGTGATGGAGGAGAGGGGCCCAAGGAATTAAAGGGAGGAAGGGGAGAGACAGGAAAGGGGAGGGAAGGGGAAGAGAAGGAGAGAGAGAGAGTGGGAGGGAAGAGAGAGGAAAGGAAGGAAGAGAAGGAAGAGTAGGTGGAATGGAGGGAAGGAGCAGGAGGGTGAGGAGCAAGAGGGGGGAGGGTGAGGAGAAGAGAGGGAGGGAGAGAATAAAAGGGAGAGGGAAGGAAGGGGTTGGGGGAGACAAAGAAAAGGGAGTAAAGAAAAGATTGGGTGGAGTTGAGGGAGGGCGATGAGGGGGGATGGTAATTAGAAGGGGGATAGGGGTAGAAGGGGAAGAAGAGAGGAAAAAAGGAGGAGGGGATGGGAGGGGGGAGACGAGCGAATAGAAGAAGGAGATGAGGGGGGGGGGGGAGTAGGAAGGGAGACACGAGGAGGGGAGAGGAAATCCTGAGAGATAACTAATTGAGAAAAAACTTTATTGGAACCGATATTTTTTTTTTATCTTTCCTTTTCTTCCTCCCTCACATCCTATGCAATGAAAGACAAAATTTTCCAATTTTCATTTTAAGAGGATTATATAATTTCAACGAAACAAGTACATCATAATTTCTTACTTAAGGGCATGTTGCACAGGACGAATTAAAGACAAAGTTGCAACTGTTAAAGCATTTGAATGTTTTTTAAAAGCATTGGAACGTTTTTTGTTGCATATACTTTGCATGTTGCATCTAACAAGGCATTGGTACGTCTTTGGTTGCGTGTTGTGTGCAAGTTGCAGCAAGCTAAGGAATTGGAATTTTGGTTGCGTATCGTAAACATGGTGCAACTAGCATAGCAATTGCATCGTTTTTGTTTCTTGTTTTTTTTCGTATCCTGTGTAAGTTGCAAAGAAAGTTGTTCTTGAGGTGAACGAACATTTTAATTTTAGATCTTTTATCTGTTATATTTCTTTATTATTGTTCACGTATGCTGTATTTTTCTTTTTACATCGACATTTTTCCGTAATTTCGTTTCATAACTTCGTAATGACACACACAGACACACACACACACACACAGAGAGAGAGAGAGAGAGAGAATGAGAGAGAGAGAGAGAGAGAGAGAGAGAGAGAGAGAGAGAGAGAGAGAGAGAGAGAGAGAGAGAGAGAGAGAGAGAGAGAGAGAGAGAGAGAGAGAGAGAGAGAGAGAGAGAGAGAGAGAGAGAGAGAGAGAGAGAGAAAGAGAGAGAGAGAGAGAGAGAGAGAGAGAGACTGACGCACGCACTCACACATAATCATGAAAAATTACTGACGCATGATTCAGAGTGGAAATGAGGGGAGGGGGAGGAGGGGACGGGGAGGGGAAGGGGAAGGGGAGGAGGGGAGGGGGGAGGGGAGCAGGGGCATGGAATGCAGTCATATTAAATGCAATACAAATCTTGCAGATTTAGATTCCATTAATGGCCGTTATCACAGTCAGCTGCGATATAAAGTAGACAGTGCGTGTGTGCTTGTGTTTGTTTGTTTGTGTGTCGTGTTTGTTTGTTTGTGTTTGTTTATGTGTTGTGTTTGTTTGTATGTTGTGTTTGTTTGTATGTTGTGTTTGGTTGTATGTTGTGTTTGTTTGTGTGTTGTGTTTGTTTGTGCGTTGTGTTTGTTTGTGTGTTGTGTTGTTTGTGTGTTGTGTTTGTTTGTTTGTGTGTTTTGTTTGTTTGTGTGTTGTGTTTGTTTGTGTGTTGTGTTTGTTTGTGTCTCGTGTTTGTTTGTTT
>BOPN01000251.1:167500-177500 GCA_017312705.2 Penaeus japonicus
AGAGAAAGAGAGAGAGAGAGAGAGAAAGAGAAAGAGAGAGAGAGAAAGAGAAAGAAAGAGAGAAAGAAAAAAAAAAGAAAGAGAGAGAAAAAAAACACAAAATCTCGATCACGCAGCCTGATAGCGGCTCCCGATTCCGTTGAAAGTACACAGCATCCATCATTCCGACGCGCTGAGCGAGGGGGATCCGGTCTCCACTGAATATTCACACCTTTGATCAGGGCGACGGCCGCCGGTGAGAAAATGGCGCGTAGAAGATAAGGGTACTCGATCCCACTGAGAAAAAGGAAAGGAAAAGGTGTTGTTTTATAATCGCCGATGGGTTGAGGTTTAGGTTGTGTTTTAGGAGGGTTAGAGGGGGGGGGGGTGAGGGTGAGGTGGAGGGGAGGGGGGGGGGTTGAGGGCGAGGTGGATCTTGTAAGTATTTTTGAGGGAGAGGGAGGGGGAGAGGGAGGGGGGTTGGTGTTGCAGGTCTGTGTAGATATTCTTTTATTAAAGATTTTTTTCTTTCTTTCTTTCTTTCTTCCTTCTTCTTCTTCTTCTTCTTCATCATCATCATCTTCTTCTTCTTCTTCTTCTTCTTCTTCTTCTTCTTCTTCGTCTTCTTCTTCTTCTTCTTCATCATCTTCTTCTTCTTCTTCTTCTTCTTTTCGATTAGAAGGAAATCTAATCTTTTAGCTGTGACGTCAAATAAAAAAATGACGTCACATCCACAACCATTACTAAACAAAATATATTCATAAACATCTTAACATCATTCTTTTTAACAAATCTCAAAAATAACCCTCCGAAATAACACATACCATCCTAATATATCAAAATAACCAATTCACAAACCAAGTTATTCATCAAGTTAAGAAAATAAAATGTATGAATATTTGACGTCGTCAGACTTAAGAACTGGATCCTTCTAAAAAAAAAAAATAAAAAAATAAAAAAAACACGTCTTCTAAGATTTAATTTGTAGCCATGTTGTAATTAACGTCAATTTGGAGACGGAATAACGTGACTTAATTTCATATTCATTGTTCCCTGTTTTTTCTTCTTTTTTTTCTCCTTCTTTTTTTCTTTTTTTTTTTGCGTTTTTTTTTCTTTCTTTCTTTCTTTCTTTCTTCTACTTATTTTTTTTTTTCTCTCTTTTTTTAGATCTTTGTTGGACTGTGCCATGTGTCAGACTTATCGTGTCAAGGGCTGATATTTTGTTTTTGGGTGTATGTTGTTTTTTCTTGTTGTTTATATATATATATATATATATATATATATATATATATATATATATATATATATATATATATATAAAACTCTCTCTCTCTCTCTCTCTCTCTCTCTCTCTCTCTCTCTCTCTCTCTCTCTCTCTCTCTCTCTCTCTCTCTCTCTCTCTCTCTCTCTCTCATTCTCTCTCTCACCACATTTTCATATTATCTTTGTCTTTATTCTTTTCTTATGCATTTTTCCCTTTAAGGACGCAGCGCTGCCAACGTCTAATCTGCAATAAAAAACGATTCATTTTCTTGGCCCGATTAGCTTGGCTAGTTTGGTTGTTTTTGTTGTTCCTTTTCCTCTCTCTTCTTAATTATTTTATTTTTTCTATAATTTGTTAATTCTCTCTTTTTTTTCTTTTTTCTTTTTTTTTGGGGGGGGGAGGTGTTATGTATTATTATTACGATATATACTTTTTATATGGCTTGCTATTATTATTATTATTTTTATATTAAGGTTATTGTTATCATTTTCATCATCATCATCATCATCATCATTACTGATAGTACTAATCTATTTCTCTCTCTCTCTTAGAGAGAGAGAGAGAGAGAGAGAGAGAGAGAGAGAGAGAGAGAGAGAGAGAGAGAGAGAGAAAGAGAGAGATACAAGATAGAGAGAAAAAAGTGAGAGAGAGAGAGAAAAAAAAAACGCACAGACGAGGAAGAAGAACACATGTAAGAAATAAGAGGTAAAGGAGAAATGATAATGATGACACCGAAGATAACGAAACAGACAGATAAACAGAGAAGAAAATAGAGAGCAAAGAAAACATATTTATCTGACCCACGTAATCACCAGTTGAAAAGAAGGGTCGATTTTTAACTTTTTTTTTTTTCCTTTTTTTTTCACTCTCCTTTCGATTTTGTTTCAAACTTGACTTCATGCCACAACGAACCCGGTCTTTTCCTCTCGTTTTATCCTCAAAGTCAGCGGACCGAAAATGCACATCTTTTCCCACCGTCTGTAACTGAATTAGTTGCAATTTAGAGTTGCATTTGTAGGAGTATGTGTATATATTTTCCCTGTTGCAGGTCCAAAGCGACTGGCAGTGCGGTTCACCTTTCTCTTCCTGTCTACCGGATTATGACAAGTAAATCCGAAATGTTGCGTAACTTTACTTGGTATTAGATTTGCATAGTTTAACGATCAGCTGGTGAGGCGAGGCAGGCACTGTTCATATGCATCAGGGATGAAATCATTGAACTTTACGCGCCGGTTGATTTTCATATATAAATATACATATGTACACACGCGCAGAAACATGACCGCGCACCCACGTACAAGTCTGTGTGTGTGTGTGTGTGTGGGGGGGGGGGGGTTGTGTGTGTGTGTGTGTGTGTGCACTGTCCATTTATTGTTGTTTTTTATTCACCTAATCTGCTTTGTTGTTCATTTCAAATTCCTGATGGATGTGTGTATGGGGTGGGTGAGGGGGGGGGTGATTTTATGTACTGTATATACACACTTATCAGAAGAAAAAAACAAATCTAAATCAGATTTAGATATCATTCACGCTGACATCACCCAACCCAAAGTAACACCACGATACCTATTTCTAAATTTCTAACCCACGTCAAAGTAACGCCACGATACCTATTTCTAAATGTCTAACCCACGTCAAAGTAACGCCACGATACCTATTTCTAAATTTCTAACCCACGTCAAAGTAACGCCACGATACCTATTTCTAAATTTCTAATCCACGTCAAAGTAACGCCACGATACCTATTTCTAAATTTCTAACCCACGTCAAAGTAACGCCACGATACCTATTTCTAAATTTCTAACCCACGTCAAAGTAACGCCACGATACCTATTTCTAAACTTCTAACCCACGTCAAAGTAACGCCACGATACCTATTTCTAAACTTCTAACCCACGTCAAAGTAACGCCACGATACCTATTTCTAAATTTCTAACCCACGTCAAAGTAACGCCACGATACCTATTTCTAAACTTCTAACCCACGTCAAAGTAACGCCACGATACCTATTTCTAAACTTCTAACCCAACCCAAAGTAACACCACGATACCTATTTCTAAACTTCTAACCCACGTCAAAGTAACGCCACGATACCTATTTCTAGATTTCTAATCCACGCCCTCTATTTACAGCTCGGTGAAGGAAGGTGGAGTTGTGGTTTCACGACCTCCCTTGGTGCGGAGTCGTACCTTACCGGCCATCGTCGTTCCAGGAGTCACCGTACTTCAGACAGCGTTAGATGCCTCCGACCGACGAGGTAACGTACCGTACCCCACTGATCGCTATCGTACTCTTGGTTGACCGCTATCGTACACTGGTTGGAATTGTTATCGTACACTGGTTGAGAGCACTCTTTTTAATTCTTTTTGGACTGTCCCCCTTTTTTCCCCCCTTTAGGAGAAACACTCCTTCTGCACTCTCTGTAGCTCCTTGTTATCTTGTGCTTTTACTGTAAGCTTTGCCTAATCCTAATTCTTTGATTCACTCTGATGCTTTCTTGTTTTTTTGGGTACTCTTGTGCTGTAGATAATCTATTTCCACCAAATGTATATGTATATATATGTATATATATACATGTTGTTGCTGATTAAGTTGGTTGGACGAAATTTCTGCACTGTTTCCCTTGCTTTTACTGTGTATTGCAGAAGCCAAGTCGACAGCACACCCCATTTGGCTTGTACGATTTTTTCCTTTCTTTTCTGTAACGGTTGTTCCTTTGTGGTCACCTTGTTGTTTTCTCTGCGAGTAGAAAAAAAAAGAAGAGCAAATCCACACGTCTCTGTGTATTGCACAAACAACGGTTCGACTGGGCTGCCTTTGCTGTGTTTCAAAAATACATCTATCTTTGGTATCTTCCTATGGACAGTAGTGGATCTGCCAAACGCAATATTTTCTTCCTCATGTCAGTGGATTCCATATTGTTCTCTCTATGTCAGATGTATCGTTGTATTATGCAGTGTTTTGTTATCGCTTTTTTTTTCATCCGATTCTCTTACTCTACTGTATCCGTATCCAATATATTGTCGTGTCCGCAAAACCTGTAGTAAATATGACAAACTCTCTCCTTATAATATTGCAGAATGTCCTTGCCATCTTGTAGTGTATTGTCCCGAGATCTCAGCTTTACCAGGCTTACGTACTGTGTCGCTCCCGAGTGCATACGTGCAAGCTCAGCTTCGTAAGCCTTTCACGTACCGTATCGTCCTTACGTGCTAAAGTCTCCGCTCTCGTTCCTGCACACCTTTACGTGCAAGTTTCATGCACCATATACCGTTTTTTTCTTCTTTTTTTTTCTTTTTTCTTTTTCTTTTTTTTCACGTAGTCTAACTTTCCAATCTGCAAACGTAGCTATTCACCACGCTGTTTACTCCAAGAACTCCGCACTACCGTCTCAGACCTTGAAGAAGAAGACCCCTCCCCCTACCCCCTCCCCCCTCCCTTTCCGCAACCCCGCCCCCCCCCTCCTCCATCCCTACTCTTCCCCCGAGAACCTTGTAGAAGACAGCCACCCTACCCCTCCCCCTCCTCCCCCTCCAGCTCCCATAACCCCCTTAAGGCTATATGACCTTCCTCCTCCCCCTTTAAGGAAGACCTGAAGATACAAAATCGTGAGGAAGCTGTGGAGAACATGTCTGTAACATGTCTTATATTGCAACATGGTATAATAAAGCTTTTTCTTTTGTCTTTTTTCCCGGCGTGTCATTGCGAAATATATTCCTGTTGCATATTTTTTCCTCTACGCAATAAAGGGGAGTTAAACGAAATAGAAAAGAGACTATATTCTTACCTTTTTTTTTTTTTTTTTTTCTTTTTTTTATGGGAATATCGACGGTATCTTCCATCAACGGAATAACATGGTGAAGAAAGTGCTACACGCCGACCGTCTCGAGGCATCTTAGGATTCTAGACTCGGCTCCTTTTTAAGAGATTCACCTTTGAAGTGAAGGGGGGTGGGTGTGATCCGTAGATTTTCATGATGGCGTTCCGCCGATGTGGAATAATGTAATATGTTAGTCGATAGCTTTTTTTATTTTTATATATAATTCTAACTTTTTTTAGGGAGATGCTTTTATTAGTCTTTTAGTACTTTTTTATGTCTATGTATTTTTTTTTCTCTATCTTCCTCTCCTCTTAACTTCTTTTCTATTTTACTCTCTCTATCTCTCTATCTATCTGTCAATCTTTCTATCTACCTATCTCTCTCTCTCTCTTTCTCTTTCTCCTTCTCTCTATCTATCTATCTATCTACCCCTCTCTCTCTCTCTCTCTCTCTCTTTCTCTCTCTATATATATATCTCTCTCTGTCTCTCTCTCTGTCTCTCTCTCTCTCTCTCTCTCTCTCTCTCTCTTCCTCTCTCTCTCTCTCTCTCTCTCTCTCTCTCTCTCTCTCTCTCTCTCTCTCTCTCTCTCTCTCTCTCTCTCTCTCTCTCTCTCTCTCGCTTGGTCATTGCCAGACATCGCCACCCACGCTAGGATGAGTCGGTGCCGTTGAGGACTGGCCAAATGTGAGCCTTTTTTTTCCTGTAAATTGAAGGCTGTTGATGACGTGGCTTATCTGCGTTGTCTGTTTGTCTGTGTGTCTGTGTGTGTGTGTGTGTTCGTGTGAGTTATGGAAATCCTTCTCGATTCTCTTGCCAAAATTCTTTTCAAAGTAACTTTAAAAAAAAAAAAAAAAATCAGGATTCGTTTCTATCTATTTATTTCTGGAATGACTTCCTACCGATCGCAAATAAAGAAAAATATATATACATGGCATATATTCCCGCGCTTCCCTCAGGCAGACGAGCGATGCCACGCCCTCGAGAACATTCCCTTTTTTTTTTTACACCCGTATCCCCTCTCAAAAAAACAACAATATATATATATGTATATTTGTGGCAAAAATGCTAAAAGGGGAAAAAAAAGAAAAAAAAATACACCACCATCCTTTACATACTAAAAACTGAATAGGTAAAAGCTTACTTTTCACATTAGAGATTACTTCTCCACCTTAGAAATTAGATATAAGGTTACAAAGGAAGATAAAATGGACTCTAAAGTCTAGAACCGTCCATGACGCTTAGATATAATAGTACGTGATGATGGATGGTCTGGTAAGATCTTTTTGGTTCGAAGATTCTGTTTCGTATAAATATATATATATATATATATATATATATATATATATATATATATATATATATATATATATATATATATGAGCTTGTGTGTACACGGGTCATACGTATATGTATGGAAGCCTCTTATATGCATATACAAGAAAACATGTCAACGAGTATATATTCGTATATTTGTTTTTTAAAAAATTGAGGGAACAAGTGTAGGAAAGGTAAGCCCCCATACACACAATTAAGTCAACTTATGCATACACTTATACGTACACATTTATACACACAAATACACTTACACTTACGCACACACACACACACACAATATCCGGCATCACCCCTTCATTCCTTCACCCCCCCCCCCCCCACCCGATGCATCAGCAGACTGTGGGAAAACCCTTCAATTTCCTGAACTGTGCCAATACCACTTCTGCCATGTGACGACCCCCCCCCCCCCCTTTCTCTCTTCTTTCTCTTCTTTCTTTCTTTTTCTCTCTTTCTGTCTCTCTCTCTCTCTATTGTATTCTCCCATCTACCTCTCCCTCTCACCCTCTCTCCCCGAAAAAAAGGATAAATTGATAACAAACACCACTTCAAAGACTTTTTTTTTCTCTCTTTGACCTTCCGTGACCTTATTCAACCTCGATTATCTCTCTGACCTTTTAGGGGTCAAGGAGGTCGTAGTTACTGAGGATGCTATGGAGGGGAGAGAAAAAGGGGAGAGTTGCTCCTTCTTGCTTTGTTTTTGTTTTTTACCATTTATTCTCTCTCTCTCTCTCTCTCTCTCTCTCTCTCTCTCTCTCTCTCTCTCTCTCTCTCTCTCTCTCTCTCTCTCTCTCTCTCTCTCTCTCTCTCCTTTACTTTCCCTCTTACCCTCCTCTTCCTGCTTATTCCCCTCTTTCCCCTCTTCCCCTCTTTCTTTCTTCTTGTCTTTTCTCAAGTACGTTAGCCCTCAACGTTGGCACTGTATTCTTTATGGGACTTAAGTATTGAGTTAGTAACGTCTGAGTGAAAGGAAAACAACGAGAGAGAGAGAGAGGGGAGAGAGAGAGAGAGAGAGAGAGAGAGAGAGAGAGAGAGAGAGAGAGAGAGAGAGTGAGAGAGAGAGAGAGAGAGAAAGAGAGAAAGAAAGAAAGAGAGGAAGAGAGAGAGAGAGAGAGAAAGAGAGGAAGAAAGAGAGAGAGAGTGTGAGAGAGAGAGAGGAGGGGAGATAGACAAACACACACACAGACAGCCAGACAAAGACACAGACAAACAGACAAAGACACATATATAGATGAAAACAGAGATGAGGAAGACCCACCTACCAAAAGGGAGAGAACTTGCGTGTTGATAAGCGCGTAAAAGGAACACAAACATGTCCTCTCATACATCAGGAAACGCGGAAGAGCATGTGCGGACGTAAGCTCTCATGGTAAGTCAGGTATGTTTACAAACCATGTTGTTTACAGGGAGTGCATGATTGGAGAACAGTCATTACTTGTCTGTGTGCTATACATCACCCAGTCTCATGCAGTCATGCGCGAACGAACGACCTCTATGTCTGATTGCTTTAGGGATGAACTGAGGGGAAGGCAATGAAAAGTGGGAGATAGGAAGAGGAGGAGAAAGAGAGGGAAGAGATGGGAAGGAAGAAGAGAGAGAGAGTAAGGGAGGGAGGGAGAGGGAGAGGGAGGGAGGGAGAGGGAGGGAGGGAGAGGGAGAGGGAGAGGGAGAGGGAGAGAGAGAGGAGAGAGAGAGAGAGAGAGGGAGGGAGAGAGAGAGAGAGAGAGAGAGAGAGGGAGAGGGAGAGGGAGAGAGAGAGAGAGAGGGGGAGAGGGAGAGAGAGAGAGAGAGAGAGAGAGAGAGAGAGAGAGAGAGAGAGAGTAGGGTTGAAAGGGGATGAGAAGAGAGCAAATACAGAGATAGAATATATACATACATATCTTTTAGAACAATTGTTCTTGTTATTATATTGACATTATTATTAGTGTTATTGAAATACTAGAACTAGGAGAACTATATGCAGAAGTAGACAGAGGAAATGTATGATAAAGATAAAGGGACACATAATGAGAGGGAGAGGAAAGACACCACACACATAATAAAGATAAAGAGAGAGGAAATGCGTGATAAAGTTAAAAAAGAGGGGAGACATGATAAATAGAGAAACAGGGTGGAAAAGATAAAAGAGATAAAAACAAGCAACGAAGAAGTACATGAAAATAGAAATAATATTAGAGAAAATAAACGATAAAAAAGAGAAATCATATGAAAATGCAAATGTAATAAAAGGAAGAAGAGGGATAAGAGGAGGGAAAATATTTAGAAATTGAAGAACCGAACGTGAATAGGAAGGAGAATATTTGCAGAAGAAAATGTTGCAGAAACGATAGAGAAAGTTAGGAAGAAAAAAGCTAAACAAAATTGGGGACGAGGAAGAGGAGGAGAAAAGAAAACGATGATAAATGATGAAGAGGGAAAAGAGGAGGAAGGGAAGTTTAAATCATGTGGAGATAAAAAAAAGGATAAGATGAAAGAGAAAGGAGAGAAGAATAGGGAATGGTAGAAGAAGGAAGGAGAAGAAGAGAGATAAGAAACAAAAAAAGAGAAGATGATGACCGGCGTAACAGACGAAGATGAAGAAAAAGAAGAAGAAGAAGATGAGGAGGAAGAAGAAGAAGAAGGCGAAGAAAAAGAAGACAAAGAAAGACAGGAAGAAAATACAAAGAAGAAGATAAAGAGAGAGAGAGAAAAAAAAGGAAGCAAAACAAATATTTGATAAAAAAAAAAAATAGACTTGAGAAAATAAAAGAAATACATAAAACCCAAGGAAGGACATAGAAAAGATAGAGGATGGGATTGGAGGCATGAGGGGAGGGGGGGGGGGGGGGGGGAGGGGTAGGGGGGAAGGGGGGGGGGAGGGGGGGGATATGGGAATTTATGCAAGCAGAATGAGCTAAGTTTGGAATCCAGATCTTAAGAAGAAAGTTGAGCGGTGTCCTCGTGAGCAGGGAAGGAAGACGTGGGGGGGGGGGGAGGGGGGGAGAAGAGAAGAGAAGAAAAGAAGAAAAAAATATATATGTTAAGAGATAAAACTATGAAATATATATTTTTGAAGAAAGAAAAGAAAATGAAAATTATGATTCTTCCTTATGTTAGCTTATTTTTTAAGAGATATAAAACTATGAAATGTAATTTTTTTTGAAAAAAGAAGAAGAAAACTATGATTTCTTTTTTCTTATCTTAGCTTATTTGTTTAGATTCTCTTTATTCTATATTGTTCTTTTTCTTTTCTTTTTTTGCATATTTTTATGTCTTTATGTTTTATTTCTCTCACTTGATCCTCCTCCTCCTCCCCCCCCTCCTCCTCCTCCTCCTCCTCCTTTTCCTTTTCCTCCTCCTCCTTTTCCTTCTCATCCTCTTCCTCTTTTTTCTTCTCCTCTTCTTCTTCCTCTTCCTCCTCCCCTTCTTCCTTCTCTACCTCCGCCTCTCCCTTCTCCTCTTCCTCTTTATTCCCTCCATCCCCTTCTTCTCTTCCTCTTCCTGCACTTATTCCTCTTCTTCGTCTTTATTCCTTTTCCTTTCCTTTATTCCTCTTCCTCTTCCTCCCTTAATTCCTCTTCCTCTTCCTCCCCCTTAATTCCTCTTCCTCTTCCTCCTCGTTATT
>BOPN01000251.1:187500-190000 GCA_017312705.2 Penaeus japonicus
CGTCTTATTCTTTCCCCTTTTCCCCCTACGATCCCTTCACCTTTTCCCCTTCACTTTCCACCTTATTCTCCCTTCCCCTCTACTCTCTTCTCACCCCTTTCCCCTGACAACCCTCCACTACCACAGCCACTGCCAACCTGCCAACCGTTTCCCCCTCCTATCCTCTTTCTTCCCACCTTTGCCAACCTGCCAACCTTCCAATCTTTCCCCCTTCTCTCTTCTTTCTTCCCACCCTTTCCACTCTTTCCCCTTGCCAACCTTCCAACCTTCCCCCCTTCTCTCTTCTATCTTCTTTCTTTCCACCCTTTTACCAACCTACCAACATTCCAACCTTTTCCCCTTCTATCCTCTTTCTCCCCACCTTTGCCAATATTTCCCCCTCCAATCCTCTTTCTCCCCACCTTTGCCAATCTTTCCCCCTCCTATCCCTCTTTCTCCCCACCTTTGCCAACCTGCCAACCTGCCAACCTGCCAACCTCTTCCCCCTCCTATCCCTCTTTCTCCCCACCTTTGCCAACCTGCCAACCTGCCAACCTGCCAACCTTCCCACCACGCTTCTCCGTCGACAGCGAGACGGACACCTCAATCCCTCCCTCGCGCCTGTCAGAATTTCCGCCGAGTGATTCAATTTAGATTTCTGCCTTATATAAACGGGGCAAAGAGGCGGCCGATGAGCTTTGTCGTGTCCCGTTTAACGGATCGAGTGACTTTCCGGACTTTCTTTTGGGGGCTTCTTTTTTTTTTTTTTGGGGGGGGGGGGTGATAGGGATGACGGGTTGGGGGGTGGGTGTTTAGGGGTAAGAGAGATAGGGTGTGGGTGAATGGTGATTTTGTCTTTTTCTTTTTTTTCTCTCCCTCATTATCTCTGTCTTTCTTTCTCTTTCTCTCTCTCTCTCTCTCTCTCTTTCTCTCTCTCTCTATATATATATATATATATGTGTGTGTGTGTGTGTGTGTGTGTGTGTGTTTGTGTGTGTGTGTGTGTGTGCAGGGAGAAAGAGAAAGAGAAAAAGAAATAAAAATCAAACTAAAAAACAGATAGATGATGAAAAGAAAACAAAAAAACTAGAAAACTCAAACAGAAAACACAGACAGTAAGAGAGAGAGAGGGAGAGAGAGAGAGAGAGAGAGAGAGAGAGAGAGAGCAGTACACAACCCACAATCGTACAATTACCCAGAGTTTTGACCGCAGTGGGCTGATAACAGGATGAAAGCCCCTTTCCCTATTCACTTTATCCTTCTCTCTCTTCTCTTTCCTCCCCTTTTTTTTCTCTTTCGTCTGTCCTTTCATCATGTATTTCCTCAGATCCTCTCCCCTTCCTCCTTTCTATATGTTTCCTCTTTTTTTCATCAATTACTATGTATTTCTTATTCTAACGAGAGAGGGGGGGGAGGGAGAGAGGGAGGAAGGGAGAGAGGGAGGAAGAAAGGGAGAAAGAGGAAGAGGAGGGGAGAAAAACACACACACACACACACACACACACACACACACACATATATATATATATATATATATATATATATATATAGAGAGAGAGAGAGAGAGAGAGAGAGAGAGAGAGAGAGAGAGAGAGAGAGAGAGAGAGAGAGAGAGAGAGTGAGAGTTAGAGAAATAGTGAATGCAAGAAAGAGAGAGAGAGAGAGAGAGTGAGAGTTAGAGAAATAGTGAATGCGAGAAAGAGAGAAAAAGAGAGAGGGAGAGAGTGTCTTGTCTGGCGACTACCAATTGCGTTGGTAATTGCCCATTAAGTGGCGGCACTTATGTCGTTAGTGCCAAAATTGATCCAAAATGTGGGGAAAAGGAGTGAGAGGGTTAAAAGGGGGAAGGGGAAAGGGAAAAAGAGCCAACGGGGATGGTGAGGAAAACAGACCCCCGGCTCAAGCTAACGGACTATTGGATTAAGTTAACAGACCAACACTTTAAGCTAACAGACCAACAGTTTAATCTAACAGACCACCGACTTCATCTAACAGACCTACCGACTTAATCTAACAGACCAACAGTTTAATCTAACAGACCAACAGTTTAATCTAACAGACCAACAGTTTAATCTAACAGACCACCGGCTTAATCTAACAGACCAACAGTTTAATCTAACAGACCAACAGTTTAATCTAACAGACCATCAGTTTAATCTAACAGACCACAGACTTCCCTCTCTACCCACTCTCTCTTTGTTTATTTATCACAATTTCCTATTCATACCTTTCTCTCCCCCCCCCCTCCCCTTATATGTTGTCCAGGTGTTATGTATATTGGCTTGACAGTACAAGGGTCGTGATATTGGCTGCGTTAGGCGTCGTGTAGTGAATATTACTACATGGATGGTGTATAAGATTAAAATCAGGATTCTGTCTCTCTCTCTCTGTCTCTGTCTTTCTCGCTCTCTCTCTCTCTCTCTCTCTCTCTCTCTCTCTCTCTCTCTATATCTATATATATATATATATATATATATATATATATATATAGAGAGAGAGAGAGAGAGAGAGAGAGAGAGAG
>BOPN01000251.1:205532-208032 GCA_017312705.2 Penaeus japonicus
CTGCAGGTACACGTTTTGATAAGTTTATCCGCGCTGTTGATATATCCATCTGGTTCCGAAACTAGAGGACACTTCCACCTGGTCTCCGAACAGACAAATAAACAAAATATGGAATATAGGGGAGGACGAGATAAAGAATTTATAAGAATTAAAACCAAAAAAAAATGCAATAAGGACATACACAACACGCAGAAACAGCTACTTACCCCCTCCAGCCAACCAAATACATATCCTCGACGCTGATTGGCTATTTCAAATGTCAAACTCCGGGGTGAGCCGTTGATTGGCCGTTTCAAAGCCCTCGCCAGCGAATCAGGTCGTGAGAGCGCGAGATAACCGTTAATTGCTTGTTTCATCACCATAGGCGGCGCCAGACGTTGATTAGTGGGTTGTGCCGGACTTATTGACTAAATCCGAGCTTGATATGGAGAGTTTCACAAGCGGTGAAGGGTTGTGAATTGGCTTGTTAACGACGTGTTCCAAGTTGGTGTTGGGTGAGTGTGTGCGAGTGAAAAGATGAGAGGATGACCGTGGGTTGTTTAATGAGGAAGGAATGGATGGTGTGAAAGAGAAAGAACGAATGAGAGAGAGAGAAACAGTGGGGGAAAGTTATATAGAAGCACGCACACAGAGAGAAAAGCGCTGATAACGGCAAAGAGCGTGACAGAGAATAAGAGAGAGAGAGAGAGAGAGAGAGAGAGAGAGAGAGAGAGAGAGAGAGAGAGAGAGAGAGAGACAGAAACACGAAGAGAGAAAGGAATATGAAAGTGAGAGGGAGAGACACGTAGAGAGAAAGACACATAGAGAGAAAGAGAAAGACACGCAGAGAGAAAGAGAAAGACACGCAGAGAGAAATAGAGAAAGAGAAAGACACATAGAGAGAAAGAGACATAGAGAGAAAGAGAAAGACACGTAGAGAGAAATAGAGAAATTGAAAGACACGCAGAGAGAAAGAGAAAGACACGTAAAGAGAAGGAGAGAAAGAGAAAGACACGTAGAGAGAAAAAGAGACGTAGAGAGAAAGAGAAAGAGACGTAGAGAGAAAGAGAAAGACACGCAGAGAGAAAGAGAGAAAGACACGTACAGAGAAAGAGAGAAAAAGAGACGTAGAGAGAAAGAGAGAAAGAGAAAGAGACGTAGAGAGAAAGAGAAAGAGACGTAGAGAGAAAGAGAGAGGTGTCGTAGAGGGATCAATGTAGAACGAGCCAACCCACTACTGCACCAGGACCGGCCAGGGTCACCGAGTCCTGCATAATGGAAGCTGCGAATCTAGTAAAGGAAGGAAGGGGAAGGGAGAGAGAAAGATAAAGAAAAAGAGAGAGAGATTAAGAGAGAGAGAGAGAGAGATTATGAGAAGAGACAGAGAGAGAAGAGAGAGAAGAAGATAAAGAGAGAGAGATTATTAGGAGAGAGAGATTTTGGGAAGAGGCAGAGAGAGAGAGATTATGAGAATAGAGAGAGAGATTATGAGAAGAGACAGAGAGAGCGAAAGGTAGAGAGATTAGGAGAAGAGAGGGACAGATAATGAGAATAGAAAGAGAGAGAGAGAGACGGAAAGGTAGAGAGATTAGAAGTAGAGAGGGAAAGGTAGAGAGATTAGGAGAAGAGAGGGACAGATAATGAGGATAGAAAGAGAAAGAGATAAAGCAAGAAAGGCTGTAGAAATAGAAAGAGGCTAAAGGGAACACAAGAATATGGGAATGAAATGAAAGACAAAGAGAATTATGCGAAGGAAGGGATACAGACTAAAAAAATAATAATAAATAAAAACGAAATTCAATTAAACAAGATATAAATAAAACAGATAAAAAGAACAAAAAAAAAAGAAACACACATAATACCCAAACGAAAGAAAAGAAGAAAAAATAAGGGTACAAAGTGTTTAAAAAGAAAAAAAAGAAAGAAAATAAGGTCCCCAGAAAAGGAAAAATCATTTAAGTCCGGGGTCCCTTAAACAATGGCCTCGGAACGTGTTTAATATTACGATATCCTTTATGTTTATGGGTCTTTATTTACATGCAGAGACCCTTTTCCATATTAATTTCTCGAAAATAATATTTAATATCAAGAAGATAGTTTGTGTTTATTTATTTATTTATTTAATTATTTGTATTGTTGTCATTATCTTCCTTGTTATTATGATCATTATCATCGTTACCTTTATTGGTTTTGTTATTGTTATCATTATTATTATTTTCGTTGTTGTTATTGTTATTATTATTATTATTATCATTATTATTATTATTATTATGTTATTATCATGATAAGTATCATCATCATCATTAGTATTATCACTATCTTCATCATCAGAAGCATCATTATCATTAGTTTTATATAATTGTCATTATTATCATTGTTCCTGTTATCCTTGTTGTTTTTTTATGAGCAACATGATTAGGTTTTCATTATGATCATCATAGCCTAATTGTCATTACTACTACTATTACCGCTATTGTTCTAAATTTTATGAACATTTTAGTCTTTATTATTCTTTATTATG
>BOPN01000251.1:218032-225532 GCA_017312705.2 Penaeus japonicus
AGCTGATATTCTAAGAAACCAAAGGGTAGAAGGGATTTTTAAATGCTTGAATCCGGAAAACGTTTGAATTCGAAAAAAAAACGTTTGAATTCGAAAAAAACGTTTGAATTCGAAAAAAAACGTTTGGATTAAAAATTCATCACAAAGGGGGGGGGGTGGCTCAGGGCTAACATGGAATTTTAAATGCGAAGTCAACACGAGTCTCAGACACCAACTTAGCGTAATAGACAGAGTAAATACAAATCAGATTCCCTCGCAATCCTTACAGCCAGTGGGTGCAACTTATGCAATGGTGGAAGAAGTCGGTTGTAGGCGCTAGTAGTAGTAGTTAGAGGTTAGGCACTTACGAGTTAACGATGGTAAAGGGGATAGCGTCCTTAATCCGTCGAGACTCGGTCGAAAACGAGCGAGTGGGAGGCGTCAGAATGGGTACTGGTTCGACTGTGAATTAGGAGAGGAGTAGCGAGTAGGGGTCAGGGTTAAAGATTGAACTGGGAGAGAGGTTGAGAACGAGAAAGGGGTGGAGTCTACGACAAGCAGGAAGTGAGGTCAAGAAAGAGAAAGGGGTGGAGTCTACGACAAGCAGGAAGTGAGGTCAAGAAAGAGAAAGGGGTGGAGTCTACGACAAGCAGGAAGTGAGGTCAAGAAAGGGAAAGGGGTGGAGTCAGTGATAAACAGGATAAGTGAGGTTAAGAAAAGGGATAGAGTTAAAACGAACAGAGGTTCGAGCCAATATGGGCACCAAACTGGGCGGAGTCGGTAACGAGCAGGGGGCGGAGCCAAAGTTGGAGGGAAGCGGAGTCAAAAGAGGGTATGGGGAAGGGGGAAGAGGAATCAATAATGGGGGAAGGGAAAAGTGGAGTCAAAATTGGGTATAGGGAAGAGGAATCAATAAGGGGGGAAGGGAAAAGTGGAGTCAAAAGTGGGGTAGGGGGAAGAGAAGCCATTATGATCCTGTCATTCAAAGGAAATAGAAGGGAAATCCCCGTAGTTTGATTAGTCGTTCATTTGCATACGAAATAAAACTCGCACACGCGTCTGCAAATTCACATGCACATTCAGGCTCAAACAGGAGAACCATTTAAGCAGAGGTAAAAACTTGAACAGCACAGAAAAATACGTTTAACATTCTGAAAGAAGAATGAGAATACAGAGAAAGGATGTAATGACATAGCAAACAGAGATGAGAAACAGAAAAGCAAGATATGATAAAAAAACGAGAAAGACGAATGAATGAAAAGGGAAAATAGTTGGCAAAAATTGCATATATTTGTAAATCAAGAGAGACAGAGAGTGAGAGTCCGTGAGTGAGAGAGAGAGAGAGAGAGAGAGAGAGACAGAGAGAGAGAGAGAGAGATAGAGAGAGAGAGAAAGAAAGAAAGACAGAGAGAGAGAGAGAGAAATACATGAAAACAAATATATTTCTAGTTAAAATCAACCAATAGGGATAAGCCTATTCATACATTACGCAAATACCTACACACATAGATCTTTCACAAGCCATTTATCAATAAGATCATTTCCGGAGATAAGATCCGAGAAGTTTAAGAAGAAAAATAAGTTTTAGAAAAAAAAGTAGATTTGTAAAATATCGCTTGAAATCCGAGCTTCCGTTTTCCCTGTTAATAAATTTTAGATTGAACCGAGAGGGGCTTCTCAGCATCTTTCTTATAATGACCGAATGAATTGGTAAGTTTGAGCGAGATGAATGAGAGAGAGAGAGAGAGAGAGAGGAAGGGGGAGTTAAAAGGGAGAGGGGGGGGTTATAGAGAGAGATGGATGGGTTTAGAGAGAGGATAGGAGAGAAAGAATGAGTAAGTGAGAGAAAGAAAAAGAGAGAGGCACGAAGAGAGAGAGTAATGATTGGTAAGTGGGTCTCATTTTCCCTCTCTCTCTCCTTCTTCCACTCCCACTCCCTCTCCCTCTCCCTCTCCCTCTCCCTCTCCCTCTCCCTCTCCCACTCCCACTCCCACTCCCACTCCCACCCCCACTCCCTCTTCCTTTCCCTCTCCCTCTCCCACTCCCTCTCTCACTCCCTCTCCCTCTCCCTCTCCCTTTCCCTTTCCCTCTCCCTCTCCCTCTCCCTCTCCCTCTCCCTCTCCCTCTTCCTCCCTCTCCCTCTCCCTCTCCCTCTCCCTCTTCCTCCCTCTCCCTCTCCCTCTTCCTCCCTCTCCCATCCCCACTCCCTCTCCCTCTCCTCTCACCCTCCAAAGCTCGCTCCAAATGTGCTTGGATATCCTCCAGTACACATGCTACTTGACCGAAATTTTAAAGACGCGCTTTTACTGAGCGGTAGCACGGTTTCGGCATTTTCCGAAATAATGTTTCTCTCTCTCTCTCTCTCTCTCTCTCTCTCTCTCTCTCTCTCTCTCTCTCTCTCTCTCTCTCTCTCTCTCTCTCTTTTTTTTTTTTTTTTTTTTTTAATTCTCCCCCTCGCTCTAAAAAGCTGCTGCTAGCGTAGGCTCGTTCAGCTCCTTGATAATAAAATATGTTAAGAGGGAGAAGGGGCTTAGGGGGGGCGTAGGGGGCGAGGGGACGCAGGGGGCGGGCTGGTGTCAGAAGACTTTCTTCAAGATATTGCAGAACTTTGGATACGTCTTTCGAGCCCCTTAATTGCCGACCTACGACAATCTTGAGGGATTCTAGAAACTTCCTCTCGACCGGAGCTTTCATCGCTCGCTCGCTCACCCGCCTACTTCCTATCCCTTTCTATCTATCTCTGTCTATCTGGTTAGCTGTTTGTGTTCTTATTTCTTTGTTTGATAGTTTAGTTACCTAACTCATGTTTTGTTTCTTTTTTTCTCTTTTTTTTATCTGTTTATCTGCTTTGTTATATATCTATATATGTTATTCTGTTGATGCGTGTCCATATGTTATTTGTATCTATTTATTTTTTCTCTCTATCTCTCTCTCTCTATCTATCTATCTGTTTATCTTTCACTCTTTCTTTCTTTCTTTACTCTTTCTATCTATATTCCTCTCTATCTTTCTCTCTCTCTTTCTTTCTTTACTCTCTATTCCTCTCTCTCTGTCTCTCTCTCTCTCTCTCTCTCTCTCTCTCTCTCTCTCTCTCTCTCTCTCTCTCTCTCTCTCTCTCTCTCTCTCTCTCTCTCTCTCTCTCTCTTATCTTTCTCGAACGCCACATCTTTACTCCTCGCAGTGCAAACGAGGCCAGGCTGACCAACACAAAATAGACCTGCCTATTCATAGAAGGTAAACAGTATCTCCGCCATACCCACAGGGGATTTACGCACTTGGTCATGTAGCAACGTGTGCGTGCGTGTGTGTGGGGGGGGGAGGGGGGTTGTGTGGGTGTGTGTGTGTGGTGGGGGGGAGGGGGGAGGGTGTATGTGTGTGTTTATGTACGTGTGTTTATTTGTTAGATAGATTTGTGTGAGAGTGTTTGTGTGTGTGTTTGTGTGTGTGTGTGTGTGTATGGTGGGGGGTTGTGTGTGAGTGTGTGTGTGTGTGTGTGTGTGTGTGTGTGTGCGTGCGTGTGAGTATGTACGTATTTTTATTTGTAAGATAAAGAGAACAGACGTTAAATATCCTTCTAAACAGAACAACATTAACGATAGCCCGGTTGTTGTGATGCCAAGAAGGGCAGAAGTCAGGCAGGGTTGCCAACGATGGTTTAAAAGACCGAAATTATGATAAATAGGTAGAGGGGAGAAGGGGGCGGGTTGGGGGGGTTAGAGGGAGGAGGTGACAGCTCTCACGGATAACAAGGAAAGATGAAGAGATGAAGATGGATAAGGGTAAAAGAAAGAGGAGGGAAGATAAAGGTAGAAAAAGAGAGAATAAGCGAAACAGTAAATAGGAAGAAAGAACGATAATTCATAGATATAAGATAATTGAAAGACATATTTCTTCCCTACAAAAATACAACCCAATAATAAGCGAAAGAAAGGGACATTGACAGATGATTTAAAAAAAAATAAGAGAGAGAGAAAGAGACATTGACAGAGGATAAAGAGAGAGAAAGAGAGAGAGAGAGAGAGAGAGAGAGAGAGAGAGAGAGAGAGAGAGAGAGAGAGAGAGAGAGAGAGAGAGAGAGAGAGAGAGAGAGACATTGACAGAGGATAAAAAAAAGAGAGAGAGAGAAAGAGAAAGAAAAAGAGACATAGGCAGATGATAAAAAAAAGGGAGAGAAAGAGACATTGACAGAGGATAAAGAGAGAGAGAGAGAGAAAGAAATATTGACAGAGGCTAAAAGAGAGAGAGAGAGAGAGAAAGAGAAAGAAAAAAGAGACATAAGTAGATGATAAAAAAAAGAAAGAGAGAGAAAGAGACAAAGCCAGAGGATACAAGGAGAGAAAGAGACAACGGGATAAACCCCGAGGATTTCCCAACCGCACCACAATGGCCTCCTCTTGCGGTGACTTCGCGCCGCCGCGACTTCTTGGCCGTAGCTCACAGGGCGGCGGTTGGCGACCTGGAAATAGTGGGGTGTGCGGGGGGAAGGAGGGAGAGAGAGAGGAAGAGAGTAAGAGAGGGAGAGAGGGAGGGGGAGAGAGAGAGAGAGGAAGAGAGGGAGAGAGGGAGAGAGAGAGAGGAGGAGGAGGAGAGAGAGAGAGGGGGGAAGAAAGACAGGGAGAGAGGGAGAAAGAGAGACAGCAAGATATGGAGAGAGAGGAGAGGGAGAGAGAGAGAGAGAGAGAGAGAGAGAGAGAGAGAGAGAGAGAGAGAGAGAGAGAGAGAGAGAGAGAGAGAGAGAGAGAGAGAGAGAGAGAGAGAGAGAGAGAGAGAGAGAGAGAGAGAGAGAGAGACAGTAAGAGAGAGAGAGAGAGAGAGAGAGACAGCAAGAAAGGGAAAAAGATAGAGAGAGAAAGAAAGACAGCAAGTGAGAGAGAGAGAGAAAGAGAAAGACAGTAAGTGAGAATGAGAGAGAGAGAAAGACAGCAAGAAGGAGAGAGAAATGGGAAGATGGAGACGAAAAAGAGAAGGTAGAGAGGGAGGAGAAAGAGAAAGGGGGGAATGAGAGAGAATCAGAAAGGAAGAAATAGAGAAAAAAAGGAAGAGAGAGCGAGAGAGAAAACAGAAAGAAAAACAGAGAAAGAGAGATAGAACAAAAAAAAAGTATATTAAACAAACCAAACAAACTCACAAAACGAAAATAATTTGAAAAAAATAAATAGAAAAAATGAAAAAAAAACTGACATACCGAGCCTTTTGACCTCCGACCGTTGCATACATTTATCTGTGACCTTTTTTACCCGATATCAGCTTCACCTTCAGGATATGTGCAACAGCATGCAATGATGCAGAAGATGTTTCATTTTCTTTTCTTTTTTTATGGAATATCATTTTATTAAGTTGTTATGTCAGTCTTTTTGTTTGTTTGTTTGATTGTTTTTCTTTGTCAACGATTATTGATATTGATTGATAAATATTTTTAAGTTATTGATATTTTGTTTGATTTTCTTTTTTATAGAATATCATTTTATTAAGTTGTTATGTCAATCTTTTTGTTTGTTTGTTTGATTGTTTTTCTTTGTCAACGATTGATTGATAAATATTTTTAAATTATTGATATTTAGTTGTTATTAATTACATTTTTTTCCTAATTAGCAAGAGAAGAAAAAGAATAGAACAGAAAAAGGGAAAGGAAAGTGGGAAGAAGGAAACGACAAAAAAGAAGAAAAAAATGAAGACAAAAAAAAAACGATAAAAATGAAGACATAAAAAAAAGATAAAAAAAAAAAAAGACGAAGACAGAGAGAAAGAAAAAATAAAACTAAAGCATAAACAAGGAAAAAAAAATAAAAGAAAGGAGAAAGAAAAAATACAGAAAGACGAGAGAGAGAGAGAGAGAGAGAAAAGCGAAGAACACCCATCATCATTTTTCTCAATGATTTTAGACGAGTAAAGCACACACAGCTCTATCGCGGGCGTGATGTAGGAGAGGAGATGGGCGTCGGGGTGGGGGGGGGGGGGGGCGTCGGGGGGGGGGGGGGGCTGTGGGGGGAGGGGGAGGTCAGGGTATTTGGGAATGTGTGTGTTGGGGAGGGGGGGGGGCTTAGGGTATATGGGAAGGGGTATGGGCGTGGGGTGGGGGGGAGGTCAGGGTATTTGGGAATGTGTGTGTTGGGGAGGGGGGGGGGGGGTGTAAGGGAGGGGGCTTAGGGTATATGGGAAGGGGTATGGAGGTGGGGTGGTGGGGGGGTTAGGGAGGTGGGAGGGACTTGAGTGAGGAAGATCACATCAGCGAAAGATCAATTCCTTCAACTCTTTCTTTCTCGTTCTTTCACTCTCCCCTCCCCCTCCCCCCCCTCCTCCCCCCCCTCCCCCTCCCACACTTCACCACCATCCTTAACCACGCCCCTCCTCTTCTCCTCCTCCCCAATAATTTTTTTATCATATCGTCCCATCTCACATTCTTATACTACCCCCCCCCTTCCCCCTCCCCCTCTCCTCTACGTTCCTTCACATTTTCCAAAAAACCCTCTTCCGTTTTCTTTTTTCTTTTTTTAAGGGGTGACTTATTGTTAGTGATATCTTGGACGTGTTCGAGAGGTCGTAAGACGGAATGAATATGGCAGAGAGTAGGCGTGATGAGGGGGAGGCGAGAAGGAAGGAAGGGGGGAGAGGGAGAGAGACTTTTGAAGAAGGGGAGAAGGGAGGAAGAGAGGAGAGAAAGGGGAAGGAGGAGAAGATATGACAATATACATTTAGACTCTAGCTTCAGAACGGGTACAAACACGAAGACGGGATCTGAGACGAAGACGAAAAATATTTTCCTTTCCTTGCCGGTCCGTTGGCTTTTGCATACTTGAATGGATAAGGATAAGGATAATGATAAGGGTAATTACAATAAGGATAAGTATAATGAAAATCATGATGATGATTATAAGGATGATGGCGAAGATGGTGGTGGTTATGATGATGATGATGATGATAATGATACTGATAACATTTCTAGTTATCAATATCAATGATATAGATAATAATAAAGATGGCAGCAATGATAATACCAATGATAAGGATAATAATGATATCAATAATGATAATCATAATAGCAATAATGATAATGATAATAATCATGATAATTGTAATAACATCTAAATATATGCTCTCTGAATATGATACAATGACGTGTTTCTTTGTGTGTTGGCTCATATTTTGGAGGCATTCTGTCGCAACTGCATTTTCAATGTAATTTCTTTTAGTATGTTATTGTATCCCGTTCCATTCATGATAAGCTGATGTATATTTTCCTTTAGCTACGCAAAACATTCTTCTGTAGTGGAAAGGCCATTGTAAGATACATTTTATTACCAAAGGATATACACAGCAAATTAAGAGCTGTATTAAATTCATGAATAACAGAGACTTGACGTTTGTGAGTATCCCTGTAATTCTCTATATTAATAGATCAAAAAGACATTATCCTATCGTTATGAGACGCTACTTCGCCACATAATTTAGAATACACAGAACGCGATCAAAAGCTGACCATTATAAGTCGTTCAGACGAGGTAGAAAAATAACAATACCCTG
>BOPN01000251.1:253032-260755 GCA_017312705.2 Penaeus japonicus
AAATTAATATGGATAACGGACATACTTATCTTTGTCTTCTTCCTATCTCTCTCCCCATCTTTCTGTTTTTTTTATCATTTATTATCTATTTGTCTTTATTATTTATTTATCTGCTTTGCCGTCAATCACAAAATATTAGTCATTAAGAAAGAGTGAGAAAAAGAGAGAGTAGAGAGAGAGGAAGAAAGAGAGAGAGGGGGAGGGAGAGATAGACAGACGGGTTGGGGGCGGGGAGAGAGAGAGAGAGAGAGAGAGAGAGAGAGAGAGAGAGAGAGAGAGAGAGAGAGAGAGAGAGAGAGAGAGAGAGAGAGAGAGAGAGAGAGAGAGAGAGAGAGAGAGAGAGAGAGAGAGAGAGAGAGAGAGAGAGAGAGTGTGAGTGAGTGTGAGAGAGTGAGTAAGTGAGTGAGAGAGAGAGAGAGAGAGAGAGAAAGAGAAGGAGAGAGAGAGTGAGAGAGAGCGAGTGAGTTAGTGAGTGAGAGAAAGTGAGTGAGTGAGAGAGAAAGAGAGAGAGAGAGGGCGGTAGAGATACAGAAAGAGAGATAAAGAGAGAAAGACAGACACAGAGACAAAGACAGAAAGAGAGAAGGTAGAAAGGAGAGAGAGAGAAACAAACAAACAACACAGAACATTATAATGCAATCAAAGCGATTATTATCACACGCAAGCAATTCATGTTCACTTTTTCTCTCCTTTGTTAATTAAGTCATTTTCGTTAATTGTTCTCGTTAATTATCACAACAATATATAATGTAAGTTTAGTATGAATAATTTCTTTCAGTAATTACGGACTAAGTCAGTTTTTTTTTTGTTTTTTCTTAACTGAAAGCAACTAAAAAAAAGTCCTTTGTTACTGGTATTGTAATTACAGTGTTTATGTGTGTGTGTGTGTGTGTGTGTGTGTGTGTGTGTGTGCGAGTGTGTGTGTGTGTGTGTGTATGCGTGCGTGCGTTTGTAGGTGTGTGTGTGTGTCTATAAGCATCCAATCTCTGTCTTCTTCTCATATATACAAGTCACGTTTCATTCACTCAATATATTTTTTTTTTCACTTACTAGTTCTTTGCTCTACCATTTGGAAATGCTCTTATCCGAGCCTCAACTTTGAAGCGCCCTTCGTAATGGCCGGCTCGTTTCTCTAACCTGATTTCAGCGCGAGTTTTGTTTAATCGGTGGAATTGTTGCCAGATACCGCCATATCGTGATTTCTTTTTTGTGTCGGATGTTCTTTTTTCTTCTTCTTCTTCTTCTTCTTTTTCTTCTTGTTACTACTACTACTACTTTTTCTTTTTCTTCTTCTTTCTTTTTTTTTTTTTTGTTCTCTATTGTATTTTATTTCTGTCTACGTAGCGAATGTACCTTAATCTTTTTATGTGTGTGTGTGTGTGTGATAGTGTGTGTGTATGTGTATATGTGTGTGTTTTTGTGTGCGCGTGTGTGTGTGTATATGTCTGTGTGTGTGTGTTTGTGTGTGTGTGTGTGTGTGTGTGTGTGTGTGTGTGTGTGTGTGTGTGTGGATGCTGTGTCCCAAACTAAAGGCATTTACCTGATGAGCATTTGAATTCCTTTTATAAACGGATATATCTGTAGCGTTGTAACATTGTTTTATCTCTGGGATATTATCTTCTGTTACGATAACGCTGCTTTACAACGCGAGTAAAGCTTAAATGTGCATATGCGTAGGCTAAATACTTAGATTAGTTCAACAGAGCTTGGCGTAACGGTAATAACGTTTGAAACAGGGGAGTTTATATATCTCAGACTTATATGAACCAAATTTGATCATATAATCGCATATCGCATATTCCAATCCACGTGTGATCAATATATATCCCTTTATTGCTATTATTCTTTCCGTTCTTGGTGTTTTTAAATGCATCTATACATTTATACACATTCTCCCTAAATTTTAATCGGAATTTACACACACGACCCCTTATATAATCGCATATCGCATATTCCAATCCACGTGTGATCAATATATATCCCTTTATTGCCATTATTCTTTCCGTTCTTGCCGGTTTTTAAATGCATCTATACATTTATACACACTCTCCCTAAATTTTAAACGGAATTTACACACACGACCCCTTACCCGCCATGACAGGTATATCGCTCGAGTCGACTGGCAATGGCCGCCATAACTCGGACCACCTGGCGTCCACTTATCTAAACTTTGCACTATTTCCCCCTCAGCGTGGTGGGCGTACGGGCGGTTGGGACACTATAGGATGCATTTAGAAGTTGTTGAGAGACCGTCATTTTTTTTTTTTTTTTAATTATTATTGTTGTTATTATTATTATTATTATTATTATTATCATTGAAGTTAAATTCGTTTGTCTGTTTCTTTTGTTTCTTGGATTGTTGTATTATCTTGGGGGGGGGGGGAGGAGGGGAGAAGAGGAGAAGGGAGGGGGGAGAAGAAAGATGAGGAACAGTAGGTGGGAGAAGAGGAAGAGGAAGAAGAGGAGGGATAAGGGAGAAGAGGAAGAAGAGGAGGATGTGGGAGGGAGAAAATTAGATAGAAAAAGGGAGAAGGAGAGATTGAATGCAAAAAATAATAATAAACAAACAAACATGGGGGGGGGGGAGATAGAGAGGAACGAGAAGAAGAGGATGAAAAGGGGAGAAGGGGATAAGAGGAGGAAGAGAAGTAGGGAGAAGAAGAAGAATTGGGAAGAAATAAAAGAAGTTAGAAGAGGAAGAGAAGGAGGAAGGTGAAGAGAAAATAAGGAGACAAAGAGGAAGAGGAGGAGGAGGAGGAGGAGGAAGGTGGAGAGAGAATAAGAAGACGAAGAGGAAGAGAAACAGGAGGAAGGTGGAGAGAATAAAGAGACGAAGAGAAAGAGGAGGAGGAGAGGATGAAGGTGGACCCGGCCGTAATTAATTTCGTCCTTTCACAGCTTGATGTCCCCGTTCGCGAAATTTGAAAAGGACAATTTTCCTGGTGCATTCTGGACGTGTTATAAGTTTCTCGTTCTCCTTCGCTCTCTTTCATTATTTTCGGTAATGGCTCTCATTCTTTCTCTCTGTTTTTTTTTTTTTTGTTTTTTTTCCTTCTCTCTTCTTTTTTCTTCTTATTTCTCTATTTTTTTCTCTCTCTCTATTTTTTTTTCTCTCTTCTCTTCTCTTTCTCTTTCTCTCCCACTCTTTTCTCTTTCATTCTTTTCTTTATCTCTCTCTCTCTCTCTTTCTCTCTTTCTCTCTTTCTCTCTCTCTCTCTCTCTCTCTCTCTCTCTCTCTCTCTCTCTCTCTCTCTCTCTCTCTCTCTCTCTCTCTCTCTCTCTCTCTTTTCTCTATCTATCTACCTACCTATCTACCTATCTATCCATCTATCAAAACATCTATCTATCTATCTATTTCCTTGCCTTTCTATCTATCTGTCTATCTATCTTTCAATCTCTTTATTTCATCCTCTCTCTTTTATACTCGTCAGTCCCGGGTTGCTGTTGCTGTTGCTGTTGCTGTTGTTCTTGTTGCTGCTCTTGTTATTGCTGCTGCTCTTGTTACACCACTTCCGGTAGAGTTGTTGCACTGTTGCAGGAAATCCCCGCGGAGTAGATGGCTGGGAAGGTGTCAAGCATGTGATGACCTTTCATCGTAATCTGGACTGGCGTTTGACCCCCAATCATCCTCTTGCCTGACCCTGTAAATGCCTTATCTCCTCTCCTCACCCCATCCCCCCCACCTCCACCCCCTACTATGACCCTATACTTCTTAACAACCCCCTCTCCCCCTCCCATCCCATCATCCCATCATCCCTCATCTCCCACACACACACACACCTTTTTGAGTCTTCTTCCTTATATAGTTTCCTTTCATTCATTTCCCCCTCTCTCCTCTCTTCTCCTCTCTCTTCTCCTCTCTCCCTCTCCTCTCCTCTCCTCTCTCCTCTTTCCCCTCTCACTTCTCCCCTCCCCCCTCTCTTCTCCTCTCCCCTCTCCCCCCCTCTCTCTCTCCTCTCCTCTCTTCTCCTCTTTCCCCTCTCTCCTCTCTCCCTCTCTTCCTCCCCTCTCCTCTCCTCTCTCCCTCCCCTCTCCCTTCTCCTCTCTTCTCCTCTCCCCTCTCTCCCTCTCGCTCTCCTTGAAGCTGTAGATTACCTTGCTTCTTATTATTACTCTTACTCTTAATCTTACTCTTACCTCTTTCGCTTTCTCTCTCTTTCTCTTTCTCTTTTCTCTTTCTCTCTCTCTCTCTCTTACTCTTTTTCTCTCTTTCTCTTTGTCTTTCTCTTTCACTTTCTCTTACTCTTTCTCTTCCTCTTTTTCTTTCTCTTACTCTTTCTCTTCCTCTTTTTCTTTCTCTTTTTCTTTCTCTTACTCTTGCTCTTTCTTATTTCTGTCTCTTTCTCTCTTTCTTACTCTTTCTCCTTCTCATTTTTTCTCTCTTTATTTGATCTTACTCTCACTCTTACTATTTCTCTTTGTCTATCTCTTTCTTTTACTCTTCCACTTACTCTTATTTCTATTCTTATTCTTACTCTTACTATTTCTCCTACTCTTTCTCTTACTCCCTATCTCTCTAAGGCTATATTGCTGTAATACTGTAGTGCATCTCTCTATCACCCTTGCTTCCCACTTATTGCACAGCTCATTGCCCAACCTCACCCTTATTGCAAAATCCATCACCCAGCCTCACTCTTATTGCAAGATTCAACATCTTGTCTTACCCTTATTGCAAAACTCATTTCCCAGTCTCACCCTTATTGCAAAACTCATCACCCAGCCTCACTCTTATTGCAAGATTCAACATCTTGTCTTACCCTTATTGCAAAACTCATTTCCCAACCTCTCCCTTATTACAAAACTCATTTCCCAACCTCTCCCTTATTACAAAACTCATTTCCCAACCTCTCCCTTATTACAAAACTCCTTTCCCAACCTCACCCTTATTGCAAAACTCATCACCCAGCCTCACCCTTATTACAAAACTCATCCCCCAGCTTCTCCCTTATTACAAAACTCATCACCCAGCCTCACCCTATCTCACACTTGTTTCAAAATCCTCTTTACTTCCTCCTTGTTGAACAAATCCATCCCCCTGCATTCCTTTCGTTGCAAAAATCATCTCCCTGCTTTCACACTACTCGGTCACACGATCACCCTGCCTTATAGTAGAAATAAGAAGACTTTTCCCTTTTTTAAAGATCTTGCTGTAGGAAAAACTGTTACTTGCAATAAATAGCCTTTGTCTATGAGATTGATCTCACCTTAAATTGCTTTATCCACATTGCACATTCGACACTTACTGTAGGACTGATTTGCATTAAATAGTTAAAAGGATAAAAAAAAAAAAAAAAAAAAAAAAAAAAACATTCTTAAATATTCTTAGGTATCTTATGTTCTTGATTTTTTTATTTAGGTTGTATTTATTTATGTTTGTACTTATCACATGAAGATATTTTACTCACCCTGTTTTGGATTATGCTTTGTTCGTGCTAGGTGGAGCGTTTTCCACTGTGCAGTGCCACTTCTAGTGTTCATGGTTATTCTTGCTAAGAGAGGACATCCTAGTGTTAGTGGTAGCGTCATACACACACACACACACACGCACACACACACACACACACACACATATATATATATATATATATATATATATATATATATATATATATATATATATATATATATATATATGTATATATATATACATATACTCATATATATGTATATATATACATATATGTATGTATATGTATATATGTATATTTTTACATACATATATTTACTTAAATTCAGCTAGTTTGTATTTAAATAACTCATCAGATACCCATCCCATTACATATTGTGGCAACCTGCCCTGAGATATCCATACTAGTGAGGAAAATACTTTCTCTGCCTCTGGCCCAGCCGAGTGGGTATTTTCACTGTAAATCCCGAACAAAAGAGAATCCTCATGTTGTATACACTTTTATACAACCCGTTTAGACATGTAGGCTACGAGAAAGTAAACTCGGGGCAAACAGTGTTTACTCATCTCAAAATATTCATTCATTCTATTCTGATGAGTATGTGATGATGTAGCTAAAGCACACAGACACACACACACACACTAATTGAATGCTTAAATACACAGAGCAATTTAGCATTAGTACACCTAGAGTGGAAGTGGTACTTAATTAAATCATTGAAATATTCTTTCCTTAGTCTTTACACAAATAGGAGTGTTTGAACAGCCTAAGTTTTCACAATGTGGCTGTCACTCTAACTTTAGGGAGACATCATACATCTGGGTGTATATATACCTTGAAATGCCCTGGAAAAGAAATAGGTGTATTGCTAATCTAATAGAGACACCAAAAACTATATGTCTTTTGTAAAAAAAAAATAAAAAAAATAACATCCTTACACTTCACTTCGTGCCTTTTGTTTGTTTGTTTGTTTGTTTACTTGTTTACTTGGCTTTGTTTTTGTTGTGGTTTTTGTTATCTTATGAGGTGGATTAAATAGTAGAGTCATACACCCCGACTACATGGTGTATCTTAACCACACTAGGCGCTTATACCCCTCGTAGTCTATCGACACCATATATATCTTGACCCAAAGTATACCCTTGGCTACACAGGTATACTAAGTAGGATAAAAGCACATACTCTGCTTCTGTTTGAGCTTAAACCACTGGCACATTCTCGGCTTTGCAAACGTAAACACAATGTACAGTAGGTGTACACTTTATTATGTACGAATTTGAACTACTTACACTAATCTATATCATGTCATTAGTGTATATATACATATATATACATATAGGTGTACACTTTATTATGTACGAATTTGAACTACTTACACTAATCTATATCATGTCATTAGTGTGTCTGTTGTTTATAAACATGATGACTATACAATATCAATGATTTGCAGATGCCACATAGCAACTTGGCTTTTGCAGGTTACAGGTCATAGGTCATACAGATACATAATTTTTTTTTAATGATGTCCTTGATTCTATAAATAGATTGATTGAATCACTGTAACACACATGATTATATGTACATGTACGCAGTGATAGAACAATAACACATATGCACGTCATCATGGACACACACACACACACACACATAATCTGTGAATATAAAACGCACATGAACATACGTACAGTGAAGGATTTACGTGTACACACTTTTAAATAATACACACTAGTGTTTACTCTTAAGCTCAAGTACGTTATATCTACCATATACAAGCATACATACACATACCCACACCCTCACACACGTATACATCAAATACACATATACACAGTTGTGAAACATACGTACTTAGATAGAGCTCAGGTACATTGACTGTGTTTTATCATATCTATGTGCACATCTTACCGTGTCTATATCTCTGACTCATACACACATATACACACAACCATACAACTCACCGCCAAAGCAATTTCAAACTTATTGCATTATATTCCCAACGTATGGCAACACTTTACATTCACATGATTTAATTAACAAAACGACATTAAATATACACCTACACTTGACCGCCATCTTGTATCCTCATAATTTAATTCCATTATATAAACATCTCTCTCCTTTGGTAAGCACACCTTTAACCATAATGTAAACAGAGAGAGATACATTAGTTACATATAAACACGCATATACACACACACATACACACACATATACAGACACAGGTACACATACACGCACTAACACACACACACACACACACACACATACACACACACACACACACATACATACTTTTTCCACAACTTTTATTCACC
>BOPN01000251.1:268027-270527 GCA_017312705.2 Penaeus japonicus
TTTTTGTCCCATTTAAGAGAATCATTCCAGAGTTCTTAGAAACAGCAAAGGATATCTAACACACATACATACAATTAGGAATATTCTTTTTCCTTCCTGACACTCATTTAATCATTCTATGTCATTATATCATGTTCCTAGTACTCATCATAATTTCGTAGTATATTTTATAATTCCCCTACATAATCGTACATATTTGTAGGTTTTCTTTCCCACAAACATACATATAAATAGAATTCATTTTTTTTTTCAATCCAATTTTTTTTTTTTTTTTTTTTTCATTCTCAATACGGGTTATTGACATTTTTTTTCAATCCATTTTTTTTTCATTCTCAATACGGGTTATTGAAAGAGTTCCTGGCCCGTTAAACTAACTTTTGAACAAGCTTTGAACAACTTTGAACAACAAACTATATTCCTATCTGTCCCATACATTCGTTTCATCTGAATACTCTTTTTGAACAGTCCATCTCACGTGAGTTCACTTTTCTCTTCTTTTTAGTTGATTTCATTTTTTTTTTTTTTTTTTGGCCGTTCATTTCGAACACTTTGAAACACTTTCTGACCCCCTCCCCCCCTCCCCCCCTCCACTCATCTTTTACATGCGACTAATCAGATGCTTCCTCTTACTTCCCTCCTTCCCTCCCTCCCTCCCTCCCTCCCTCCCTTTGCCCAACATACACTTCCCTCCCTTCCTCTCCCTTCCCTTCTTTGCCCACTACATACACCCCCCCCCCATCTTGCCTAACATGTATTTCTCTACTCCGCCCACCACACGCTCCCTCCCACCCTCCTCTCGCTCCCCTCCCTCCCCCCTCCCTCCCTCCCTCCCTCCCTCCCCTTCCCCTCAACCCTACGCCCACCACTCACTTCCCTCCTTTTCCCCTCCTTTGCCCACCACACACTCCCCCTTCCACATCCCTCCCCCCTCCACCTCCCTCTCCCCACCCACCACGCATTTCCCTCCCTCCCTCCCTCCCTCCCCCCGCCCACCACATACTTATCCCTCCACCTCCCCGCCCACCACACACTCCCCCCTCCCTCCCTCCCTCCCTCCCCCCCAGCCCACCACACAGTCCCTCCCTCCCCCTCCACCTCCCCTTATTCCCCGCATCCCCCCCTCCCCACCCCTCGTGCCCCCGCATTTAACCAGTGTCCTCTCCCTTCGCCAGATGTAGGGGGGACGAGCCCCCATCAGGTGGTTCCGGCGGATTCGCCCATCCGACCCCTCCTCACTGTCACCTCCTTCGGTAAGTGACGTCACGAGGCCACGCCCACCTCAGCTCGCGTCTCAGGGGGGTCACCTGTTACCCCGCCCTCCCCCCTCCCCCTTCTCTCTCTCTCTATGCCTATCCCTCTTCCCTTCTCCCTCCCCTTCTCATGCTTCCCTCTCTAAGAAGGAAGAGTAAGAGGAGGAGGGAAGAGGAGGAGGAGGAGGAAAGAGGAAGGAGAGGAGGGGGAGAGGAAGAGGAAGAGCAAGGAGGTGGAGTGTGAGGCCGAAATGAGGTAGAAGAAAGTCGTTTGTTTGGTAGATAATGTAGATGTGTGTGATGACGTCGGGGTGGTTGGTTCGTAGAAACACTTTTGTTTCCGATTTATTTGCTTTTGGGCTGAGAGGTTGTGGTGGTTTGTTTGTTTTTAGGTGTGTACTCTATATATATATATATTTGCGTGTGTGTGTGTATATGTATATGTATATGTATATGTATATGTATATGTATATGTATATGTATATGTATATGTATATATATGTATATGTATATATATATATATATATATATATATATATATATATATATATATATACATATATATATATATATATGTGTGTATATGTATATATATATATATATACATATATATATATATATATATATATATATATATATATATATATATATATATATATATATGTATATATATATGTAAAGAATGACATGTATTGCTTATATATGCACTTATCAAATTCCACACACAAATAACTCTGTGTTTCCGTATATAAATAAGTCTACCTTTATGCAGTCATCCTTGGTATTACTCTCCTTCTTCGAGTAAACCTCTCGAGGTTGATAAAAGCTTGACTGATGTGTTGGAAGCTGTCTTGTAAGAGCACGTGGCCTTGACAGGAGAAGAGAAAGTGCAAATTGGGGGAAAATAGGGTTGAGTTTGAGGAAAAGTTTTAAAGATACTTAAATGGATTCTTGTGAGAGAGAGAGAGAGAGAGGGAGAGAGAGGGTGGGTGTGACAGAGAGAGAAGAGGGGGGAGGGGGGAGATAGAGAGAGAGGAGGGAGGGAGAAAGAGAAAGAAAGAAAGAGAGAGAGATAGAGAGGGTGGGTGGGTGTGACAGAGAGAGAAGAGGGGGGAGGGGGGGGAGACAGAGAGAGAGGAGGGAGGGAGAAAAAGAAAGAAAGAGAGAGAGAGAGTAGGGGGGAGATCAAGAAGGGGGAGAGAGAAAGAATGAGAAAGAGAAAGAGAAAAAAAGAGTAAGACTAAAACAAA
>BOPN01000251.1:280527-285527 GCA_017312705.2 Penaeus japonicus
ATAACCTCCCCCCCCACTCCCCCAACTTTTAAATTCCCTTTCTCTCTCCACCTCACTTAGACACCCCTCCCCAACCATCCCCCACCATCCCCCACCTTCCCCCACCTTCCCCAACCTTCCCCCTATCCCTCCCCTACCCCCATCCCAAAAAAAGAGGCCTTCCCCTTTACAGGCTATTACGAACTAAGCGATAACATCATTATAACGCTGATCTGTGACCCAATTATGCGTCTGCATATCAAAGGGTTTCACATCCCTTCCCCTGCCCTTCCCTGCCCTTCCCTGCCCTTCCCCTGCCCTTCCCTGCCCTTCCCTGTCCTTCCCCTGCCCTTCCCTGTCCTTCCCCTGCCCTCCCCTGCCCTTCCCTGCCCTTCCCTGCCCTTCCCTGCCCATCCCTGGGAATATTCACGTCAGTTGATTGAAATTGAACGAGTCCTCGCCGATTCTGTCTCTCTCGTTCTATCTATCTATGTGTCCATCTATTTGACTATATGTCTGTGTATCTGTGTTTTTTGTTTTTTTTATCTGTCTTTGTGTCTCTCTGTATCTCTGTATCTCTCTCTCGCTCTCTATCTATCTCTATCTATCTGTCTGTCTATCTATCTCTATCTATCTGTCTATCTCTCTCTCTCTCTCTCTCTCTCTCTCTCTCTCTCTCTCTCTCTCTCTCTATATATATATATATATATATATATATATATATATATATATATATATATATATATATATATATATATACATATTCACTTCATTCTCTTATTTATTCTCGCTCAAATGAATTGAAGTGAGAAAATCAGAGTAAGAAAGAGGAGATTAAAATCCGTCTTTAAGTCAAACTAACATTTGCTTTTAATTCACTGACGCTTACTTGTGTTAATAGTTGGAATAACTCACTCTGGTTGTAAGAACCGTTTTCCTGTTCGACTTTTCTTTTTTTTCTTCTTCTTCTTCCTCATCTTCTTCCTCTTCTCATGTCATTTTTTTTTTCTTTTCCTTTCTTCTTCTTTTTATCTTTCTTCTTTTTTCTTCTTTTTCTCTCTCTCTATCTCTCTCTTTATCTCTCTTTCTCTCTCTCTCTCTATCTATCTATCTATATATTTATCTGTCTGTCTATCTATCTATTTATCTCTCTCTCTCTCTCTCTCTCTCTCTCTCTCTCTCTCTCTCTCTCTCTCTCTCTCTCTCTCTCTCTCTCTCTCTCTCTCTCTCTCTCTCTCTCTCTCTCTCTCTCTCTCTCTCTCTCTCTCTCTCTCTCTCTCTTCCTCATACACATACATATTCATCAGCCCTTCTTCTTCCTCTTTCTTTCACTCCTCAAAATGTACAAAAATAACTACAGTTCAAAATATATTTTGTATTTTTTTTTCTATACTAATATCTAATATTAGATTCGTGTTTTCAATGCGTTTTACTATCCCAATTTAGTTGTTTATTCACGTATTTAATCCTTTTTTTTGCAAGATGATATATTTTTTGTGTCAAAGATTGTTTCCTTGCAACAAAAAATAGTCACGTTCCGTAAATATTTCAATTTGTTTGTTTGTGTGTGTGTGTGTGTGTGTGTGTGTGTATGTGTGAGTGTGAAATTGTGTAAACTCATGTTTGTGTTTACGTTTAATATGCTTATATAAATAATGTATGTATATACTTCTAGAGTCATGTGCGTGTATGTATGTCTCTATGCGTGCATGTGTGCGTGCGTTAGCCCTCTCGTTACGGCACACACACACCATGCCGCAGGTAATACAGCCGACAGTAAACATGTGTTATGACCAGGCACTTACAGCTATTTTGGTCCACGCTGCTCAACTAAAATGAACTAGTCGGTAAATGGGAGGCGAATAGGATAAAAATACATATATATATGTGGGGAAAAAAATATGGAAATTATTTATGCATCCATTCTCCATAATGAGGAGGTTTATCACTCTTTATTATTGCAATTAATATGATTTATATGTGTGGCGTTCAGGAACACACTCCCTCCCTTCTCTCTATTCGCTGTCGTTGCCCCTTCCTCTTTCTTGGTTCTCTTATCTCATTCCCCTCTTCCTCCCTTCACTTCTCGCGGACTCTTCCTCCCCTTCCCCTCCCTTCTCCCCCTCTCCTTCCTCCCTTTCTCTCTCTCTCTCTCTCCCCTCTCCCTCCACCTCCATCCCTTCACCTCCCTCCCTTCCATCCCTCTCCCCCTCCCTCTGCCTCCCCTCCCTCCCTCCCACTCTCCTTCCATCCCTCCCTCTCCCCCTCTCCTCCCATCCCTCCTCCCTTCCCTCCCTCCCTCCCATCCCTCCCTCCCCCTCCCTCCCTCTCCCTCCCCTTCCATCCCTCCCCCCCTCCCCCTCCCTCCCTCCCTCCCTCCCTCCCTCCCCCTCTCCCCCTCCCTCCTTCCCTCCCTCCCTCTCCCTCCCTCCCTCCCTCCCTCCCTCCCTTCCTCCCATCCCTTCCATCCCTCCCCCTCTCCCCCTCTCCCTCCCTCCCTCCCATCCCTCCCTCCCTCCCTCCCTCCCTCTCCCTCCCCCGTCCTAGCGAAATGGCCCCGACGACTTTAAATTTCCGGCATTTATGGAAAACGCCACACGTTCCCTGCAATGCACTCTATTAGGCTCTGCGGACAATGAGCGTAAGGGCGTATATCGCTACTTGTTTTAAGCCGAATCTCACACTTATGGACGTAGTGGTGAGAGTACTCTTAGGGAAGTTAGTCGGCGAGAGGATGAAGAAGGTGAAGAGGATGGGGGGTGGGGGTGGGGGTGGGGGGTGATTAAGGAGGGTTAGGGGGGAGGGGGAGGGGGTGGTTGAAGAGGTAGGTTAGACTCGTTGACTAATGTGTTTCTCCTCTTAGTACTTTTGGTGGGTTCGACTCCCTGCCTTCTCTCTCTCTCTCTTTCTCTTTTTCTCTTTCTTACTCTCTCTCTTTCGCTTTTTCTCTTTCTATCTCTCTTTATCTCTATCTCCTCTGTCTCTCTATCTCTATCTCTCTCTCTATCTCTTTCTATCTTTCTCTTTCTCTTTTTCTCTCTTTCTTTCTTTCTCTCTCTCTCTCTCTCTCTCTCTCTCTCTCTCTCTCTCTCTCTCTCTCTCTCTCTCTCTCTCTCTCTCTCTCTCTCTCTCTCTCTCTCTCTTCTCTCTCTCTCTCTCTCTCTCTCTCTCTCTCTCTCTCTCTCTCTCTCTCTCTCTCTCTCTCTCTCTCTCTCTCCCCTCTCTCTCTCTCTCTCTCTCTCTCTCTCTCTCTCTCTCTCTCTCTCTCTCTCTCTCTCTCTCTCTCTCTCTCTCTCTCTCTCTCTCTCTCTCTCTCTCTCTCTCTCTGTCTTGTGGTCACACTTCCTTTAACTCCTACTTTCCCCCACCCCTCCCTCTCATCTCCCTCTCCCTTCCTCTCATCTCCCTCCCCCTTCCTCTCATCTCCCTCTCCCTTCCTCTCATCTCCCTCCCCCTCCCTCTCATCTCCCTCCCCCTCCCTCTCATCTCCCTCCCCCTCCCTCTCATCTCCCTCCCCCTCCCTCTCTCTCTCCCCTCCCCCCCCCCCCCTCCCTCCCTCTCCCTCCCCCTCCCTCTCTCTCCCTCTCCCCTCCCTCTCTCTCCCTCCCCCTCCCCTCTCATCTCCCCTCCCCCCTCCCCGCCCTGTCCCTCCCTCCCCCCTCCCCTCTCATCTCCCTCCCCCTCCCTCCCTCTTCTCCCCCCTCTCTCCCCTCATGATATGCTCTTCCTGGCGCAACTGGAGGAATGGAGTGATGGAAAGATGGAGGAAAGGAGGGAGAGAGAGAGAGAGAGAGAGAGAGAGAGAGAGAGAGAGAGAGAGAGAGAGAGAGAGAGAGAGAGAGAGAGAGAGAGAGAGAGAGAGAGAGAGAGAGAGAGAGAGAGAAAGAGTGAGTGAGTGAGAGAGAGAGAGAGCGAGGGAGGGAGGGAGGGAGGGAGAGAGGGGAGGAGGGAGAAGGGGGTAGAGAGTTTTTGACTCTGATAAGTACATTAAGACAAGTGGTTACTTACATCTCAAAAGGATGAGGTAACATAGGTTATCTTCACTCCAATCTTAGTACCTCTTTAGGCTCACATATCTTTTACAAAACCTTACAGCTATGTCAACATGTTGAAATATTTACAATACAAAAGGCGGATTAATCACAAGCATACAGAGTTAAATGTTTAACATCAGGAGAGCGATATAACAAAACATACACATGTTCCTGGAGGAAAGAATTTATCAGAAAGTCCAGAAATATGTTTGTATTCAACAGGATGATGTATCATAAATTATATTCAAACACATCTCAATAAAATCCTACTCAGGCTATCATAGTCTCGGCAGAAGGGAAGTCACAATCGGATATACACAGTTGCCAACTACAATTATGTGATCGATGCAAAGTATTTGTACTTCTTCAAATTTTTTATTACCTAGCTATTACTAAACATCCATACAGCTTGTTCGGGGAGTCCAGCTGTCTCTGAGTTTCTGTAAATCCGAAGCATGGGACACTGTAAGATATAGTGTACTAAGGTGTGTGACCTTGGTGACCTACACACCCTGCATTTTTTTTCCTTTTCACCTGTCGGGACACGTAACTCCCATTAGTATTTATACCCTAACCTAAAGAAAGAGGGAGGGAGAGAGAGAGAGAGAGAGAGAGAGAGAGAGAGAGAGAGAGAGAGAGAGAGAGAGAGAGAGAGAGAGAGAGAGAGAGAGAGAGAGAGAGAGAGAGAGAGAGAGAGAGAGAGCGAGAGAGAGAGAGAAAGATAGATAGAGAGAGAGAGAGAGAGAGAGAGAGAGAGATAGAGAGAGAGTGAGAGAGAGGAAGAGAACCAGACAAAGAGGAAACAATGAAATGAGGAAAGACTATTGGAGTAAAACGAAAGGGAAGGAATAAAAAAGGACACAAAGAAAAACCGAGAGAAAAGAAGGAAAGGGAGAGAAAGAGAGAAAAGGATAAACCGGAAAGGGCGGAAGACAAAGAAAAGAGAAGAAGGGGAGGAAAAACGACAGAGAAATTATAACAAAGATA
>BOPN01000251.1:293027-295527 GCA_017312705.2 Penaeus japonicus
ACTCCTTTCCTCTTTATATACACCCCTACCTGTCCCTCTCCTCTCCCTCTCCTTCTCCCTCTCCCTCTCCCTCTCCCTCTCCCTCTCCCTCTCCCTCTCCCTCTCCCCCTCCCCTCCCCCTCCTTTCCTCCTCATGGTAGGATCATAATGCCTAGAAATGATTAAATCAGCCCCCCCCCCCCTCCTCTCTCTCTCTTTCTCTTTCTTTCTCTCTCCTTCTCCCACTCCCCACTCCTCCCACCTCCCTTTTGTTCGTTCTTTATTCTTCCCTCCCCCCCCCCCCCTCTTCCTCTCCCCCTCTCCTCTCGCATTCTCTTTTTTTCTTCCGCATTCATCTAGACTTCCTCCTGTCCCTCCTTCTCCCTCTTTCTCTTGTTCTTCCTCTCCTTCCTTCTCCCTTCTTTTCATACTTCTCCTCCCCCTTTTCTTCCTCCTTCTCCTCTTTTTCCTACTCCTTCCACTTATTTTTTTTTCTCTTCTTCCTCCCTCTTCGTCTCCCTTTCTTTCTCTCCTTCCTCTCTCCTACTTACTCCCCCACCCTATCCTTCTTCCTCCACCTCCCACCACCTCCTCCTTCCCTCTTCTTCTTCCATCCCCTCTTCCCTTTCCCTCTCCCTACCCCCTTCCACCCCTCACCCCCTTTCCTCTTCCCCTTCCCTCTCCCTTCCCCCCTCCACCCCCCACCCTCCTCTTTCTCTCCTTCCCTCCCCCTCTTCCATCCCCTCTTCCCTCTCCTTCTACCCTCTCCTACCCCACCACTTCCTCCCTCTCTTCCCCCTCCCCCTTCCATCCCCCCTTCCTCCCCCTCTTCGCCTCTCCTTCTACCCTCTCCTCCCCACTCCAACTACCTCCCCTTCCCTCCCCCTCTTCCATCCCCCCTCCTCCCTCTCTTCCCTCCCCTCTTCCATCCTCTTCCCTCTCCTACCCCTCTCCTACCCCCCCCTCTTCCATCCCTCTTTCCTCCCCCCCTCTTCCCTCTCCTTCTACCCTCTCCTCCCCACTCCAACTACCTCCCCCTTCCCTCCCCCCTCTTCCATCCCCCTTCCTCCCTCTCTTCCCTCCCCCCTCTTCCATCCTCTCTTCCCTCTCCTACCCTCTCCTACCCCCCCCCCCTCTTCCATCCCTCTTTCCTCCCCCCTCTTCCCTCTCCTTCTACCCTCTCCTCCCCACTCCAACTACCTCCCCCTTCCCTCCCCCCTCTTCCATCCCCCTTCCTCCCTCTCTTCCCTCCCCCCTCTTCCATCCCCTCTTCCCTCACCTTCTACCCTCTCCTACTCCCCCTCTTCCATCCCTCTTTCCTCCCCCCTTCGCCCCTCCTTCTTACCCTTCTCCTACTCCCTCCTCTTCCATCCCTCTTCCTCCCCCCCCTTCCTCCCTCTCCTTCACCCCTCCTACCCCCCCTCCTCTTCCATCCCTCTTTCCCTCCCCCTCTTCCCTCTCCTTCTACCCTCTCCTACCCCACCACTTCCTCCCTCTCTTCCCCCTCCCCCTTCCATCCCCCCTTTCCTCCCCCCCTCTTCTGCCCCTCCTTCTTACCCTCCACCCCACCACTTCCTCCCTCTCTCTCTCCCCTCCCCCCTTCCATCCCCTCTTCCTCCCCCTCTTCGCCTCTCTCCTTCTACCCTCTCCTCCCCCACCACTTCCTCCCTCTCTTTCCCCTCCCCTTCCATCCCCTCTTCCCTCTCCTTCTACCCTCTCCCTACCCCCCCCCCCCTTCCATCCCCCCTTTCCTCCCCCCCTCTTCGCCCCTCCTTCTTACCCTCTCCTACCCCACCACTTCCTCCCTCTCTTCCCCCTCCCCCTTCCATCCCCCCTTCCTCCCCCCTCTTCGCCTCTCCTTCTACCCTCTCCTCCCCACTCCAACTACCTCCCCCTTCCCTCCCCCCTCTTCCATCCCCCCTTCCTCCCTCTCTTCCATCCTCTCTTCCCTCTCCTTCTACCCTCTCCCTACCCCCTCCTCCTCCTCTCTCTTCCCTCTCCCCCTTCCATCCCCTTCCCCCCCCCCCCTCTTCGCCCCTCCTTCTTACCCTTTCTCTCCTTTTTTGTGAGAAAGATGGTTCTCTGGGCTACGTTTTGTCTCACTCTCTTTGTTATCTGATTGGAGTGTGAAATCTTTAGGGCTTTCCTGTGGTTCCTTCTTCCTCGTTTTCTTTCTCTCTTTTCCCTCTTCTCTTTCGCTCTATGGCTCTCTCTTTTTTTCTCTCTCTCGGGTTTTCTTTCTCTTTGTTGCTCGCTTTTCTGTTTCTTTCTCTGTTTCTATCTGGTTCTCTCTCTATATCTATCTATCTATCTATCTATCTATCTCTGTATCTATCTATCTATCTATCTGTCTGTCTGTCTATCTGTCTGTCTCTCTATAGACAGATAGGTAGATAAATAAGTATATTGATAGATCGATAGATCGATAGATCGATAGATAAATAGAGAAATAGATATATAGATAGGTCGACAGATAAATTGATAGGCAGATTGATAGATAAATAAACAGACAAAATAGATA
>BOPN01000251.1:310527-313027 GCA_017312705.2 Penaeus japonicus
CTCCCTGCCTCACTCCCTCCCTGTATCCAACCCTTCCCTTCCATTCTAGAGCTTCGGTCGAGGGAACGATATATCCTGAAACCAAAGCCCAGATAGCAGAGTCAGGCAAAGAGTGCGCGTGTTTATCTGTTTCATTTCTCACGGAAAGTACTTTGCTTTGTCTCTCTAGCTCTCTCTCTCTCTCGCTCTATCTATCTATCTGTCTATCTATCTCTTTCTCTATTTCTCTCTCTCTCTCTCTCTCTCTCTCTCTCGCTCTGTCTCTCTTTCTCTCTCTCTCTATGTCTCTCTCTCTCTCTTTTTCTCCCCAAGATGGGCTCGCCAGATTATTTGCATCGTAATCAAATTCATGTAGGACATTCTACACATCCTTCGCCATCCTCCACTTACTCATCATCCCCTACCCCCCCCCCCACACACACCCCTTCAATCCTCCCCCCTATGTCACTTCTCTCTCCTTACCTCTCCCCCTCCCTCACCTACCCCTCTCTCCACTTCTACACCTCCCACCCCCCACCTCCCCTTCACCACCACCTCCACAACCAAACCCGCACCCACGCTCATTGTCCTCCTTCCCCCACCCCACCCACCCGCCGTCCCCATCACCCCAACTCCTCCTCCCCCACCCCCACCCTAGCCCACACCCCCTTATCACGGGCTTGCGAACTCACACAAAGCTAGATTCTGTCTTTCTCTCGCTAGATATCTCTCTTGCTGAAGAAATTGCGTTAAAAGATGAAACATTTGGTGTGACGCGAAGGAAAAGGACTCAGGAGTGTAAGTGGGGGGGAGGGGAAGAAGAGGAGGAGGAGGGGGAAGAGGGGAGGTGGAGGAGGAGGAGAAGGGGATAGGAGGAGGTGGAGGAGGGGAGGTGTAGGGGAAGATATGAAATAGGAGGAGGAGGGAAGACTGGAAGAGAAGGAAGAGGGGAGGAGGGAGGGGGGAAGATAGGAAAGAGGAGGAAGAGGGGAGGGGAGGAGGAGGAGGGGAGGGGAGGAGGAGGAGGAGGGGAGGTGTAGGAGAGGAAGAGGAGTAGGGAAGATATGAAATATATGGATGAGGGAAGACAGGAAGAGAAGGAAGAGGGGAGGATGGAGAGGAGGAGGGAGGGGGAAGATAGGAAAGAGGAGGAAGAGGGGAGGAAGAGGAGTAGGGGAGGTGTTGGGGAAAGAGGAAGAAGAGGGGAGGAGGGAAAGAGCGAGGAAAAGGGGAATAAGCGGGGGTAAGGGGAAAAGAAGGAGGAAGGGTAAAAGAGGAAGAGGGCAAAGAGGAGGAGGGGGTAAGGAAGAGGGAAAAGAAGAGGAGGAGGGGAAAGGTGAGGAAGAGAGAGAAGGGAGAAAGAGGGAGGAGGTTACGAGAGGTGAAGGGAAGGAGGAAAGATGGAGAAGAAAGAGGGGAGGCGTATGATGAAGAGGAGGGAGAGGGGAGGAAGGGGCGAGGGAAAGAGAAGAGAAATGAGGAGGACGAAGGAAGTGGAGGAAAAGAAGGGGAGAGAAATGAAAGTGAGAGAGGGAGAGAGGAGGGGGTGAAAAAGAAGGAGAAGGAAGAGAGAGAAAGGCTTAGATAGGGACGAGGAAAGAGGGAGAAGGCGAAGGGAGAGAAGATGATGGAGTAATGAGAATATGTGAGATAGGAGGACGGAGAGGGGGGAAGGCAGCGGTAAAGAGAAAAGTAAAAAATAAGGAATATATAATCTCTCTGGCTCACCTCCTCTCTCTCCCTCCCTCCCTCCCTCCCTCCCTCTCTCCCTCCCTCCGTATCCCCACCCCTTCACCATCCTCCCTGCCACCTCCTCCGTATCCCCCCCCTTCACCTCATGAAGAGGGGAGGAGGGAAAGAGCGAGGAAAAGGGGAATAAGCGGGTGTAAGGGGAAAAGGAGGAGGAAGGGTAAAAAAGGAAGAGGGCAAAGAGGAGGAGGAGGGGAAAGGTGAGGAAGAGAGAGAAGGGAGAAAGAGGGAGGAGGTTACGAGAGGTGAAGGGAAGGAGGAAAGATGGAGAAGAAAGAGGGGAGGCGTATGATGAAGAGGAGGGAGAGGGGAAGGGGTGAGGGAAAGATGAAGAGAAAGGAGGAGACGAAGGGAAGTGGAGGAAAAGAAGGGAGAGGAAATGAAAGGGAGAGAGAGGGGGGGAGGAGGGAGTGAAAAAGAAGGAGAAGGAAGAGAGAGAAAGGCTTAGATAGGGACGAGGAAAGAGGGAGAAGGAGAAGGGAGAGAAGATGATGGAGTAATGAGAATATGTGAGATAGGAGGACGGAGTGGGGGGAAGGCAGCGGTAAAGAGAAAAGTAAAAACATAAATATATAATCTCTCTGGCTCACCCCCTCCCTCCCTCCCTCCCTCCCTCCCTCCCTCCCTCCCTCCGTATCCCCCACCCCTTCACCATCCCCCTCCCTGCCTCCCTCCGTATCCCCCCCCTTCACCATCCCCCTCCCCCTCCCTCCCTATCCCCCACCCCTTTACCATCCCCCTCCCCCTCCCTATCCCCCACCCCTTCACCATC
>BOPN01000251.1:325527-328027 GCA_017312705.2 Penaeus japonicus
TAAGGATAAGAATAAGAATGAGCATATGGATAGTGGTAATAATGATAATAAAGACGACAAGGATAATGAGGATAATGATTACATTGATGAGAATAAGAAAAATGATAATGATAGTTCCATTAATGATAAGGATAACAATTACAATACAGAGTGAATATGAAAATTGTTATTATTATTATCTTCATTATTATTATTATTATCATTATTATTATTATTATTACTGTTATCACTGTTATTGTTATTATTGTCATTGTTATTATCATTATGATGATAATAATGTTAGTGATAATGATGGTAATAACGATGGTGATTATCACTGATATCATCATCATTACTATTATCATTATATTAATGGTAACGATAATAATGTTGATAACAACAACAGTTAATGAAGTTATCATACCATCATCGCCAACACCAGAAACGATCAAGATGTGTTTGTTTGTTTGTTTAATAAATTGGAAGTCCCGTGTTTGTTTGTTTTTTTTGTTTTGTTTTTATTGTTGTTGTCTTTTCTATTGTTGTTGCTTTCTGTCCCTCTTCTTTCTTTTTTTCCTTTTCATTTAGGTAAAGGAAATACACGTAAAGTATTAATGTCGTGTGTGTCGCTAAACCTACGTCATAGGTGTTTATATGTTTACGTCATCGTTTTCCGTTGGTTATCCGTGACGTCATGAGTGTTAGCTGTTGCGTCATTGCTGTTTAAAATTGACGTTATTAGAAGATGTAAGTCGTTGATGTCTCTTTTGACGTATTTTTTTTTTAAGCTAGAATGTATAATATGGCGGTGTTGTTTACGCTGACGTCATTGCTGTAAAATGTGGGCCGTTGTTGTTGTTTTTTTTCTGTCGATGTTGTTGACGTCGTCTTTCGATATACGTCATCGCTGGATTATCATTACGTTATTAGAAGTATATATATATATATATATATATATATATATATATATATATATATATATATATATATATATGTATGTATATATACACTCACACACACACACACAAACACACACACTCACACATATCTATAATTATCTATCTATCCATGTATATATATATATATATATATATATATATATATATATGTACATATATATAAGTATACATATATAGATATATACATATAGATATAGATATATATCTGCGCTGTTATTATTGTTATTTTAATTATCACTGTAATCTTGGTTATTTTTATTATGATTATTATTGTTGCTGTTACCATTACCATTATTGTTATTACTGTTATCACTATTGTTATCACTATTAATGTCATCATCATTATTATTATCACTATTATCATAGCAGGATCACCATCATTATTATTATAGTTATCAGTATTCTTATCGCTATTGTTGTTATCATCATAATCATTATCATTGTCATTATCATTACTACTGTACATTTTGTTATCAATATTATTATCACTATCATTACCAGTTTTATCATTCTTTATTGCTATTATTACCATCATCATGGTAATAAAGACACTGATAATGATGATAATAATGATGGAGGTAATAATGATAATGATGATAATAATAGTGATGATGATGACGGTGATTATGATGATAATGATGATGATGATGATGATGACGATGATTATGATGATAATGACGATGATTATGATGATAATGATGATGACGATGATGATGATAATGAAGATGATGATGATAACAATAATAATGATAATGATAATACCACCACCAACAACGATGCGTGAGATAAAACCCGATTCACAAAATTCACTTCAGCGTTCGGAAGATCTGCTTTATGGTGCCATTTTGACCTTTCCGGACAAGCGCCTCGTGCAAAATTTCTTCTGGATAAAAGGCGAGACATCCGGATTTTAAATCATTTCGAAATCTGAGATGAAAGTAGGAATAAAGATGGGAAAGATAAGAATGAAAGGAGAATTGATGAGAGGAAAAAAGGGGAAGATAAGTTTTAAAAGGGAATTTGGCGGGAAAATTTCCCTGAACGATGGCGTTTTAGAAGTCTTTGTTTAAGCTCGTTCTGAATCTGCGATGAATCGAAATAAGTTTTGAGAAATGAAACTAACCTAAAAGAAAAATGTATAGTCTTATGTTTCAAGACTTTCTGAGCGTCTGGGGATAATATTTCAATATTCTCTTTTTTTTAAGAGTCTTTAAGAGTTCTCGAAGTTTTGATATTTGAGGTTTACAATTCTGCGAAGAGGTTCCAAAAATATTTCCACTCTTCGAAAGTGATCAATCATATGTTTTATGACCGTGAAAGAGTATGTTTTTTTGTGTTTTTTTAGAGGAAGAAAAAAAGTACTTTTAACAAATGGATATCACGTGGAAAAGGGGATTTTCCTATTCTGCTTCGTTATAATTTTTGGTATTTTCGTTTCTTATATATCTTCTGTTTTATCTTCTCGCTGCCTATCTTCCAATCTTAATTTTTCTTCCTATTTTTTTATCTTCCCAGTTTTTTTTGTTTTTTTTTCTTATCTGTTTTGTTCTGTTTTTCTCTAT
>BOPN01000251.1:335527-338027 GCA_017312705.2 Penaeus japonicus
TATATTTCGTCCTGGCTTTTCATAACAGCCTTTTATTTGTCTTTTTAGGTATTGCGATTATCATTTTTTATCATTCGTCTTTTATTTCCCATCCGTTAGCGAGAGAAAGGCAGAAATGGGGATAAAATACAGACAGTATTTTGAATTCTGGCCCCGGAATACTAGGTGCCACCCCCCCCCCCCCTACCACCTTTTTACATATCCCAGTTTCTGTAAACAGTATTAAGTAATGTTCTTAAAAGATATTAGTTTTTAATAATGTATACAGGACCCCGTAGTACTTATTGGTAGAGTGATCAAGGAAATTATGTAAGTACACATACATGAATAACTATATATATACACACCTACATATACTTTAACCAGGTATGATTACGTACACACACACATACATATTCACATATCCATATATGTACACTCCCTCATATACACATACACAAACACATCACACACAACACAACACACATTCACACAAAAAACACACACACACACAAACACATACACAGAACCTCTACCGTACACACACACACACACACGCGCACACCCACCCACAGACACACACACACACACACACAAAACACACACAAACACATACACAGAACCTCCCCCCCCCCACACACACACCCCATACCCCCCGCACACACCACACCCCACAACACAAACACACCAACAAACAGACACACACACACTCACACACACACACCCCCATCCACTTATAACCATCCACGCGCATTGACCTTGTTTTCTTTTCTCTCTCTCTCTCTCCCTCTCCCTCTATCCATCTCCTCTCAACCGAGCAGTAAAAATGGCGCCCCACCCCTTCGTCGCGCTGCCAGCATTGATTCCCTCGTTGACAATTCCTCCAACAACAACAACAACAACAACAAGAGTGCCTCGAGTACGAGCTTCAGCACAGCCAAGTCCAACGGGCACTTGAGGTCGTACTTGCCCGTGTCGCCGGCGCTTATCAAGAGACCGAGCTTCAAGTTCGACAAGTCTGCTGCCACTTCTTCAGGTAGGTTAGCCGGCGCTTGAGTTTTTCTGTCTTTTTCTGTTTTTCTGTCTTTTTCTCTCTTTTTTTTTCTCCCTCTCTCTCTCTTTTTTTTTCTTTCTTTTCTTTTTTACTTTTTTTTTTCTTTTTGAGGTCTTGTTTGTTTGTTTTTTTCTTGTTGAGGTCTTGTTTTTTTTCTTCTTCTTCTTCTTCTTCTTCTTTTCCTGTTTTGTGTTTTGTGTTTTTTTTAGATTTATTTTGTTTTTATGTTTATGTTTGTGTTTTTTTGTTGTTTTCTTGGTATTATCTTGTTTTGATGGATTTGTTTAGTTGTTGTTTTTTACTTGTTTCTTTTTCTGGGTACTAGTTTAACTTGTTTCTATGTGTCTTTTTTCACTGATTTATTTTTCAAACTCCATTCATATCTACTTTTTAATTTCCTTTATGATTATATATATATATATATATATATATATATATATATATATATATATATATATATATATATATATATATATATACAACTTTTACTTACTATGAATATCATTTATTTATCCCTCATTAATTTATTTATTTTATTGACTGATTTATTTGTTTATTGACTTCGTATCTAATTATTAATTTGATGCTGATATGGCAACACTTCTTTTTCTTACTGATGTTTCCAACTATTCATTTTTTTCTCTCTTTTCTTTTCCTCTATATCTATCAACATTTTTACTTTTTTGTTGTTTTATTATTTTGCAGTTTTTCAATGTTAATAGATTGTTGTAGAAATGTATGATACTTGTTCTTAATGACGTGATAAGGTAAGTAATATACAGATGGGTTGCGTAACATCGGTAGGCCTACAGGTAAGTGTTGAAGTACAATGTTCATTTTCTTTAAGATTTGGAAAGGAGAAGAAACAGATGATTGGCTAATCAAAATGCGTAAATGAATGACGATGATTATTGATTCGTGCAACAGGAACTTTTGTGTCCTCTTTGTATTTTTGTATACGTGTGTGTGTGTGTGTGTGTGTATGTGTGTGTGTGTGTGTGTGTGTGTGTGTGTGTGTGCTTGCTTGCTTGCTTGCTTGCTTGTATGTGTGCGCACATGCTTGTGTGTGTATGTGCGTGCTTGTATATGCACGCGCGTTTGTGTGTGCGTGAGTCTGTGTGTGTGTGTGAGTGTGTTGGCCCACATGTATACCGTATTTATACAGAAACCTCCTTATGCGAATAAAAGACTTAATATATGTGTACACGGTCGTGTGTGTATCATACATATGTATATATGAGTCTGTGTGTGTATTTACATGCACATCACTAATACTTCTATAAAGATGTAGTGATAAGAAACACTTCAGTATTTTTAACAGGCGTCGTATATGAAACATTGTACTGTTTTTGTTTCGTTTTTCATCTATAACAGGTAAATACTTGTTATACACCCTTGTGTGCTATTAAATGAGAAGTGAATCAGATTGTATTTCTAGTACACCAATTTTAAAAGTCAGATGGCTAT
>BOPN01000251.1:356599-361599 GCA_017312705.2 Penaeus japonicus
TGGGGTGGGGTGGGTTGGAGGGTAGATGGGGGGGTTGAGAAGGAAGGACAGGGAGAGGGAGAGGGTTATAAGGATGGGGAGGGGTTGGGAGCGAGAGGGAGGGTTTGAGAGGGTTAGAAGGAAGGGGTGGGGGAGGGTGTGAGAGGGAGAAGGAAGTGGAGGGAGAGGAAAGGGAAAGAAGGAGATGGGGAGAGGGTGGGGAAGGAAGGGAAAGAAGGGGTTAGAAGAAGAGGTAGGAGCGGGAAGGAGGGGGGAGGGTGTAAGAAAGAGGGAGAGAGAATGGGAAGGAGGCGGACGGTGTTAGAAGGAGGGAGAGAGGATGTTAAGAGGAAGAGGAGGAGATGAAAGGGAAGGAGAAGTAGGTTGGAAGAAGACGAAACGAAGAGAGAGAGAGAGAGAGAGAGAGAGAGAGAGAGAAAGAAGAGATGAAGAAAGACTAAGGAGACAAGACAAGGAGAGGGAAGAAAAAAGGAAAAGAACGACCTCTGCCTACTTCCCCCCCTCCTCTCCCCCTCCTCTCCCCTCCCCTTCCCCCCTCCTCCTCCTCCCCCCCGCCCATACCCTCCCCCTCCCCCATGAGGCTCCGACGACAAAGAAAGCAAAACGACAAAACACACAGAGCGATGAGAGTGACAACCCACGGCGCCGCAGGAGTTGACCAGAAAGCGTATACATTCCTTTTTTTTTTTTTTGTGGGGGGGGGGTCTCTTGTTCAGTTGCTCTGTGTGTCTGTCGGTCCTCAGGTTATCTCCTTTTGTGTGTGCATATACACACAAAGGAATGTGTTATTGTTTGTTTTTTGTGTGTGTGTGTGTGTATATATATATATATATATATATATATATATATATATATATATATATATATATATATATATATATATATATATATATATATGTATGTATATATATATATATATATATATATATATATATATATATATATATATATATATAGAGAGAGAGAGAGAGAGAGAGACAGACAGACAGACAGACAGACAGACAGACAGACAGACAGAGAGAGAGAGAGATAGGTAGATAGATAGACAGATAGATAGATAGACATATATATATATATATATATATATATATATATATATATATATATATATATATATATATATATATATACATGCGCTTTCATATATGTTTATATATATATATGTACACACACACACACACACACACACACACACACACACACACGAATATATATATATATATATATATATATATATATATATATATATATATATATATATATATATACACACTCATCTTTCTCTCCCGCCTCTTTCCCTCCCTCACCTGCCCTGCCACGCTCCTTCCTACTTCCTCCCCCCTACCTGTTACTCCCCTTCACTATGTCTCTCCTCCTACACCCTCACCCTCCCCTCCCCTCCCCTCCCCCGATCACCCACCAGCGCAGTCCTTACCCTACCCCCGCCCCCGCCCCCGCCCCCACCTCCACCTCGGGCATCACACGAGACACGGGTAGAGGGGAGAGGGGGTGAGGGGGCAGAGGAGGAGGAAGAGGAGGAGGAGGAGGCGGGAGGTTAGGGTATAGGGAGGGAGGGAGGAAGGAGGAGGAGGAGGAGGAGGAGGAGGGAGAGGAGGGTATTGGTTAGGTGGGTGGGGGTAGGGCAGAGGATTTCTGGGAAGGGAGGGAGGAGGGGGAAGGGAGGGTGGGGTGGGGGTAAGGGGGGTGTAGGAGGAGGGGGAGGGGGGGACCGCCAGACGATGGTCCTCGGAATGCATGGCGTCTTGATCATTTTCCGGGGGCTGTCGGTTAGAAAGTGCGGCATCTCCTCTCTCTCTCGTATATAAACAAACATATGGCAGCCAACCTTTAAACCTTAGCAAACATATGTATATGGTTGTAGTTGTAAGAAGCAAACATAAGCATATATATGGTTGTAAACAACCAAGCAACCAACAGCAACATGACGACAACAGCAGCATGGTTTGGCCAAACAAACATAACATATGGTTTAGATGTATGGTTGTAAACATAACAACGGCATACGTGGTTATATATATATATATAACATTTGTCATATATATATATATATATATATATATATATATATATATATATATATGGTATATATATATATATATATATATATATATATATATATATATATATATATATATATAGAAACAGAAAAATATATATTTCTCTCTCTCTCGCTCTCTCTCTCTCTTTCTTTCTATCTATCTCTTCCTCTCTTTTTTTCTCTGCCTCTGTCTGTTCATTCTCTCTCTCTCTCTCTCTCTCTCTCTCTCTCTCTCTCTCTCTCTCTCTCTCTCTCTCTCTCTCTCTCTCTCTCTCTCTCTCTCTCTCTCCCTCTCTCTCTCTCTTCTTTTTCTCTCTTTCTCTCTCTCTATCTCTTTCTCGCTCTGTCTCTCTCTCTCTTGCAAATTATCTTCCTCCCTCTTTCTATATATATATATATAGAGAGAGAGAGAGAGACGAGGTATATATACAGAAAGGCGAGAGATATAGAGAGACGATAGAGAGAGAGACGAAAGAAAGACAAAGGAGAGAGAGACAGAGAGAGACAGAGGAAAGAGACGGGAGAGAGAGAGAGAGGGAGACGAGAAAGACAGAGAGAGACAAAGAGACAGAGAGAGAGAGAGAGAGAGAGAGAGAGAGAGAGAGAGAGAGATACGGTTATCGCTGCGATAGGTAGGTACCGTTCCAAGATCTTCATAATTTTAACGATGTTCTCTTGCTGCTGTAACATTGACTTTCAAAAACGAAAGAAAACGAAAACTTTAAAACTAAACGCATCTTAACAACCATCCTGTTTTTGTTTATTGTTGTTGTTTTTTACCTCTGGGAGAAAACTCCCACGAGACAAGCCTCCTCTTCCCTCCTACATGAAACCGAATCCACACCAGCCGTTTTTTAAAGGGTGTGGAGGGACGTAATATACAAAGGATTAGAAATTGAACGATTGGTAACACTCGGTCGGGGAAGAAAAAAAAATCGGTTTGGTCAGTGCGTGGCGGCTGGGCGAAGGGTGCCCGATGTACGAGCGTTTCCGCGCCCGAACGGTTCGAGTCCGCGAGCCTCGCCGCCATTCTTCTATAAAGTCTATTTTCTCTTCGACTCCTGCTGGCTTTCTTGGCCGTCATGAGAGCGCCAGGGGAGCGTGGAGGGGCGTGTGCACCAAGGGCGAGCGTCATGTTTCCAAAGCCCGGTGCGTGGCGTGTCGTATGTGGCAAGCGGTCGGGGCGAGCGTAGTGAACAGCGGTGGAGCAGTTGTAGCGTAGCCAGTGCGGAGGTGAGGTGTGTGGATGAACATGGCGCCCTTTGTGAGGGTCCGTGCGTGAACTCGACGGCGCAGGTTGACCGCGGTGCAGGTGTCCGGCGTTCCCAAGGGCCCTGCTCTGGCCCCCTCGGCGTCTTGGGGCAGTGATCGTACCGCTGGTGCTTCGGGATTAGGGATCAGGGAGCGAGAGAGAGACAGCAGCCCGGGACACCATAGAGTGTGTTGAGCTGTGCGGTGCTGACTCCCGACTCCCAACAGGTTGCGGGTGTTGTGTGGAACAGCTTTTCGCCTCTACGGTCGACGGAGCAACATCCACGTTCCGTCTAGGTTGGCGGGGCGTTCGCTGGAGTTCTGCGGGCGAGGGGGGTCGAGAACTCGCGTCTGGTGGTGTTGATTTGGTGTTGTGTTCTGTGTTCTCTCGGCAGGGGGAACAGGTGGAGAGTTGTCATGAGTTTGTCGGAGCTCCTGGAAGAGATCGAGCAACATGTTGTGACAAAGGCCTTCTGTTCGAGCATCCTTCTCCCCGCGGTGTCGGAATACCAACGATTTTGAGGAGCAAGGAAGGAAAAGTGAAGTGAAAGAGAGAGAAATGCGAGAATCCTTCTGACTCGCTCGCTCTCCAAGTCTCGGAAACAAAGAGGAAAATAAATAAGAGGTATTGCGGCTCCCACCCCCTTTTTCTCCGAGGAGACTTCAACGATGCCGAAGAAAGTGATCCTGGGGAGTGGGCGGCGGGCGTCGGGCGAGGGTGGATTCTCGAGTCCTGTCTGTTGATGACCAGCAGGACCTTCCACCTCACCCTGCTCGCTCGAAGAAGGGCGTGAAGCTTGTGCCGTGTGCGTGTGTGTGTCTGTGTGTGCGTGCGTGCGTGTGGGAGTGTACGCGCGGTTGTACACCCACCCACCCCACCCACCCCTCCCGTCCCTCCTCCTTCTTCCCTCCCCTGTCTAAGTGACCTGCATGACGGCGAATAGAAGGTAAGAGACTGTGTCATGTTTCTTTGTTGTTGTTTTTTTGGAAATCATTGCATCTGGTTAGGTTGTCTTTTAGGGTTTTAAGTGCACGTGGGTCAGTTCTGTACGAACTTCGTTTAGTACTTATTGTCAATCTCGATTAGTAATTACATCTATTTCATTCTTAAATAATGCCAAACTGTAATATTTGTTGTGATCTTATTTGCCACTACACTTTCGCATGCGTTCGTTAAGTACAAAAATAAACACGGCTGAAAGATACAGCTGATTGATATAAAACAGGCCACGCCTTCCCCAGACATCTGCAACACCTGTAATTTACCGTCTCACTGGGAAGAAGAACACCTGCCCCTCCCCTCCCCCCTTCCCCCACCTCTCCTTCCATTCCATCTCCTCTGAATCCCCCTCTCCTCTCTCTCCCTCTCCTCTCTCCCCCTCTCCTCTGCCCCCTCTCCTTTCTCCCCTCCCCCTCTCCTCTCTCCCCCTTCCTTTCCCCTTTCCCCTTTCCCCTCCCCTCCCCTCCCCTTCCCCCGCCTCCTCCTCTCCCCCTCCCTCCCCCCCTCCCCCTCAACGTTGCACCAGATGTTTTCATTCCATAATACATGCCCGATTCCTGCCCTTCCTCCACCCTTAACGTTGTTGTTCAGTTGAACGAAAACAAACTCCTGAAACATACCGTTATAACGGACGAATATATAAAAAAAAAAATAAAAATAAAAAAATTCCTCTTAGGGGGAAAAATCGAC
>BOPN01000251.1:366599-369099 GCA_017312705.2 Penaeus japonicus
CAGCATCCTTCAGATGTAACCCGGGATTGTGTATTTCGTAATGAGTCCGATGACTTAGCATATTTTATATTTGGAGGCGTGTGGTGCAGTCTGGCTCGGGGCGGATGTCACCACCCTGCCTTACCTCGCTGCAACCTGCTGGGGCAAGTGTCTTCGCCCCCCCCCCCCTCTTCCCCCTCCCTCCTCCTCTCCCCCTCTCCCCTCCTCTCTACCTGGCTCCCTGGCTCCCCTCTCCTCCCCTCTACCTGGCTCCCTGGCTCCTTGTCTCTCTTCTCATCCTCCCCTCCTCTCCTCCTCTCCCCCTCTCCCTCTCCCTCTACCTGGCTCCCTGGCTCCTTGTCTCTCTTCTCATCCTCTGCCTCTCCTCTTCCCTTGGACTATTCATCCTTGTTCACTCGTTTTTGTCTCTTCATCTCTCTCGTCTCCCGTTTCGTCTTATTTACTGATTCTCCTCTTATTATTCCGCCTCATCTTCTTCTTCTTCTTCTCCTCCTCCTCCTATTTCTCCTTTTCCTTCTTCTTCTTCTCCTTCTTCTTCTTCTTCTTCTTCTTCTCTTCTTCTCTTTCTCCTTCTCCTCCCCCTCTTCCCCCTCTTCTTGCCTCCTTACCGCTATCTCTCTCCTTTATTATCATTCCCTTCTCCGTCCTTGCTTCCTTCTCTCCCTGCCACTCGGTACCCCTGTCGCCCCCTCCCCCCTACCCTACCCTCGGTCACTCTGCCACGGTCGTTCATGAGATCCCCCCCCCATCCCCACCCCCACCCCCACCCCCACCCTCCACACTGTCTTCGGCACTATTGCGATCGGCTTTTGTTTTTATTGTTGTTGGATTATTGTTTACTTGTGCAATCGTCTTTTGTTTTTGTTTTTTTGTTTTGTTTTTTTTATTGTATACTTCTGAGATCGTCCAGTTATTTATTTGTTATTTTTTTTTTATCTTTTGATTTTGTCATGTTTTGTTTTTTTTATTGTTTACCTCTGCGATTGTCCTTTGTTTTTGTTTTTTGTTTTGTTTATTGTTTATTTTTGCGATTAGTGTTGTTTTTGTTGTATTTTTTTTTTCGTCTGTCGTGTGTCTTTCTGGTCTTCGATTTCTCATTTTTTCTAATCAAAGTTTTGATATTTTTAGCTGATACGACGGTGAATTTTTTTTATTATGATTATAAAGCCGAAAAATTTATTGTTGTTTAGGTAATCTTACTAGGTTTAAAAAAAGATAGATTGTGAGATGTTAGAGATATTAAGAGATTAAGATGCTGTAATAGGATAATGATGGATGTGATGGTAACGTGTGATAAAGAAGATTCAGTGAGTTAGAACTTTAATTAAGGGTTGTATAGGAGCGTGCTTGAAAGAAAAGGAAAATGAAAACACATCCGTTAGGTTAAATCACTGATAAAATAGCGTAACCTACATTTTTCTTTATACTACCGGGCCCACACTTTCACATCACCTGATAGAAGAATATTCATCACAGTTATAACTCGTACTCACTTCCTTGGTTTAGGACATTTAACTGGGCAGTGAAATATTTAGGAATGAACCGGTTCTACTCTGTTCAGTCTCATTTTTTATTCCTTTGTTTTCCTATTTTTTGTAAATGGTTGCCACACAGGATATATTTTTTTTATCTGTCTTCTTAGCTCGTCAGTGGCTTCTAATTTTTTTTTATCTTTTGGGGATGTCCTGTATGATTATTTGTTGATTTGTTTTTTTTTTTTTTTTTTTTTTTTTTTTTTTTTTTTTTGTATGTGTTCCTTTCTTTATTGTTGTTGTTGTTCTTTTCTCTCTCTTTTCTGTTCTTGTTTTTTATTCTCTCCTCTTATTTCTGATTTTATATTTTCTTCCTTTCTTCGTATTTAATTATTATTTATCTTTCATTCATTATTAAGTATTCTTTTTATCTCCTCTCTTTTCCTTTTTATTTCTCTCTTTCGTTCTCCCCCTTCTACCGTATTATTCCCGCATTGCCTCACGCGAGAACCTCCGTTGCGTTCATCCGTGCGTGTTCATGCGTGTTCATGCGTGTTTGCGTGCGCGTGCGTGTGTAGGTCACATCACGCGTTACACATAGGGATCGCGTGAGGGCTGGTGGCTGGCACGCGTAACGGAGAATTCTCAATCGGCCGTTGCGTAACCCTTATATTCATTCTGGTTTTATGGGTTATGTTAAGCGGAGGAAGAGAGAGAGAGAGAGATTGAGAGAGAGAGAGAGAGAGAGAGAGAGAGAGAGAGAGAGAGAGAGAGAGAGAGAGAGAGAGAGAGAGAAAGAGAAAGAGAAAGAGAGAGACAGACAAACAGAGAGAGAGAGAGACAGACAAACAGAGAGAGAGAAAGAGAAAGAGAGAGAGAGAGAGAGAGAGACAGAGAGAGACAGACAGACAGACAGAGAGAGAGAAAGAGTAAGAGAGAGAGAGAGAGAGAGAGAGAGAGAGAGAGAGAGAGAGAGAGAGAGAGAGTCGCGCTCTCTTACTTCGGAATGTTCTGCTGCTGTCCTTTGT
>BOPN01000251.1:384099-389099 GCA_017312705.2 Penaeus japonicus
AGGAGGGGGAAGGGGGAGGGGCAGTGGAAGTAGAAGGAGGGGGAAAGGGAGGGAGGGAGAGGGGGAGAGGGGGATAAGAGGGAAGTGTGGGTGGGGAAAGGAAGTAGAAGGAGGGAAGGGGAGGGGCAGTGGAAGTAGAAGGAGGGGGAAGTGGAATGAGGGGGGGAGAGGGGGGAAGTAGAAGGAGGGGGAGAGGGAGGAGGGGTGGGGACAGAAAGTGGAAGTAGAAGGAGGGGGAAGTGGAATGAGGGAGAGGGGAGAGGGGGATGGGGAGGAGGGAAGTGTGGGTGGGGAAAGGAAGTAGAAGAGGGGAAGGGGGAGGGGCAGGGAAGTAGAAGAGGGGGGAAGTGGAATGAGGGAGAGGGGAGAGGGGGATGGGGAGGAGGGAAGTGTGGGTGGGGAAAGGAAGTAGAAGGAGGGGGAAGGGGGAGGGGCAGTGGAAGTAGAAGGAGGGGGAAGTGGAATGAGGGAGAGGGGAGAGGGGGATGGGGAGGAGGGAAGTGTGGGTGGGGAAAGGAAGTAGAAGGAGGGGGAAGGGGGAGGGGCAGGGGAAGTAGAAGGGAGGGCGGGAATGGAGGGAGAGGGAGAGGGATGGGGAGGAGGGAAGTGTGGGTGGGGAAAGGAAGTAGAAGGAGGGGGAGGGGGAGGGGCAGGGGAAGTAGAAGGAGGGGGAAGGGAATGAGGGAGAGGGGAGAGGGGGATGGGGAGGAGGGAAGTAGGAGGGGGGAAACGAAGTAGAAGGAGAGGGAAAATGAGATACGAGGGAGGGGAAATAGGAGGAGGGGGATGGAGGGGAAGTGGAATGAGGAATGGGGGAAGGGAGGAGGAAGTGGAAGAAGAAAGGGAACGGGGAGAAGGAGAAATGATGAAGAAGAGAGAGGAAGGAAGGGGAAGAAAGACGAAGTGTAGGTGGGAAGAAGAGGGAGGAAGAACAAAGGAAGAAAAGAGGGGAAAGGGAAGAAGAGGAAGAAAAGAAGAAGGTAGAGGTATGAAGTGGAGGTGGAGAGACGAGGAGGAGGGAAATGAAAGGAGAATAAAATAGAATAGGAAGAAGAGAAAGAGGAGGACGGCAAAGAAGACAGGACTAAGAGCACGAGCGAGAAAATATGGTAAGAGGAACAAGAAAGGAAGACATATAGAACATGAAAGAAAAGGAAAGGAAAGACAAGATAAGTAAAACATGACCAGCGAAAGAGGAGAAACAGAAGGACAGAAAATAAAGCGTGAATGAAATTAAGGAAAAGAGATAGAAGCAAGACAAATTAAAGTATTCCAAACGCAAAGAAGTAATCGAAGAAAGGAGAGGGAGAGAGAGAGAGAGAGAGAGAGAGAGAGAGAGAGAGAGAGAGAGAGAGAGAGAGAGAGAGAGAGAGAGAGAGAGAGAGAGAGAGAGAGAGAGAGAGAGAGAGAGAGAGAGAGAGAGAGAGAGAGAGAGAGAGAGAGAGAGAGAGAGAGAGAGAGAGAGAGAGAGAGAGAGAGAGAGAGAGAGAGAGAAAGAGAAAAGAAAGGAGAGTGAAAAATGAAAATGGGGTCTATGGTCCCGTCTTGGGTGAGTTGCCATATATGGATTTATCTGAAGATTTACACTTTTTCCGTTGGTGTTTCATAATCACAACGAATATGTCAATAATATTTGATTATAGCATTATTACAACTTCTAGCATTCGGGAATTGGGTTAGATGAAGATGTAGATAGAGAGGAAAGGGAGAGATTTGTTGATTTAGAATAAAAGAAATAGGTATGGCGATTGTGGAGAACAGATGGTTACCATATACATTTTCAGATTAATTACAAAGCGAAGGAAACGGATAATTGATTTATTACTTGAGTCATATCCATGTCCATTACAAGTGAAGATCGAAGTGAAATGTTTAATGAGTTTTATTACCGTGTCACGCATTGGGAAGGTGTGACGTCATCATCTAGGGACTACGTGTACAATCTGTACATACCTCATTGTTTTGAAAGGCCACAACCGCAAAGTTCGTTATGGAGCGATGGTAGTACTATTTTCGAATGTTTATTTAACTTTAATCACTTCTTTTTCCCCTTGCATAGCCGTCCGAGTGAAATCTTTAATGATTATTACAAAGTCACGCATTTTAGCCGGCGTGATGACGTCAACCTAGGGGCTACGCGGGTACCTCATTGTTTTGAAAATGTCAGCGTCGCAAAATGGGGAAGGGTTGACCGGCAGCAAAAGTTCAGTGGGATATAAACTTCAGCTGTTAGTCTTTCTGTGGTCTTTCACTTTGGCTCTTGGTTTAGAATCGAGGTGGAGGGAGGAAGGGAGGGAAAGATATTTTGATGTATCGAGGAGGGAGGAGGAAAAGTACGTATGGGGATAGAAGATTGAGAGAGAGAGAGAGAGAGAGAGAGAGAGAGAGAGAGAGAGAGAGAGAGAGAAAGAGAGAGAGAGAGAGAGAGACAGAGAGAGAGAAAGACAGAGACAGAGAGAGACAGAGAGAGAATATGTTTCTATGCATACGCCAACAACAGCGTTTTCTTCATCTCTACCCGCACGTCATACAAACCTTCTTTCCCATTTCCGATTTCTCTTGCCCGCTCACGTCAACGAAGATGACATGACATATCCAATACCCATCCTCTTTTTTTCACTTCCACCTTGATTATGCGTTTCCCACAGCTGACAACAGTTGTTCCGACATGAGTTCCCAGCTGAAATGAAAGGTTTCGGCTGACCTCGAGGCCAATTGGTATTACATTCAAGTGGTTTATGGGAAGCGCAACCATCGCACTTTTCGTTCCATTCGTCCTGTCATAAAAGTCATTTTTGTTTTCTTTTTAAAGCCAGCGGCGACGGATTCGAACGCGTGATTTCCTGGCCGTTTGGCGTTGGGTTGTTTGTTTGTTTGTGTGTGTGTGTGTTTGTGTGTTTCTGTTTCTGTTTCTGTTTGTGTGTGTGTTTGTGTTTGTGTGTGTGTGTGTGGGGGGGGGGGTATCTGTGCGTGTGTGTGTGTGTGTTTGTGTTTGTGTGTGTGTCTGTGTGTGTGGGGGGGGGTCTGTGCGTGTGTGTTTGTGTTTGTGTGTGTGTGTGTGTGTGTCTGTGTGTCCGTGTGTCTGTGTCTGTGTGTGTGTGTGTCTGTGTCTGTGTGGAGTCTGGCTGTAAATACGTATGAGTTGATATGCATATGTTTACGCATATGCATGTTCAAGTATATTTGCTTGAATCTCTCACGTTTTCGCAGAAATGCAATGTACCGCCAGACGAGGACCGAAGACATCAAAGCAAATACAAGTTTTAACGCTGCCATAAAACTATAACGAAATCCCAAAGCATTTTCAACGACAAATGGTCATCAAAGTTGCAAAAACGAGAAGTACGAGCAATAGAAAGTAACCCAAGCCATGATAGAATAAAGTCATAAAATAATAAATAAACAAATAAATAGATAAATAAATATCACATGTATATCAACGTGTTCGAATAACCTTAACCAAACGAGAAATTAGTTCCTATATCGTTAATTAAGAGGAAATGGGGGTTTTCTCTTTTTTTTCATCATCGAGTGAATTAGAAGTTAAAGAAACAAATTATAGGAAGGTGATGTTTATAAACTTCCTTTTAGGGCGATGAGAACACGAAGAGTAATGTGAGTGTTGCAATCCAGATGACAAAAACGTGTGTGTGTGTGTGTGTGTGTGCGTATGTGTGTAAAGAAAAATATAACGAGGCATTCTTTCTATCTCTCTCTCTTTATCTTTATCTTTCTCTCTCTCTATCTATCTTTCTCTTTCTCTCACTCCCTCTCTCTCTCTCTCTCTCTCTCTCTCTCTCTCTCTCTCTCTCTCTCTCTCTCTCTCTCTCTCTCTCTCTCTCTCTCTCTCTCTCTCTCTCTCTCTCTCTCTCTCTCTCTCTCTCTCTCTCTCTCTCTCTCTCTCTCTCTCTCCCTCTCCCTCTCCCTCTCCCTCTCCCTCTCCCTCTCCCTCTCCCTCTCCATTTCCTTCATACTCTCACCCCCTTATTCCATAGAATGAAAAGAATGGGCGTGGGCGTCCCTATTGTTGACCTAACGAGGGGCGGGAGGGCGCACATGCATGCAATTCCTGTTCTACCAATAGCAACTTCCGCTAAACTAGTTGCTAGCAGGTCAGCCGCGGGACAATTGAATGGTGATTTTTTGAAGGAATTGTGAGTAGGGAGAAATAGTGATGATGGTGATGGTGGTGATCGTTAGTGATGATGATGATGATGATAAGGTAAAGATATAATTTTTTTTATCAAGTTTTGGTTATTAAGATGATGGTGATGTAATGTGATGATTATAATGATAATGGTAGTGATGAAATCAGTATTGGTAACGATGGTATGATTAAAAAACTATAATGATAGTAATGACAATGGTGATAAGGATGACTGTAAGAACGAATATCTCTATGATATCCATAACACCTTTTTAAAATCGTAAGAAACTATATTACAAAAGATAATAACAATAATATACACCAAAATGGGTCATTCAGTTGATTAAGTTGAGGATTTTTTTTTCCTCGAGGGATACGAACCGAAAAAAAAATATATTGGTTAATCATTATTCGCTTAAATTTATGTAAATAAGAGTCTGTTTTGTATCTCTTTTCCCTCCCTGCTTATTCTCCTTTTCTCATTTACATATTTGTTTCTTATTTACCGTGTTTTTTGGAAGGGGGAAAGTGGAGAGAAGGAGAATAGAACAATAGATAGAAATGTAGTTTTAGATGGATAGATAGATAGATGGAGACGGATTGATAGATAAATAGATAGAGAGTAAAAAAGATGGAAATATGGATATAGGTATAGGGGTTCATATACATTCTCACTAACCAAATTCGTAAACCGGCTTTATCTATCGGTGAAAAAGATAAAAGTAAAAATATAGGCAAAGAGAGAGAGAGAGAGAGAGAGAGAGAGAGAGAGAGAGAGAGAGAGAGAGAGAGAGAGAGAGAGAGAGAGAGAGAGAGAGAGAGAGAGAGAGAGAGAGAGAGAGAGAGAGAGAGA
>BOPN01000251.1:404099-409099 GCA_017312705.2 Penaeus japonicus
GAGATAAACACAAAGAGAGAGAGAGAGAGAGAGAGAGAGAAAGGAACGCAAAGAGAAAGAAAGAAAGAGAGAGGGTGGGGGGAGAAAGGAAGAGAAAGAGAAACGAATAGAAACAAAGGAAGAAAGAGAGACAGAGATAAACACAAAGAGAGAGAGAGAGAGAGAAAGGAACGCAAAGAGAAAGGAAATTGGAAACAGAAGGAATGCATAGAGAGACAAAGCTGCCGTGATTCTTAGAAAAGTCTCCTCCACCTCCTTCCTTTCTCTTCCTCCTCCTTCTCCTCCTCCTCTGCCTCCTTCTTCCTTCTCCTCTGCTTATGGACTTTCTCTTCTATTTATATTTATCTTTTGAATTCTCTTTCTTTTTGTCTTTCTCCTTCTCTCTCTCTCTTTCTCCTCTCTCTCTCTCTCTCTCTCTCTCTCTCTCTCTCTCTCTCTCTCTCTCTCTCTCTCTCTCTCTCTCTCTCTCCCCTATCTCTCTCCCCCTTTCTGTGTCTCTTTCTTTCTCTGTCTCTCTCCCTTTCTCTCTCTTTTTCTCTTTGTCTCTTTCTCTCTTTGTCTCTTTGTCTCTTTCTCTCTCTCTCTCTCTCTCTCTCTCTCTCTCTCTCTCTCTCTCTCTCTCTCTCTCTCTCTCTCTCTCTCTCTCCCCTCTCTCTCTCTCTCCTCTCTCTCTCCCCCTTTCTGTGTCTCTCTCTTTCTCTGTCTCTCTCCCTTTCTCTCTCTTTGTCTCTTTGTCTCTTTCTCTCTCTCTCTCTCTAATGTATATATATATATATATGTATATATATATATATATATATATATATATATATATATATATATATAGAGAGAGAGAGAGAGAGAAGAGAGAGGGGGAGAGAGAGAGAGAGAGAGAGAGAGAGAGAGAGAGAGAGAGAGAGAGAGAGAGAGGAGGAGGAGAAGGTAGAGGAGACGGGAGGAAAGAAAACAGATAGGGAGGAGAGGGGAAGAGGGAGGAAGGGGGGAGGGGGGAGGGGGGTGAAGATGTCGCAAGAGAGGGAGGGAACAGAGTGGCTGGTCTTTGTCCACGCTGAGAATATGGCCCCGGGCTTGTCATCCTCTTCCCCCCCCACCCCCCTTCTCCCCTCCTCCATCCTCCCCCCCCTCCTTCCCTCCACCTCGTCCTTCTTCTCGTCTTTCTGTTCCTCCTCTTTCTTTTTTTCTTCTTGCTTCTTCTTCTCTTTCTTTTTATGCTTCTCCTTTCTTCTTATTATTATTATTTTTCTACTACTTCAACTCTGTATTATTATTATTATTATTACTGTTATTATTATTATTATTGTCATTATTGTTATTATAATTATTATTATTCATCTACCTCCTCTTCCTCCCCCTCCCTTTTTTTCAGTGTTTAATACATCTGTTATTCTCTCCATCTCTATCTATCTATATCTATCTATCTATCTATCTATCTGTCGATCTCCTTCCCCTCCCTCTTCCCCTCCCTCTCCCTCTCCCTACTTCCCCTCTCTCTTCCCCTCTCCCTACTTCCCTCTCCCTCTTCCCTCCCTCTTCCCCTCCCTCTTCACCTCCCTCTTCACCTCTCCCACTTCCCCTCTCCCTCTTCCCTCCCTCTCCCCCTCTCCCTACTTCCCCTCTCCCTCTTCCCTCTTCCCCTCCCTCTTCCCCTCCCCTCTACTTCCCTCTCCCTCTTCCCTCCCTCTTCCCCTCCCTCTTCCCCTCTCCCTCTTCCCCTCCCTCCCTCATCCCCTCCCTCTTCCCCTCCCTCTTCCCCTCTCCCTACTTCCCCTCTCCCTCTTCCCTCTTCCCCTCCCCTCCCTCTTCCTCTCCTTCTTCCCCTCCCTCCCTCTCCCTCTTCCCCTCCCCTCTACTTCCCTCCTACTCATCTCGCGACAAACACTTATCGTCTATGTGCTTGCAATCAAATCTCCCTGCTTTCCTGCTTGCCTGCTTGTTTACGTGTTTGTCTGAAGCGTTCCGTATTACCTAAAAAAAAAAAAAAAAAAAAAAAAAGTGTATTTCTTATCATTTTTTTATTATTATTTCTTATGGTTTGGCCTCTATTTAAAGAAAACGGGAGACTACATTGACGGCGAGAAGAAAACGAGAAATTGGGTTATTTGTGTTTTGTGTTGTACTCATCATTAGGTGTGTGTTTTCATTTCTTTTATTTATCTATCTATCTCTCTTTTCACTTCTCCCTCGACTCTCTCTCTCTCTCTCTCTCTCTCTCTCTCTCTCTCTCTCTCTCTCTCTCTCTCTCTCTCTCTCTCTCTCTCTCTCTCTCTCTCTCTCTTTTCCTTTTTTTTTTTTTTGTTATTTTTTTCCTATCTTCCTTTCATCTTTCGTTATCCTTTTCCTTTTCTCCTTATCTCGCTCTCCCCACTCCCTCCTCCTTCTTCCCCCTCTACCATACTCTCCTTATTTCCCCTCTCTTACCCCTCTTTCTCCCACTTACCCTCTGCCCCTATCTAAACCCTCCTCTTTCCTCTCCTTCTTTCCCTATTCCCCTCTTCTCCTTTCCCCTTTCCCCTTTCCCCTTTCCCCTTCCTCCCCCTCTCTCCCTATTCCCCTTTCCCCTCCCTATCCCATCTCTCTGTATTCCCCTTCCCCTCTCCTCTCTCCCCTCTCCTTATCTCCTGTTTCCCCTCTCCCCTCCCCTTATCTCCTCCTTTCCCCTCCCTTTCTCTCCTCATCTTCCTTTCTCTCTCCTCTCTCCTCCCCTTCTCTCCCCTCTCCTCTCCCCCTCTCCCCTCTTCTTATCTCCCCTTCTCTCCCCTCTTCTTCCATACGTGACCTGTTAAGGCTGTTGACCCTCAATTAAAGGCGCGAAAACCTTGACTTCTTCTTCGCTGTGTCATCGTCGCAGGGACTGGCTCGCGTGACGGGCAGGGGGGGGAGGAGGAGGAGGAGGAGGGGGAGGGGTTAAGGGGAAGGGAGGGAGAGTGGGGCGTAAGGGGGAGGGAGGAAGGGAGGGGGGAGGAGGAGGAGGAGGGGAAGGGGGGGAAGGAGAGGAAGAGGAAGGGGGGGAAGGAGGGGGAGGGAAGAGGAGAGGGGTAAGGGGGAGGGAGGGAGGGGATTAAGGAGGATGAGGGGGGATCAAGGGGGAGAAAGGGGGGGTTATGGGGATGGGAGGGAGGGGGATTAAGGGGGAGAGAAGAAGGGGGTAAGGGGAGGAAGGGGGATTAAGGAGGAGGGAGGAAGGGGGAGAGTGTAAAGAGTAAAGGGTAAATGGGAAAGAGATCGAGACAGGCATTCTGCAACATTGCATGAATCGAAGAAAATAATGATCATGACTACAAGCAACTAGATTGTTTGACCTTGTTTCTTGTTTCACTATTTATTTTAATTAATATATATAAATAAATATATATGTGTATATATATATATGTATGTATGTATGTATATATATATGTATATATATATATATATATATATATATATATATATATATATAATTATGCAAAGAATCTTTCGTTGTTATTGTTTCTTAATCTTAAAAAATGCTTTAGTTTGTGTTCCATTTTTTTTCGTTTTCTTTTTTTCAACGCGTCACAAAGATGAAGAAAATGAGGTGTTTTTTTTTACACCACTATTAAGATATTCACTTACATATTTCGCTAATATATATCATACATCTATTTCAAGGAGATGCAAACCGCACTGAGCGTCTCTTGTGCTTTTAATATGTACTCCTGATATTCATTTGCATATCTATAGAGCGTCCATGACTTGCCTTTGAGTAAAGAACTTATCTGAAGGTTTATGTAATGAGCATACCTGTGTGTGTGTGTGTGTGTGTGTGTGTGTGTGTGTGTGTGTAAATATACATAAATATGTATATATATACATATATATACATATATATACACATATACACATATATACACACGAATAAATACATAGAGAAAGAGCCAAACAGACAGACAGTCAGAGAAAGAGACCAACACACATACACACATAGAAACAAATAAAAACAAGCAAAAAAAAAAAAAAACCGTGGGAGTAGGGGGTAAGAGTAAAGAGTAAAGAGTAAAACGGTTTCAATTATAGAGAACTCAGGGGGACGGGGGGAGGAGGGGACAGGGAGGGAGGGAGGGAGATAGCCACGTGGTTTTATTTACAAACAATTGTGTTGATGAGCTCGTCAGCTGACCTAGCTTGTGTGGGTTGGTTGACTGTCTCTTTTTGATTTTGGTTGTTTTATGTTGTGTTACTTTATCTATGTTATTGATGTTTCGTTTGTTTTCTTTTTATTTCGTTATTTGTTTGTTTGTTATCTATTCAGTTACCAATGGACTATGATTTATTTTATTATTTTTATGTTATTGGATTATAATAGTGATAGTGATAATAAAATGATGATAGTTGTTATTTTTATTATCATTGTTGTTGTTATTATTGTTATTAGTATAGTAACAATGATATTAACAACAGTCATGATAATGATAATATTTATGATGATGATAGTAATAGTAAATATAATAATGATGAAATTGTGATGATGATGATAATGACGATAATAATAATAATGATAATAGCAACAGTAATGATAATGATAATGACAACAACACCAACAATAACGCCAATAATAATAACATCAATAAGGTTATTATCATTCACACCATCACCATTTAAAAATCACCACGACCATCACCATAATAACCATCATCACAATCACCATATCTCATACGACTTCAATTACTTAGTCTCCCTTTTTCTTATTAACAAATTATTCAATCCTCACTTATCAACTTCATTAACATATTAATCATCAGAAGAGTGTAATTATTAAGAAGATAATCTATGCATAGCGAAGAGGTTACGAATATTATTTTATAAGAAACTTACTTTTATAAGTCGTAAAGTTTGCTAAGAGCAACTCTCTCCTAAGTCACGCTTAAGTATGGTTTTAAGTGTGGCTTAAGTGCTGCATTATGTGGGTCAGGTGTTGCTAAAGGTGGGGAGATAATGGAGGTTATTAATTGGTTCCTTATCTCGGTTGCATTTTTGTTGCATGG
>BOPN01000251.1:426599-429099 GCA_017312705.2 Penaeus japonicus
TGAGTCTTCTTTAGCCTCTTAATGAAGGCCAATAACCCAAGCTATGCAGGTGGTTGGTTGGTTCGTTGGTTGTTAACGATCTGCACGTTTGTTTTTCTTGTTTTTTTTTTTTGGTTTTCTTGTTTTGCTGTTGGTGTTTTTGTGTTGTTGTTTTGTTTGTCTTCTGTTTGGTTGGTTGTTCGGTTGGTTGGTTGGTTGATAATGTTGCAGTGGTTATCTTATCTCGTTATTTAGTTGTCAGAGGAGTTGTTTTGAATTATTTTGATGGGTGTCAATGTCGGCTCTCAGTCTCGTGTTTGTTTTGGTGTTTGTAGTGTAAGCGATCTGAGATTATGCATTATTTCAATTATGTTTTGTTTCTATTTGCATTATGTTTGTTTATTATATATTTTTTTCATTGCGATATTGTCTCTTCTTTGTTTAGGTATTTACTTTATCGATTGATAAACAGACGAAAAAGAAATTGATAACATTTCTCTCTCTCTCTTTCTCTCTCTCTCTCTTTCTCTCTCTCTCTCTCTCTCTCTCTCTCTCTCTCTCTCTCTCTCTCTCTCNAGAGAGAGAGAGAGAGAGAGAGAGAGAGAGAGAGAGAGAGAGAGAGAAAGAGAGAGAGAGTCAAGCCCATTTCGAGCAAAGGACGGAGATTCCAACATCTAAACACGGGGACATTCATATTCTAACCTAGCACTTGCAAATATAGATGTCTGTCAGGGACCTCCTGTTACTTCCTGGTGACATCAAGAACGGAACCCAAATGCATTTGATCAAATGTTCGAGGTAGCATCTAAAGAATGACACATAATGGACAAATTTTCTCATGCATATGTCCAGGTAGATATAGTACAATGGGGCCCTTGATTTTTACTAAGATCAGCCACTGGAGGTACGAAAAGAGTTTCAGATGAATATGTATCCCATATAACACAGAATGACCTATGCAAGATGCAAAATCTCCTGCAATATAAGGCTTGCCAGACGTCTTCCAAACGTTGCCTATAGGCCCACTATCTTAGAACTGACCTATAGTAAATATTGAAAGTACCACTTGACACGAATTATCTGTCCTTTAAGGCCCACTAGACCCTCTAAAGGCCGCCTGATTTGGGCCTGACCCAATGTTGGTGGCATCTTATGAAACAAATCCCAAATTTATAGACACATCCCGTGTAACACTTAGCATTGTCCGCTGTATAGTGCCTGTTAGACACCACTTAAACGGGATTCCCTATACTTATTGTTTCATAAATATCATAGAGTAAATATTGGAAGTACTGCCTTAAACTTTGAATACTCAGCTAACTAATTTTGAATAAACTTTGCCTTACATTTCAGGAGAGAGTTCATTCGTTGATATTCAGAATAGTCAAACTTCGGACTACGAATGGTTTTACGATATAAAGGCCCTCCACACTATCATCATCTGGCTCCCCCTCCTGATAAGGATTAACTAGGACGGGAAGTGCCATGAACCAGTCGGGGGCACAGCATCCATTCCTTTGCTTCCAGCCAGAGTGCAGAGGATCTAAGCCTTATCCTAGGTGTGGTGAGTCGGCATTTCCCTCGCACGATGTTGATGAAGTGGGCCCATCGTGGATGACGATCGCTCTCGACCTTCTTCAAATTGAGGGTTTTCCCGAAATCAGGAAAAAAAGTATATTCTGTGTGGACTCAGACATCCGTAGAAATTTTTTTAAGTTAAGATTTTTTTTTATATAGAATCAAACTTCCTTTGTAGAGCTGATATATTTTAATTTGCCTATTTGAAGTGATACAATTTCAATTCAACATTTTGCTAGTGCCAGGAGAGGGTACTTTTCGTAAGTATGTCTGTGAAACAACCCCATAAGGTGTTCATGGTAAATAATAAAGCAGGAAATGGGGGTCGTCCATCCTCTTTCTACAAAAAAAACTGAACGTCTCCTTGACTAACATTGGTCTGCACTGTCCCTTTAAAATTCCCGTTTTATAATAACTTCCGTCTGGGTTTTTCCTCTGGACAGATGATGACGAAAAGACGATCATCTGCTCCGCGTAGCTTCCTTTCACTCTCCTTCAGGGACTGGATCGATCGGTAAGTGTTAAACTACATGTAAATATTATGTCCTCGTTTACACAGACATAATTGGTCGACGGTTTTCGGTGTTCCGGCGAAACTGCCTACCACTCCTCTAGCTTAGGGAAGGCTGAGGCCTGAGCCATAGAAAGTAATCGGGAAGGTTATATCATATCTGAGATCGAAGTGTCTGAAATTATGACAAGCATACTCATGAAAACATCTCTCACACTTTAAACTACAGATTTTCCCTGGCAATGGGCCCCCTTACTTTTATTTTTTTCCACGTTCTGCCATTGCATTTATCAACATATCCACCTGGTACTACCTGTCTTTCTCAATTTCGCTGTGTCGTTCCTCTGTCTCCAATCCTCCCTTACTCCGCAGCTCCGTCACGGACACGCCTCGCCAAGATGATGTAATAAGCCCTCTTATTGTGGTGCGTCA
>BOPN01000251.1:434099-444099 GCA_017312705.2 Penaeus japonicus
TCCTATCAATGCAAGTTAAGGGAGGGGGGGAGGGGGGTGATACAGGCTCCTGGTGACACGGAGGATGTGATAAGGAGGGAGGGAGTTTCTCTTCGTTCAAGTTGAAGGCTTTTTCTTGCTTTCGAAATGTCTGTTTTCTTTGTTTTCTTTGTTTTTTCGTCTTTTTATTTTCTTTTATATATATGTTTTTTTTTTTTGTATTGTGTTTGGTTTCTCTTTATTTAGATCAAATATTTATCTGTTATTTGTTTTCCCTCTCTTCTTGCTATACTTTTATCTCTTCTTTTCCTTCTCTACTTTATTCTCCCTTTCTTCCCTTAATCCATTCTCTCCCTGTTATTCAATACTCCCTCGATATTTATCTCTCCCTCTCCCTCTCTCCTCTTTCTGCTGTTATACTTTTATATTTTCTTCCGTTCTCTCCCTCTTGCCCTTCCTCTCTTCCTCCATTTATTATCTAACTCCCTCCCTCCCATCTTTCTCCCTCCATATATATTTCCATATTTCTCTCCTTCCTGACCTCTCTCCCTCTTCTATTTTCTTCCATTCATCTCTTCATCCTCTCTCCTACCCCTCTTCCCTTCTTTCCCCATTTGACTATCTCTCTCCCCCTTTCTCTTTTTCTCCTTCTTTTCCTTCCTCCCATCTCCCCTTCCTTACCTCTCTCCCTCTTCTATTTTCTCCCATTCATCTCTTCATCCCCTCTTCTTCCCCTCTTCCCTTCTTTCCCCATTTGACTATCTCTCTTTCCCCCTTTCTCTTTTTCTCCTTCTTTTCCTTCCTCCCATCTCCCCTTCCTTACCTCTCTCCCTCTTCTATTTTCTCCCATTCATCTCTTCATCCCCTCTTCTTCCCCTCTTCCCCATTTGACTATCTCTCTTTCCCCCTTTCTCTTTTTCTCCTTCTTTTCCTTCCTCCCATCTCCCCTTCCTTACCTCTCTCCCTCTTTTATATTCTACTATTCATCTCTTCATCCTCTCTTCTTCCCCTCTTCCCTTCTTTCCCCATTTGACTATCTCTCTTTCCCCCTTTCTCTTTTTCTCCTTCTTTCCTTCCTCCCATCTCCCCTTCCTTACCTCTCTCCCTCTTCTATTTTCTGCCATTCATCTCTTCTTCCCCTCTTCTTCCCCTCTTCCCTTCTTTCCCCATTTGACTATCTCTCTCTCCCCCTTCTCTTTTTCTCCTTCTTTTCCTTCCTCCCATCGCCCTATCTCCGCCTGACACTCTTGTGAAAGCCCGTCGTGGATTTTTATCAGACGCATGCAAACCAACCATGCCACGGAATCTTAATACTCGATTTGTTATTGTGCATGACGTCTGCAATCATGCACTCGAGACAGGCACCCGTGTCACCATTACGTTGAGAATCCTAATATAATAAAGTGTGAACAGTTGAATTCCTGATGTTTTCGAATGTCCGTGAGATAAGACCGTGTTCTTTTGACTAATTCATTTTCCTCTTTTCCTCTTGTAGGTGAGTCTGCTTGTCACGATGTTGATCTCGTGTTTTGTCGTAGCACCGAGCATCTGTGCATTGCATGTAAGTAAATACAGTCGGTAAGTAAGTAGAGAAAGTCCTCTGTATTCTGAAGTACAAACTCAATCCACTTGGGTTTGTTTCAAGCTTAGGGAAACTTTTTTTTTTTTTTTTTGGATCCGCCAAAGTGCATGAGGCGGACGTCCGCACATTTTGTCTAGAGATGGATGTCGAATTTGCGATACTTTCCTTTTCTCTTCTTTCTTTTTTTGTCGGTAAGTAAGTATAGAAAGTCCTTCAGTATTCTCACGTATAGACTCAATCCACTTGGGTTTGTTTCAAGCGTAGGAAAACATTTTTTTTTTTTGGATCCGCCAAAGTGCATGAGACGGACGGCACATTTTGTTTAGAGATGGATGTCGAATTTCCGATACTTTCCTTTTCTCTTCTTCTTCTTTTTTTTTTTTTTTTTTTTTTTTTTGTCGGTAAGTAAGTATAGAAAGTCCTCAGTATTCTCACGTACAGACTCAATCCACTTGGGTTTGTTTCAAGCTTAGTTAATAAGGATGTCCGCACTACAGACCTCGTGACCTAATCTTTATAGCTGAACGCTTGGTAAGTTTTTATTTGTGATGAGAGAGAAAGAGAAAAAAAAACGCGTGTTAAACTGAATAAATGTTGTATCTAATCTGGTACTGACTAATCTCTCATTTCTTTCTGTTGTTCATTGTTGCTAAGTTAGTTATGATCTGTTTGTTAATATGTGTGTCACTTACTGATCTCATTAGTTGCAAGAATTAGATTAGGGATTGCTGTCCTTGCTTGCAAATCATTGTGCATCATGAAAGAAATCTACTCATATTACCACGTTAGTTGATTAAGATTAAACTTTAATATTCACGGAGACTAGAATATTACTCCCGAGTTTTACGTGAAGAAGAAGAAAAGAAAAAAGAACTTGAAAAACCGTAGAAATACAGATCAGAGAGACACATGTAACCTTACATTCTAAATATCGTTCTGGTAAGGGACCAGCCCCTTATCTCAAGCCATTTGATCTCATTAGCAGCGAATTAAGAGTTTGTGACGAGATAAAAGCTCTATAACCTTCTAGAGGAAGAAAGCCACGCACTAGAGAACTAGAGAACTAGAGAACGCGGAGTATAATCAAGCTTTTTTTTTTTTTTTTTTTTTTTTTTTTTTTTTTTTTTTTTTTTTTTTTTTTTTTTTTTTTAATGAGGAATCGCGTGGGTACCGGTGGAATTTTTGGGGGTTGGGGTGGGGGTGAGGGGGGGGAGGCTGTTTAGAGAGAGAGAGAGAGAGAGAGAGAGAGAGAGAGAGAGAGAGAGAGAGAGAGAGAAAGAGAGAGATGGAATGAAAAAATGAATAAGTAGGGACGTGTGAAATAGATGAATAAAAAAATATATATATATATATATATATATATATATATATGTGTGTGTGTGTGTGTGTGTGTGTGTTTGTGTGTGTTTGTGTTTGTTTCTGTGTGTGTCTATGTGTGTGTCTGTGTGTGTGTCTGTGTGTGTCTGCGCTTGTGCGTGCTTGTGCGTATAATGTGTGTACGTGCATGGATTTACATAAGTTTGTGCAAGCATGCATTTATGTATCCATGCAATGAAAATGAACTTGCATATTAAATTAATCGCATATTGCCCAAGCTCATGCCCTTACGTAACATGGCGGCGAAAAGTTATGCAAGTTATGTAACCATAATTATCTTTGGTGTCGCAAACGGTCAGTTACACTTAAAATATGAATATAAATATGAAATAACATTTCCGTTAGACCAGTAACTATGCCTTGTCTCAAACAACCTCTATTTAATTGTTCAATACGTCAACGGCATTTAAGGTTAAATTTGTTCCGGTGGGCGGAGACATCGCGAAATCAAATGACACGCCCCCCTTTTTTCGACCAATCATTAATTATGCATGGGGGAACACGTAGATTACCAATTAACGCAATTAGCACCTCAGCTGACCGGGTTGTCACACCGGCCGGCAGATGGCAGGTCGGTCGCCGGTGGGTCGGTGGGTCGGTGGGTCGGTCAGACGATTAAATTCCCCGCTTGGGTTTTGCCGTTTGTGCTAATGGGGTTGGAAGCTAAATGACTATTAATGGATGGTCCTGAATGCTGTATTTTTTTTCTTCTTGCTTTTATGGGTTATTTCTCTATATATATGTCTCCCTCTCTTTCTTTCTTTTTCTCTTTCTCTCTCTCTCTCTTTCTCTCTCTCTATCTATCTCTCTCTCTCTCTCTCTCTCTTTCTCTCTTCCTCTCTTCCTCTCTCTCTCACTCTCTCACTCTCTTCCTCTCTTCCTCTCTTACTCTTACTCTCTCACTCTCTCTTCCTATCTTCCTCTCTCTCTCACTCTCTTCCTCTCTTACTCTTACTCTCTCCCTCTCTCTTCCTATCTTCCTCTCTTCCTCTCTTCCTCTCTCTCTCTTTCACTCACTCACTCTTACTCTCTCCCTCTCTCTGATTTCGTGATTAGGTAGTTGGGATGCATTTTATGCCGATTAATTTTGGCTTCATCTAAGTTAAGTCTTAATTGAATAATAATAAAAAAAAACCTACGCCTTGTCATTAAACACGTGCAGATATTTAGACGTACAGTCATAGCCAATTCCACGAACCCGAATCCATGATCTATGCATTCAGACGAGGGATCAGGCGGGAATTAGAAGACCTATATATAGTTTCCGACTTTTAAAACTCTTTTGAAGTTCACGCGTTCGATCTCGTGAACGTTCGGACTGGAGGAAATTTCGATCCAAAAATGGGACGTTACGGTTAACTTACGTGGATTATAATTAGTTCGTAAATAGAAATAGAACGGGGGTAAGAATGTATATATGAGAGAAGTAATATTGATGATATTAATAATGATGATGTTAGTAATGATGATAGTCATAGTGATAATGATAAGAAGGATAATGATAATGGTAATACTTATCACAATGAAGGTATCAATAATGGCAATGATAATAATAGTCTCAAAAGGCTAAAGGTACATTAACAAGCAGATGGGAATTTCAAAACGAGTGAGATACAATAGACAATACCAACCACATTGCAAGGCATATGGTTGACATATTGAATGGTCTCTCCACATGGTCGGGAGTGAACCGAAAAGCTGACCATTTCCTGAGTAACGGGAGCTGTGTCGGCCTAGCTAAATACTAACTGACCTGACCTATTGTGGCATTCCCTCCCCCCCTCCCCCCTCCCTCCTTACTACCCCTTTTGCCCTTTCGCTGTCTCTCTCTCTCTTTCTCTATCTCTTGTTCTTTCTTTCTTTTTTTGTTTCTTGAGGGTTTTATTTGCTCCATTTCTTTCTGTTTTCTTAAGCTGTCCGTATGTTGCTTTCTGTTTCGTGTTTTTTCTTTTCTCTCTCTCTCTCTCTCTCTCTCTCTCTCTCTCTCTCTCTCTCTCTCTCTCTCTCTCTCTCTCTCTCTCTCTCTCTCTCTCTCTCTCTCTCTCTCTCTCTCTCTCTCTCTCTCTCTCTCTCTCTCTCTCTCCCTCCCTCCCTCCCTCCCTCCTTCTCTCCCTTCCTTCCCTCCCTCTCTCCCCTTCCCCCCTCCCCTTCCTTCCCTCTCCCTCCCTCCTCTCCTCTCGTCCCTCTCCCAACCATATCCTCCTCCTCACCCTCCCCCTCCAACCCCCTTCTCCTCCTTTCCCATTCCCCTCGTGTTGACCCTCGGTGTCAGGAAGTGCCACACCCCGACGTCCGTGTGACACCCGACACCCCTACTTCCGCCCGGGTACGAGGAGCTTGTGGCACGAAGGCAAACACACACTGCTGACGGAGTGTCGGGTCGGTGACCATGCTTGCCTTGGGTGGGTGTCAGATGGGATTTTTATGCCTCTTGTCTCTTAGGGGTTGCTTGGTATTAAATCACTTCACCGCTTTTGAAACTTTCTGAAAAACCTTTTAACTTTCATTCCACTCTCCTGCCTCCTCCTCCTCCTCCCCTCTTCCCCTCTTTGACTTCTCTTTGACTACTCTTCACCTTTCTTCTTCCTTTCTATGTACCATCTCTTTGCCTCTCTCTCTCTCTCTCTCTCTCTCTCTCTCTCTCTCTCTCTCTCTCTCTCTCTCTCTCTCTCTCTCTCTCTCTCTCTCTCCCTCCTCACCCCCTATCCCTCTCCCCTTCCCAGCTTCATTCCCTACTAAGGTTCCCTTCCCTCCCCCCTCCATTCCTTCACATTGACGCTCCCTCCCTCCCTCCCTCATCCCCTTCCCTCCTTCCCCTCCTTCCCCCCCTTCCCTTCCTCACCCCCTTCCCCCTTCAACCCAGCCCTCTCCACTCCAAGTCTTCCGCTACCCTCCCCCCAGCCTCTCCTCCCCCCCCTCCTCACCTCCCCACCACTAGACCTCTACCCCATAACCCCCTCATCCCACAGACCTCCCCCCCCCTTACCCATTCAACCCACACCCCCCCAACCCCCCGCAATCCACACGTGCCTCAAAGCAACCGATCCATCTTCTACCACGGCAAGCGCACGCGGTCTTGCTGATAGGTGGCGGGGGGAGGGGGGAAAGGAGGGGGGGGGCAGGAGAGGAGAGGGGAGAGGGTGGTTTAGGTATGGGAAGAGGGGGAGGAGGTGAGGAGGGAGGGAGGTGGGGGAGAGGAGAGGGGAGGAGGTGAGGAGGGAGTGGGATGGGGGAGAGGAGAGGGGAGGGGGTGATTTAGGTATGGGAAGGGGGAGGAGGGGGGAGAGTAGGAGATGGGAGGGGGAAGAGGAGAGGGGAGGGGATAGTTCAGGTATGGGAAGGGGAAGAGGGGAGTAAGGGAGATGGGGCAGAAAGAGGAGAGGAGAGGAGGGTAAGGGAGGGGGAGTGAGGAAGGTTTGAGTAAGGGAGGGGCGGGGAGATGCGGAGGGAGGAGGTGGGTAAATTCCAACAGGCGGTGCTGCTGCCGTCTGTCTGTCAAGAGTCGGCGCGTGAACAGAAGGAAGAAAGGAAGAAGAAGGAGGAGGGGAGGAAGCGGTTTTTGTGGTGGGGAGGAGGGAGGGGGAGGAGGAGGAAGGGAGAAGGAGTTAAGGAGGAGAAAGAGGGAAGAAGATAATGAAAAGAGGGGGAAAGGAGGGAAGAAAAAAGAGTGAAGGAGAGAAAAGAGGGAGGGGAGAGAAGGAGGGAAGGTAGGCGAAGAGAAGAGAGGGAGGAGAAAGACGGAAGGAGAGAAGGAAAGGAAGAAAAGTGAGAAACAGAAGAAGAGAAGAAGAGAACAGGAGAAAGGAAAGAGAGAAGGGGAGAAGGAGAAGAAAAAAGAGAAAAACAAGAAAGAAAGGGAGGAGGAGGAGGAAAACAAGAAGAAGGAGAAGGAGAGGGAGGAAAACAGAGAAGGAGAATAAGGGAAAGAGAGAACAGCAGGAGAAGAAGGGAGATAGAGAGAGAGGATGTTGAGAGAAAAAAGAATATGCAATGTTAACATGTTGGGTTTCGTTAAGGTCTGTTGCCAAGTATTGTTTTTTTTTATTGTTTTGGTTGATTGACAGGTAGGACGGTTGAAGTTAGTGGGGGGAGGGGGGGAGGGGCAATCGGATGCTGGGATATCCGCTGACCTGATATGACCGATAGTTTGACCTCGGTTGTGTGTGTTAGGGGAGGGGGCGGGGGAGACTAAATCGTATGAGTTAAAACCGTAGAGTTTTTCCTTTTTTTTTCCTTGGGGGGGGGGGGGGGTTGTGGTGTGTGTGTGTATGCGTATGTGTATATGTATGTGTATGTGTGTATGTAATTGTTTTATGTATTTTTGTAGTGGGTTTGCATACATGTGTCCGCACTCATGCAAGTATTCAGATACAGTATGTTTATATATAAGTACTCACATACATAAATACATATAAAAGACCGCGCGCACGTGTATATCCCATCATATCTATATTCGGCCACGTGTACATCTATATATAAATAATCATACCACATACACGACGACGCACACACGATCAAATAAGCACTTCCGGTGAATTCCGTATCCTGCGACACACGGAAGTCGACGAAACAAGATTTCTCATAATTGCGACGTCACTGGGAGAATAGTAGGGGCGTGTGGAATAGATGGATAGATAAATAGATAGATAGATAGATAAATAGATAGATAGAGAGAGAGGGAGGGAGGGTGGGAGAGGGAGAGGAGAGGAGAGAGGAGAGAGAGAGAGAGAGAGAGAGAGAGAGAGAGAGAGAGAGAGGGAGAGGGAGAGAGAGAGAGAGAGAGAGAGAGACAAAGAGAAAGAGAGAGAGAGAGAGAGATGGAATGAAAAATGAATAAGTAGGGACGTGTGAAATAGACGAATAGATAAATATATATATATATATATATATATATATATATATATATATATATATATATATAGAGAGAGAGAGAGAGAGAGAGAGAGAGAGAGAGAGAGAGAGAGAGAGAGAGAGAGAGAGAGAGAGAGAGATGGAATGAAAAAGGAATAAGTAGGGGTGAGGTAGGACAGCGTGTGAGGGTGAAAAATTAATAGGTATATCATACTATATCATATTGATATAGTATTTCATAGCTGGATGAGTATGAGAATATGTTAATATATGAGTTAATGAAGAGGGTATATCATGGTATATCATGGGAGTATGACCATGGTACCATGAAGATCGGTGGAGAAATATGGTATATCATAGACATGTCTCGTCATATCCACATAACACAAAAAGAAAAAAACAAACTTAGTATACAATAGAAGATAAGAAAAAACAACAACACATACATCAACATGATTCATCTATATCCGTGAATTTATTCCGTGTTAACATATACGATATCATAGCATAGGACCTCCCTATGCTATGATCAAGAGGGGGGGGAGGGGGGAAGGGAGAGGGGGGGGGAGAGGCTAGGCCGAAGCGGGTGACAGCAAATTGGTGGCCATTGTTCCTTCCTGTGGCTGATGGGTATAGGCCGTGCCCAGTGCCCATGTCGTTGTTGTTCTTGTTTGGTTGTTGTTGTTTTTTTTTTTTTTTTTTTTTAGGTCTGGGATTATTTATGTGTGGTTGTTGTTTGTGTTGTTGTTGTTGTTTTTTTTTTGTTAATTGGTTTAATGTTTTTCTTGTTTTCTGTTTTTTTCTTCTCTTTTCTTAATGTTTTTCTTGTTTTCTGTTTTCTTTTTTCTTTTCTCTTCTTAACGTTTTTCTTGTTTTTCTATTGTTTTTTTTCTTTTTTTGTCTTTTGTTAGTATATATATAGAACAACCACCGGAAATTATTATAGATGAACACTCGATGCAAAGGAAATCGAGTCTTGTTTATTGTTTCTAATAATTAATAATTAATAATTAATAATTAATGATATTAACCGTGATATTACAGTTCATATATAAGATCTCTTTGATACTTTATAATTCTATATCTGGTATTGGAATCTCTGTAATGTTGACAATCAGATTATTTCTAATAGTGATCGTGATAATCATTACAAAAATTTTCAGTCACATGATTAGCTGTGTTTCTAGTTGTTGTTGTTGTTGTTGTTGTTGTTGTTAATGGAGTCAGGTCTGTTTACTTTACTGTAAACATTAACTTCCATTTTCAGTCACATGGTTAGCTGTGTTTCAAGTTTTTTTAGGTCTGTCTACTTTGCTGTAAACATTAACTTCATTGATTCATTAACTTCGCTCGTGACGTTGAAGTTATGAACGTAGGAAGTCTTAGAGGGAGGGAGGGAAAGGGTAGAGTTCACTGGCGAATTAATTTCATAATGTATTCATTATTGCTTCTTATTAAAGCTATGTATGGGATTTCTTCGCCCCTCCCTCTCTTTGTCTCTCTCGCTTGCTCTCTCGCTCTCTCTCTTTCTCTATCTATCTATCTATCTATCTCTATCTAGCTATCTATCTATCTGTCTCCCTCTTTATCTATCTGTCTCCCTCTTTATCTATCTATCTATCTATCTGTCTGTCCATCTACCTAGCTAGTTAGCTATTCATGTAACTTTCTTTCTGTCTTAGTTTCTCTCCCTTCCTCCCTCCCTCTTTATATATATATATATATATATATATATATATGAGAAAGATGGTAGAATGCAGTAACGCATTTTAATATAGAAATACAAATTTTACCTCCCTGACCGGGACTCGAACCCGCGCCGTCAGATTGACAGGCACGGTCCGGAATCCAATACACCACACGACCCGCTAAAAGAATCATCTAACCAGACGCCAAACAAACCGTCATGGAAATTTCCTATGTGCTCATAGCAGATAGCGTGGTTTTACAGACAATTCCCGCGGGCACTCGGCTGCAACGAAATCAGAAATTCAAGTCCCAAATCCGATTACCGAGGTTATATCTATGTGAGAAAGATGGTAGAATGCAGTAACGCATTTAAATATAGAAATAAAAATTTTATTTCCCTGACCGGGACTCGAACCCGCGCCATCAGATTGACAAGCACGGTCCGGAATCCAGGTTAGGGAGGTAAAATTTGTATTTCTATATTAAAATGCGTTACTGCATTCTACCACATACATATGCATG
>BOPN01000251.1:456599-471599 GCA_017312705.2 Penaeus japonicus
GTGACTTTGACCCGAGGGTTCAAATACTTCATGACCAGTTTTTGATATCCGCCCTTTTCCTTTTAAACTCCTTTCTCCGGGAAACGATTAGATGATTCATGATTTTCTTTTGAGAGAAAAATAAAGTCCAAAACAGAGACGTAGATAAGATTATTCGTTTTATGACGTTTTTTTTTTTTTTTTTTCTTTTTGAAGTTTTTTTTATCGTTATCTTGACAAAAAAAGGCAAATTCAAGAAGATAGAAAGTAAATCAGGTTAGGTCACAATTAGGAAAGTGTCCTTGACATTTACAAAACAAGTTACTAATCTCGACAAACAACAAGCAAAGACTTGAAAATCTTTGTTTTATTATTATAATTACGATGTCTGATAACAACAAAGGATTTACTTTTAGACTTATGGAATCGAGGACTATTTAATTCAATTTAAGCAGATAGTTACTTGCTTTCCAAATATCTTTCAAATATATGCGTTGCGTTTTAACAAGAATGATTTAAGACACGTGATTTAAGACACGTGCTTTAGACACGTGTTCGAAACTCTTCCGACAAAATATGCGCATGTGTGTGGATATACATCACTGGGAATTTTTTTTATTTTTTCTGCATTTCTCTTTGTGAGTTTTTTTTCTATTTTCTCTCTAGCTATCTAGGTAGTTATATCTATCTATCTATCTATCTACCCATCTATCTCTTCCCTCCTTCATTCCCTTCTTTCCTTCCCTCCCTCCCCCCTCCCTCCTTTCTCCCTCCCTCCCCTCCCCTCCCCTCCTCCTCCCTCCTTTCCCTCCTCCCTCCACCTCCCTTCCCCTCTCCCTCCCTCCTTCTCTCCCTCCTTTCCCTCCTCCCTCCACCTCCCTTCCCCTCTCCCTCCCTCCCTCCCTTCCCCACTCTCCCTCCTCCCCCCTCTCCCTCCCTTCCCCATACACCCCCTCTCCCTCCCCATACACCCCCTCTCCCTCCCTCCCTCCACCTCCCCTCCTCCCCTCCATCTCTCCCATACTTAAAACATTCCTGAGTTAGCGAGCATGCCATGCCCACTGTTATACAAAAGACTTGAAACGTGATCGGCCATCCTCCTTTTCCTGCAACAACAACAAAAATCTCTGCAACATCCCAGACGACGCGTTCGAACTCCTGCATCACATCGATACATACATACGTTCGTTCGTTCGTTCGTTCCTCCCTCCCTCGGCGCGCGTTTGAATCCTGAGAATGAATACTTCCGTCCGGCAGTGTTGCTTTATGCCGGGTGTGAGTCACGGGGGTATCACTGCTTCGGAGGGTCTGCGGGACGCATCATTTTTCTTGTGGCTGGCTGGCTGGCGGGAGATTTCTGCACTCTCTCGCTCTCCTTCTCTCGATCGCTCTCGCTCTCTTGTCTTGTTTTGTCTCTCTCTCTCTATCTATCTATCTCTCTCTCTCTCTCTCTCTCTCTCTCTTCTCTCTCTCTCTCTCTTTCTCTCTTTCTTAATTTCTCTTATTCTTTCTTTCTTTTTCTCACTTTCTCTTTCTCTCTCTCTCTCTCTCTCTCTCTCTCTCTCTCTCTCTCTCTCTCTCTCTCTCTCTCTCTCTCTCTCTCTCTCTCTCTCTTCCTCCCTCCTTACCTCCCTCCCTCACTCACTCTCCCTCCCTCCCTCTCCTTCCCTCTCTTTTTCTCTCTCTCTCTCTCTCTCTTTCTCTCTATCTATCTATCTCTATCCCCATGTCATCCTCCCCTTCCCCTCTCCCACTCCCCTACCTCCCCTCTCCTCCTCCCCTCTCCCCCTCCCCCTTCCCCTTCCCCTCCCCCCTTCCCTTTCACACCCTCCCCCCTCCTCTCCCCCTCCCCTCCTCCCCCTCATCCCCTCCTCTCCTCCCCCCCCCCCTCCCCCTCCTCCCCCCCCCCCCTCCCCCCCCCCCCCCCCCTGCCCGCATCCGCATACCTCGTCCAGGGGGTCTATGATACATACCCGTGCTTCCTCATTCGCTACAGGAGGCGGCGCGGCGCGGCGGCGGACGGGGAGAAGATACATAATACTCGATAAAAGAGAGAAATAGATGAAAAATGGGACAAGTGGGAGGAAAGAGGAGGGAAAGGAGAGGTGGTAGAGATTTTTTTTTTTTACTTATTTCTTTTTACTTTTTTGGGGGGTGGGGGGGGGTGGGGGAGGGGCGTAATTTAAGGTAGAATGGGAGATAGGACATGGGTGAATAAATGGATAGGTGAAGAGAGAGAACAGATAATGATAGTAAGAATAGTTTCATGTGGTTAGGATGGGAATGGGACAGGTGAAGAAATGGCGATAATTAAAATGATAATATATATATATATATATATATATATATATATATATATATAGAGAGAGAGAGAGAGAGAGAGAGAGAGAGAGAGAGAGAGAGAGAGAGAGTTTTTTTTTTTTTTTTTTTTACGAGAAAGGTAATGGAGCAGGTGTTTTTTCAAAGATTATTCATCTTTATTTATTTATTTATTTATTTGTGTATTGACTAATTGATGAGCGGTATAATGTTCAGAAAATAAATGTTTATGTACGATTTCGAAAACGTGTAATAATAATACAAGAAAACGTGAGATTCAGGCAAAGTAAATGAACTCAGGTTAATATATATTTTTTAAAATCTAATTGCCATATGAAACATTTGTTATAACTATTATTATTATGACTGTCTATTTATCACTCGTGGCCGAGTTGTTGATAAAATTAAGATATATATATATATATATTCTATCGCTTTCGTCTTTACGATGAATCTCCACGGTGTGAGTGACGTGACACCTGGCGGCAAGACGGGAAACTAAAGAAGAAAAATCCCCCCTCCCCCCACATGCGCTTCAGTGTGTGACGAACGATGGAAGGAGGAGGGTCGTGATATCGATGAATTGATGCTTCTATTTTTTACCTTTTTTTTCTATTCAATATCTTATGCCGTTTGCCAAATACCGTGGGTGGGTGTGTGTGTGTGTGTGTGTGTGTGTGTGTGTGTGTGTGTGTGTGTGTGTGTGTGTGTGTGTGTGTGTGTGTGTGCGCGTGCGTGTGTGTGTGTCTGTGTCTGTGTGTATGTGTCTGTGTCTGTGTGTGTATGTAATTATGTGTGTGTGGGTGTGTTTGTGTGTGGCTGAGTTTACGTACATACCCTTATTTTTCTTCTTAATTGGAGAGATAAGCAATTGTCGGTGAATCATGACCGTGCAAAATGTCAGAGATCCTGCACTATCAGGAATCCCAATGTTCGCAGAAATGTCCAGCAGTGTATTTGTCACTGCATCCTTTTCAAGAGTTTGTTGAGTCGGGCTCTGTGATAGCATTGTGTTTTTTTCCACGGCATTGCAGGCTTTAAGTGAGTAGACAGCGTGTAAACAGTGCTATGCGAGCGTAAACAGTGCCAGACAGTAGTGCCACGGAGAAGGATGAGCCTTCGCTCGAGGGACTTTGTCGGTGCACAGGAAAGCCACGTTATCAGCTCCCTCCCCCGTCTCCTCGCCCCCCCCTGCGCTCCCCCCGTCGGGGCGGCCCCCCTCCCCCTCTCTCCCCGGCTGGACTCGCCAAGGCCCCCCTCCCCCGCCCCCCTCGTGCGCGGCGGCTCCCCTCGGGTGAGTGTCACGCTGCCCGAGCGCCGCGCTCCGCCGCAGACGGGCCTCAGCGGCGACACTCAGTGCTGGTCGGGCCCCGAGCTGCCTCGGACGGTATGTGATGGTGTCCAAGGTGGACATCAGTGTGGGCGCCATGCAGCTGCCGGGGGCGGGTTCCCCCCTCACGCTCCGCCGTCGCAAGAAGTCCACGCTCAACCTGACGCGGCCTCTGAGCACCCTGCGCCACACCATTCGCTCGTCGTTCCACTTCGACCTGCTCTCGTCGCCCACGTCGCCGGTGCGCCTCACGGAGTACTGCGAGTCGCGGAGCCCGACCATCCCCGAGGACACGCAGCCCGTGTTCCCCTGCACGGCGCCCGTGGACGTGCCTCGGGACGGCTCCTCGTCGTCGGCCTCCAGCCATGGCCAGAGCCTCACGCCCACGTCGCTCGACTCGCCCGTGCCGATGCTCACGTCGTCGCACTCGCTCAACAGCTCGTCCGCGGTGCCGGCGGGCGGCGAGAGGGGCGAGGACGGCATGTGGTCCTCCATGAAGTCCCTCTCGATCTCGCCGACCAAGTCCGACGAGATGGTGTCGCGCTCGAGGGCCCTCAGCTTCACCACGCTGCGGCGGCGGCGGAGCGGCAAGATCCGCCAGACGCGCTCCACGGAGGTGTCCAGGAGGTCGTGGGAGCTGGAGGACTGGGAGAAGGACCTCCTGGTGGTCCCCGATCACGTCCTGTCGCGCCGCAACACCTACGCCAACGTCAGCCTGTCGTCGCCCTCCTCCGCCGGCGGGCCGCCGCCGTCGCCCGCCGCGCACGCCATCCCCGAGACGCTTAACGATTCCAAGTTCTTCCACGATCGCTCCTTCAAAAATGGTACGTCCTTTGCGGGTGCTCAACGAGGGCGTGGGTGCCACCCCTCCCCCCCGTCCCTCGCTGCCTCTCCCCCTCCGCTTGCAGAACCTGTGCAGTCGCCGAAGATCAGAGTCATCACAGGAATGGCTCATTTGCACTGAGTGACGTGGATGAACCAGTCGGGCGTTTTTTTTTAATGACAATATGCAATGAAGGCGATGTTGTTGCCTTAAGTTGCTCGATTGAAGCTCTAAATTACTTGTTGCATGAGGCTTCTGCGTGAATGCGTGTATGGGTTGCTTGTGCATGTTGAGTGATGTTGCAAACGCTTCTAAATTTAGCCTGAGTATGTGTACATTATGTAGGGTTTAATATTCACAGATTTGAGCTGGTTTACATAAATGCATGTTTTTTTTTATATAAATATAGAATAGATGTGTATGTGTGTTAACTTTATAGCTTGTTCCTTGTAATAGCATAGCAATAAATGTAAAAGTACATAGCAATACGTTTTAAGCAAGTTTCAAAGGTACATAGCAATTTTTTTTATTTGATGAGAGCAGGTAAGTCTTTCCCTAATTCACACAACAAGTCAGCTAATGGACACATTGCAAGCAACAAATTATCCAGAAATAGAACATATCAGGTCGCATATCAGGTCGGTACGTGAATAGAGAGAGAGGCATATAAACAAGTACATCGTACGGATACTTAGCATTTTCTCCCCACAAAGTGCATCATCGTGTACTTGTAAGTGCGTGCTGGTTGTATACAGCTGGCCATGGATAGTGGGCAGGTGCGACCCACAGGTGTGTTAGCGAGGACCACTTAGATGGCGTTGCTTTTTGTGTGGTCATACCAGGCTTTTTCTCTTTAGATAGATGGGTAGATATGATATATATATATATATATATATATATATATATATATATATATATAGAGAGAGAGAGAGAGAGAGAGAGAGAGAGAGAGAGAGAGAGAGAGAGGTAGATAGATATATGGATGTATTGATGGATAAATAGAGAGATATAGAGAGATGTATGTATGTATGTATATCCATGCGTCTGTGTGTGTTTATCTGTGCGTCTGTGTGTGTTCTTCTGTGCGTCTGTGTGTTCATCTGTGCGTCTGTGTGTGTTCATCTGTGCGTCTGTGTGTTCATCTGTGCGTCTGTGTGTGTTCATCTGTGCGTCTGTGTGTTCATCTGTGCGTTTGTGTGTGTTCATCTGTGCGTCTGTGTGTGTTCTTCTGTGCGTCTGTGTGTGTTCATCTGTGCGTCTGTGTGTTCATCTGTGCGTCTGTGTGTGTGTGTTTACTCTAGCTACCTATCTGTTCTTCCTGTCTATCATTGGCATTTACACCTTTATTTACCTTGCCCATATACCCTCCTTATCCCAAGAGACAAGTGTTGTAGAGGATTAAGGTTAATGGCCACGTTTAATGGAGATTGCCAAATTCCTAATGATGTAGTCTTGACAGTTACTGACATTGGCAATTAAGTCGTTGTTTAATTATAAATAGGATAGATTTGTCTTAAGTTGATTGATAACTAGACTGCATTGAGAGATCAACATACACGCTCAAAAGTCCCTTTCTCTAGATAGATATACATACATATATGCATATGTGCACACACATATAAATCCATACCTAAACACATATAGATGGATTGGTATAGATAAGGAGAGAGGGAGAGAGAGAATAAAAAATCAAAATACATAAGTCTACCACAAAGCTCATTAAAGAAACTTACTTCCTGGAACCAGACCGTGTTTCGGTACTTAATGAAACCCTTAAACAATTGCTCCCTGACCCATAGACAACCCACCCATAGACAAAAAATCCATCATATTCAGACATCAACGTTTCGCGTAAGCCTCCTCACGCTCCCACAAATTCCCCGGCGAGAGCATGATTACCTTAAGCGGCAGGGATAGGGAAGATGATGAAAGTAACATTGATTTCGGGGTGATAGTGAGGATGAATATGACATCAGTAACGACAACAAAGAATACTTCGTTATTTTGTTAGTTGGCAGGATTCATTATAATTATAAAGCTAGATAGATTATAAGTTTAGTGAGAGAGAGAGTGAGAGGAGGCATCACAGAAATATCAAGATGCATATTAATATATTATTAAGAATAAAAAATCTTACCGATAAGTATAGATAATATAAACCAACAATGATAAAAATGATATGAAAGACATGATAAATCACATAAGAACTGCATAAGTTGTGTTAGCAATAATAGTGACAGAGCAGTGACAATAACAATGAATACCCAGTGATACACGTGTGTGTGTAACCTACATTATACGCACACACACGCACACAAACAATAGTTCTTACGTCAGGCCGGATGCTGAATAAGGGGCAGACGCTCTTGCTGAAGTTTCAAAATCAAGTTTATCTTTTTTTTTATTTCTTTTGATTTTTATTTGTCTCGGTCTCTCTCTCTCTTTCTCTCTTGCTATCTTTTTTCTCTTTTTTTCTCTCTTTCTTTCTTTCTCTCTCTCTCTTTCTCTCTCTCTCTCTCTCTCTCTCTCTCTCTCTCTCTCTCTCTCTCTCTCTCTCTCTCTCTCTCTCTCTCTCTCTCTCTCTCTCTCTCTCTCTCTCTTTCTTTTCAATGCTCTGTGCTCACATGCGATAACGTGAAGATTAGGGAGATGTGGGGGGGGGGGGGGGGTTCTTGTCTTTTACACCTTGCGTCTCGGTACCGAAAATACGTCTCTGATTATACCTCACTTCTTCTAGCCTTCTCTGCTTCTCTCTCTCTCTCTCTCTCTCTCTCTCTCTCTCTCTCTCTCTCTCTCTCTCTCTCTCTCTCTCTCTCTCTCTCTCTCTCTCTCTCTCTCTCTCTCTCTCTTTCTAACTCACTACTTTCTTTCTCTCTCTCTCTCTCTTTCTCTCTCTCTCTCTCTCTCTCTCTCTCTCTCTCTCTCTCTCTCTCTCTCTCTCTCTCTCTCTCTCTCTCTCTCTCTCACACACACACACACACACACACACACACACACTCACACTCACACTCACACTCACACTCACACTCACACTCACACTCACACTCACACTCACACTCACACACACACTCAATCACTCACACACTCACTCACTCACACACTCACACACTCACTCACATTTTCTAACTCGTTCCCTCTCCCCCCTCTCCCTTCTCCTCCTTTACCTTCTTCCCCTTCCCCTCTTTTTTTCCCTTCTCTTCCCCTTTTGGAAAATATCACATATCCTCTTTAGAAACGACCACGTGGACACACATACGACAAGGGAGACAGGCGTGTAAGTGAAAAAAGAGGAAAGTATTTCCTTTTGACGAAAGAGAGGGAGAGAGAGAGAGGGAGGGAGGGTGGGAGAGAGGGTGGGAAGAAGGGTGGGTGGGTGGGAGGGTTGGAGGTAGGAGGGAGAGAGAGAGAGATATAGATAGATAGATAGATAGATAGATAGATAGATAGATAGAAAGGAAGTGAGAGAACGAGAGGGGGGAGGGAGGGTTGCAGGATATATATATATATATATATATATATATATATATATATATATATATATATATATATATATACACATCGTCTCTTCTCCTTTCGTGACACGTGTTTCCCCTCCTCCCCCCCTCCCCCCTCCCCTCATTTTTTTTCCTTCATCTGGTCCCTTCTTCTTTTCTTAGGGTTTCCTGTCTCATTTTTTTACCTCCTTTTTTATCTTCTTCTCATCCTCCTCCTTCCTCTTCCCTATCTTTTTCTTCTTCCCCTTCTTCTTCTTCTTTGTATTCTTCTTCTTCATCTCCTCCTCCTCCTCCTCCTTCTCCTCCTTCTTTTTCTCTTCCTCTTTCACCTTCTTCTTCCTCCTCCTCCTCCTTCTCTTTTTCTTCCTCTTCCACCATCTTCCTCCTCCCCTTCCTCTTCTTTCTCCTCCTCTTCCACTTCCTTCCTAATCTTTATCTTATTCTTCTTCCTCCTTTTTTTCACAATTTTCTCATTCTCATCTTATTTTTTTTATTGTATGCAAGTTCTTGCTACTATCCGTCTTCTCTCTTTATGCTTATTTATCATTCCATACTTACTTTTATTCCTCCTTCGTAATCTATTTTCTCGTCTCCTTTTCTGCTTCCTCCTCCTCCTCCTCCCTTTTCTCTCCCTCCTCCTCCCTTTTCTCCCCCTCCTCCTCCTCCTCCCTTTTCTCCTTCTCCTCCTCCTCCTCTTTCATTTCTTCTTTTTACTTCTTCTCTTCCTTCCTTTTCCTTCTCTTCTTACGGTTTCCTCTCCCGTCTTCCACGCCCGTCAGCTCAATGCGCCCACCCAGACACACATAGTTATATAACCAACACATCTGGTTCCAAACACGTGTATATATGTACGCATGTATACACGTATCTATGTATTTATTTATTAACGAGCGCGTATGTGTTTGTATGTATGTATTTTTCCGCCAATTTATACAGTGTGTTTCTGTACATATATACGGGTACATATGTATACATGTTCGTATGTGTATATATGTATGTATGTATGTACGTACATACGCATATATGTGTGTATACATCCGTATGTATATACCGTAAATATCCGTGTGTCTGTGTGTATTTTTTTACCTTTTTGTAAGTCTTAAAGTCATGAAGCTTGTATGCGCATCTCACAGCAGGTAAACACAGGAGGACAGCAGACACCCAGGGTCTAAACACCTAGGTTTACGCTCAGAGAGGCTGCTCGAGAAAGGCCAAAGTAATAGAAGGGGGTAAAGGACGACAGAGAAGTGTGGAAAATGTAAAAGATGGAGAGTAATGTGCAGTTCTGAATTAAAGATGATTTTGAAACATGAAATAGAAAATTAGAGAATATATGGAAACGACGCACATAACAATATATATATATATATATATATATATATATATATATATATATATATATAGAGAGAGAGAGAGAGAGAGAGAGAGAGAGAGAGAGAGAGAGAGAGAGAGATTAATAGATATATGTATATATACATATTTGAGTAATAGTTTTTTTCGCAATAGTGTCAGTAAAAAAACGAACCCAGTTACCCTGGTGACATAGGTGTTACGTACAGGTGTTATAAAGTCAGTAACCTCTCATAACCACATTCTTGTTGTTGTTTTTGCGTAGTAACACTATTACTATTTTTGTATTCTTTTATTACTGTTCGATTATTGTTAATTTTACTCTCATTGTTCTGTTTCATTTTTATTCATACTTCTCTATTTCTTTTTTCGTAGCTTTGTTGATCACGCATATCAACTCATCAATATCGCTATCATCAGTTTTATTAACAATTTCCTATCTTTGTTCTCCTGTCATCATTGTTAACAACAATTTCCTTTTTTTTATCCTATCATCTTTATCACCGATGATCAATCTCGTTTCTCCTATCACCATCTTTATCATCAATGTCCAAACTCCTTTCTTCTGTCACCATCTTTATTAACCTTTTTTCCCATCTCTCTTTTTCCTACCATCACCAATATTTTCCCTCCTCCTATCACCACCTTTATTAACCTTTATTTCCCATCTCTCTTTCTCCTACCATCACCTTTATCACCACCAATCTTCTCCCTCCTCCTATCACCACCTTTATTAACCTTATTTTTCCATTTTATTAACCTTTTTTCCCATCTCTCTCTCTCTCTTACCATCACCAATCTTCTCCCTCCTCCTATCACCATCTTCATCAACTTTTTTTTCCATCTATCTCCTATTTCCATCTATTTCCTACCATCACCAATCTTCTCCCTCCTCCTCCTCCTACCACCACCTTTATTAACCTTTTTTGTCTCCCTCCTCCTCCTACCACCACCTTTATTAACCTTTTTTGTCTCCCTCCTCCTCCTACCACCACCTTTATTAACCTTTTTTGTCTCCCTCCTCCTCCTATCACCACCTTTATTAACCTTTTTTGTCTCCCTCCTCCTCCTACCACCACCTTTATTAACCTTTTTTTCCTCCCTCCTCCTCCTACCATCACCTTTATTAACCTTTTTTTTCTCCCTCTCTCTTTCGCAGCCCTTTCGACGATGGATGACGTTCTGGTGGATGGACTCAACCTCAGCAAGGCGGACCGGAAAAAGCTCGAGAAAATTAATAAGATTAATATCCATCTTCATGGTGAGGCCTTTTGATGTTGGTTGGTTGGTGGGATTTTGGTGTTTAAATGGTGGTGTTTGTTTGGTGGTGTTGGGGTCTATATTGTTGTTGTTTTTTCTTCTTCTTCTTCTTCTTTTTCTTCTTCTTCTTTTTGGGTGTTTTTTTTTTTTTTTTTTTTTTTTTTTTTTTTTTTTTTGGGGGGGGTGGGGGGGGGGTGGGGGTATGCTGTTATCGTTTCTTTTCTTGTGTGTCTTTAAAAAAATTGTTTCTAGGTTCTTTTCTTTTTTTTATTGTTATTATATGTTTTTAGCTCTCTAATTTATCTGTCTATCTATCTCATTATCTTTACCTTTATTTTTTTTTATGTTTTCCCACACTTTTTTTCCGATTCTGTCTGCCTCTCCTCCTTCTTCTTCTTCTTCTTCCTCCTCCTCCTCCTCCTCCTCCTCCTCCTCCTCCTCCTCCTCCTCCTCCTTCCCCTCCTCCTCCTCCTCCTACCCTCCTCCTCCTCCTCCTACCCTCCTCCTCCTCCTCCCCCTTCCTCCTCCTCCTTACCCTCCTCCTAACCTCCTCCTCCTCCTCCTCCTCCTTACCCTAATCCTCCTCCTCTTCCTCTTCCTCTTACTCCTTTTTTTTCAAACCGTTAAGATTTCCTAACGACTTTTAACGGTCCTGGATCCCACCGTGCAAAAAACAACAACAACAGATAAACAAATAAAAAAAAATATCATTTACGTCATCAACATATTTCTTCGTATTACAATTTTCTGAAATGACGGTATTTTTTTTTTTTTTACTGATCATGATAACGAAGGTAATATCGAGTTTATTTCGTTTATTTTTTTCAAGATCAGATATATATATATATATATATATATATATATATATTTTTTTTTTTTTTTTTTTTTTTTTTTTTTTTTTTTTTTTTTTTTTTTTTAATCAACTTCCTAGGCCAGCTGATTTAATAACGTCATGGGATGTATGACGCATATTGTTTATTCGTCCCTATGTTTGTTATTATTCATTTAATTATTATCATGATAAAGTCACTTCTTGTGTTAAAACATATTGTTGAACATATTTGATTTCTAAGAAGATCGGAAGACACTAGTCATACCGCATTAGATAAGTGTCATGATAGTAAAAGTTGTTTTGTTTAAATTCATGTCCTGATAATCTTCGTAATGATGTTTGAAAAGGAATATAAGAAAATTGTAAATTTTAGTAATGGTTTCGTATAGAATTGATGTTTCAATACAAATTGAATCCACACACACACACACACACACACACACACACACACACACACACACACACACACACACACACACACACACACACACACACACACACACACACACACACACACACACACACACACACACACACGTGGACATAACATGGAGAGCCTTTGACCTTTTTGCCATGAAGGTAATGGCAATGTGTGTGGCGTTCTGGGCCGTTCAACCCGACACTCTCCTTTCTCTTTCTCTCTCTCTTTCTTTTTTTCTTTCTCGTTCTTTCTCTCTCTTTCTCTCTTTCTCTCTTTCTCTCTTTCTCTCTTTCTCTCTCTCTCTCTCTCTCTCTCTCTCTCTCTCTCTCTCTCTCTCTCTCTCTCTCTCTCTCTCTCTCTCTCTCTCTCTCTCTCTCTCTCTCTCTCTCTATTTCCTTTTCTTTCCTCCTTCCCTCATCTCCCTCCCTCCTTCCCTCCTTCCCTCCTTCCCTCCCTTTCTCTCGCTTTTTCTCCTCGGTACCCCTCCCATCCCCTCTCTCTCTCTCTCTAGCTCTTTCCTCTTTTTCTCTCGTCTCTCTTCCCTTCCTCCTTTTAAACCCCATCTCTCGCCCCCCCCTCCCCCCCCCTCTTTTGTCGCTCACTTCCTGCCTCTTCTTCTTCCCTTCTTCCCTTCTTTCCTTCTTCCCTTTACATGTCATACGTACCGTTCTTGTATCTGTCATACCAACGGCTTTTCTCCAACGAATCAAAGCTTTTATCTTTGTTTACCGCCATCTGGTGGTTAAATTTTCAAGCTTCCAGATTCAATTGATTCGTTTAGTTGTTTAGCCGTAATTTGTATCCGTTCAGATTAATTTGTTTCTTTGATTTTGTTTTTGTCTTACGTGTTGCGAAATTATGTATTCGTTTTTGATGGTACATATTAGTAGTTATTGATTTCAATTCTTGATATATGATTGGTAATGTTATTAACTTATTATTGTTGTTACGGTATAAGCACTAAAAGGTATTTAAGAACTTTGTGGAATAAATAAATGTTGTTATCGAGTCGTCATGTTGATGTTGATAACGACGCCACTAGATAATTGACCTTTCCTATTCAGCTGATTTTGATAATCAGCTGATCTCTTCCTCTCTTTCCTCTTTCGCCTCTTTCTCCTTTTTCTCTTATTTCCTCTCTTTCTCTCTCTCTCTCTATCTATCTTTCTATCTCTCTATCTCTATCTCTCTCTCTCTCTATCCATCTATCTATCTTTCTATCTTTATATCTCTACCTCACCCTCACTCCCTCCCTCTTTCTTACATATTAATACCTTCTCTCCCTCCCTCTCTTTCCCTCTCCCTCTCCCACCCTCCCTATCTCTCCCCGCTCCCTCCCTCTCCCTCTCCTACCCACCCTCTCCCACCCTCCCTTCCTCCCTCTTCCTCCCTCTTTCTTACATATTAATACCTTCTCTCTCTCCCTCTCTCCCCAGCTCTCTTCGCAGCGGTGGAGCACGGGCAGCTGGAAAAGGCCAGAAGCATCCTCGACCACAACCAGCTGGATATCAACAGGTAAAACCCACTGTTAACAGTCACTGTATATTCCGTTGTGTTTCTTCTTCTTCTTCGTCTTCTTCTTCGTTTTCTTATTGAGATTTTGTTTTGATTGTTATCTTCTAAGTTATTTTTTTGTTTTGTTTTTGTTGTGTTATTGTTGTTTAGTTTTTTTTTTTTTTTTTTTTTTTTTTTTTTTTTTTTTTTTTTTTTTTTTTTTTGTTTATTGAATTATTAAGTTTGGAATTTCTTGTTATTGAGTTTTTTTTCTTTGAGTGTTCATTTATTACATCTTTGTTATTTACGTGATATCCATTATCGATCTTCGTGTTATCGCGCCTTCGCCATTTTCTTCGAAGGCTTTTGAAATCGGATATTTCTTTGTATTAGGATTGCGTTTATGTTTCTTTGCTTTCTTTCTTTTTTTCTTTTTTCTCTCCTCTTACATGACGCTCATGGCATTCCGAGAGACGAGATTTCCCCCCCTTTTTTGCATGACGTACATGACACCCCAAGAAAAAAGAATTACAGCGTAATGTACACAAAACCTTCTCTCGTTCGTGCATGTTGTGACGTCATCACTCCAGCCGTATTCCCGCGGTTACAAAATATTGTAACATCCGTTAAGATACAGTCTTTCTTTTTTTATGTATATATTTCGTGTTTATTGTTCTTTATTTTCACCATGGATCGTGTAAACTGCCCTTCATGAAGGTTAAATCGGACTGTTGCGGCGTTTAGAGTGTTAGGGAATTTACTTTGGACATTTCGATTTTATTTTCCCTTCTTTTTGTACTTCAAGTGGAGATAAGATAGTGCTAAGTCTCTCCATGTACTATCCGAGTGGATAATTACTCGAATTATTTCTCCTGAAAAGGCTTTGAGAGTTTTTGAAGTACCTTAGTCTAGTGTTCTTTTCTTAATGACGTCACTTGTTTAGGCAAAGCCAGAGCGTTCTCTCTCCCTACACTTAAAGATGTACTTTATCTCATTTTTTATCGTTTGTAGTCACTTTTTTGCGATTATTTCTCTTTGGTAATATCATTAAGTTAATTACTGTTGGATGATTACCAGAATGATCATCGTTTGTTATGAGAAAGTGTAAATATACTAGATTTTAAAAGACACGAAACGGTTTTTTTTTTCCAACTAACCTAAACAAGCACCGTTGCCAGACAAACAAAAGTCGTTAATGGCGTGGAAATTAAAACACAATGAAGGGAAAGTGTAAAGTTTGCTCTCTGACCGCGCTTGTATACACGCACAATAACCCTGCAAGCAAGCATAGTGCACCGAAGGTCACGCTAATATATTTCTTGTTCTTTTCTTCCTTGTTCCATCGGCGCAGCGTGAACAACGACGGGGCGAATGTTCTAGACGTTGCCGTTATGAACAACCACGTCGCTCTGGCAAAGATGTTACAGCAAGCAGGCGCTATGGAAAGCAATGGAGGTGAGTCTTAATTTTTTCTGTTTTATTTTTGTTTTGTTTTTTTCTCTTTTTCTCTTTTTCTCTACCTCTCTCTCTTTCTAGATGGAGGTGAGTGTTAATTTTTTTTGTTTTATTTTTATTTTTTTTCTCTCTTTCTTGCTCCCTTTCTCTACCTCTTTTTCTCTCTTTCTTGATGTCTCAAGTCTTTATTACATATGCTTTGGTGATGTGCATTTATTATTATCATTTATGTATAAGTATGAT
>BOPN01000251.1:486599-494099 GCA_017312705.2 Penaeus japonicus
TTTTTTTTTTTTTTTTTTTTTTTTTTTTTTTTTTTTTTTTTTTGTTGTGTGTGTGTGTGTGTGTGTGTGTGTGTTGTGTGTGTGTGTGTGTGTGTGTGTGTGTGTGTGTGTGTGTGTTTTGTTTCCTGGAGGAAGGGCTTGGGGATGGATGATATTGGCAGATAGATAGGTAGATAGATAGATAAAGTAGATAAATAGATAGATAGGTAGATAGATAGGTAGCTTGATTGATATATTGATAGATAGACAGACAGACAGATGGTTTGACTGATATATTGATAAATAGATACCTAGACAGATATATTGATAAATAGATACCTACACAGACAGATTAATAGATAGATATCTACACAAACAGATACAGATACAAATATAAATCCATTTATAAACACATGAACATATTTCCTCACACACAGTCCCCCCCCCAAAAAAAAAGACATTTCATTAACGATGATTTCTCCTTTACAGAGGATCGTATCTTGCCTGTTTGATATATTGCGAAGACAAAGTTCTCGTGACAACCGAAGAATTTCCTCCGGTTGTGGAAGTGGACGATAACTACATGAGTCAAGCGAGGTCCCATTTTCATTGGCTCTTGAAGGTATGTGTGTTTTTTTTAAGGTAATTAGGTGTTTTTATTTTATTTATTTTTTTTTTTTTTAAGGTGATTAGGTGTTTCTTTTAATTGTTGTTTTGTTTATTTGTCTATACATATGTGTATGTGTGTGTATATATATACATATATATATATATATATATATATATATATATATATATATATATATATATATATATATGTATATATATATATAATTCTATTGTAGTATGTTTTAATATCATTCCTTTATGATATATACTGATATGTAGACATTCATACCCCATTATTCCATAGTACATACACGAATCAAATAACCACACCCATTATTAGAAAGTACCCAAAAAAAACGAATTCCGAAAACATACACCCACAAAACAACATCCTTCCGAAGACTGTAAACAAAAACAATCAACATCTCTCTCTCTTGCAGGTCGCCACCACTTGGGAAGACGTGAAATCTCTCAGACAAGACATGGAGCGAGCGGGTTCTGCGTCCACAGTACCCTTTAGAATTAAATTGCTTCAAGCTGCGGCGAATATGCAAGTAAGTGTGGATTGCGTGTGCTTGTGTTTGTGGGGAAGGGAGGGGAGGGGGGGAGGGGAGTGGGGGTTGGGGGAGGGGATGGGGATGGGGATGGGGATGGGGAGGTTTGTTTGTGTGTGTGGGTGTGTTTGGGAGGGGGCTATGGGGTGGGTGTGGTTGTGTGTGGAGGGGTGTGTGTGTGTGTGTGTGTGTGTGGGTGTGGGTGTGTGGGTGTGCGTGTGTTTGCGGGTCGCAAGTGGGTAATTCAGTAAGTAACATGTATATCCCTCAATCTAGTTACATATATTCCCCTCTTTAACCTATTTCCAAAATCACCCAGCAAAAAAAAAAAATAATAAAAAAATAAAACACCCCTTTCCTTCAACATTTTTTTTCTTTTAAACCAACCATGTCACTAAACGTTCTCTCCCCTTCTCCCCCCCCCTCTACCCCCTCAGACGACCCTCGGCATCCAGGACCTGGGTCAATTCCACCACAAACCGATTAAGGACAGCAACGGCACCTTAGTCTTCTGCACCATCAGGCACGTCAAGTCAACGAAGGCCGTGTCTGCCATGAACGTCAAGTGGATTCCGTTGGCGAAACTCAAGGAGAAGAAGATCATGAGTTCAGGTAAGGGGGAGGAAAAAAGTGTTGTGAGTTTTTTGTTTTTTTTTTATTATATATATGTATATATATATATATATATATATATATATATATATATATATATGTGTGTGTGTGTGTGTGTGTGTGTGTGTGTGTGTGTGTGTGTGTGTGTGTGTGTGTGTGTGTGTGTGTGTGTGTGTGTGTGTGTGTGTGTGTTTTATTAGTTGCGCTTCTCGCCTTTGCTGTAGTGAGTTTTTTCTTATAAGTCGCGTTTCTTGCCTTTGTTGTCCCATACTATACAGAAGATGATACTTATTTAGACTATAACTAACCGTCAGGTCATATATACAATCTCAAAAATATATACAACTTGTATAACACATTATTTTTTAACAAATTGAAATAACAAACAGAATAACTAAATACCGACCAAACAATAACTACAATAACTATAATAATAACTAATAACTAAATAATAGAATATATACAACTTGCATAACACATCAATTTTTAACAAATTGAATAACAAACAGAATAACTAAATACCGACCAAACAATAACTACAATAACTACAATAATAACTAATAACTAAATAATAGAATATATACAACTTGCATAACACATCAATTTTTAACAAAGTAAATAACAAACAGAATAACAAAATAACGACCAAACAATAACTACAATAACTATAATAACAACTAATAACTAACTAATAAAATAACTATAACTATACTAAACCTCTCTCTATCACACAGGTCAAGGCGTGCAATCAGGCGAACCAGGCACACTCGCCGGGGACTTGTTGCTCTCCTCGTTGCAAGATCTCATCCTATATGACCAAGTGAGTCGAGTTCCCCTTCGCCGTGGACTCTACCTGGGCTACCTCAAGTTGCAGAGCTCCGTGGACCTCCTGCAGGTCTTAGTCCCCGAGAAACAACCAAATATGTTCCCACATATCAAGATCAGGGATAATCCACATGTTTCGAGGTATGTTGTTGTTGTTGTTGTTGTTTTTTAGGGATATATATTTGTTTTTCTTTTTTCTTTTTTTTATTATTAGGTTATGGTGTTGGTTGGTCTGGTTCATGAGACATGTATTTTGATTGTAGCTGATGTGTCCTAGTTTTTCTATTGTGTATTGGGGTTTGGTCAACCTTTCATAGACCAGGCCAGGAAGCGAAAGATTTTCATATCGTTCTTGTAGATCCATGAAGATTGAGAAATACAGAATGTCACCAAAGTCAGATTCTCTCTTTTTTTTCTATGGTTCTCTGTATGTTTCAATATAGAATAGAATGTGGTGCTTATATTACGTGCTGTAGGTTTAATTTCATTTTGTTATAAGTGTGAAATGATATTTATTCTATTGATTGCCTTCCAGGGAAGAGTGGGAGTGGGTGCGGAGCCTCGAACTATCCAGTGGAGACCAGTGGCACTTAGCTACGCAGACAGAACCAGCTGAGGGGGAGGATGGGAGAACCTCCCCCCTGCCCCCTACCCCATCCCCAGCTCAGCTCGTATGGCACTCGCAGCTCGGCCAGGCGGCACAGCAACTGCTCAGCCAGCTCAAAGTGGAAGGGGAGGCGCAGCAGCAGCACAGACTCTACTGCGGGGAAGTGCTGGAACTCAGTCCCGACGTGTCCCTCCTCCTGGTGATGCCCCCGGTGGATGCCGTCTGCTCGGCGCCAGGCCAGGAGGACGTCATCATGTCCCAGCCCTCGCTGACCACCATACCTCTCCAGATCTTCGAGATGATCCACATGGGGACGTACCAGCGGGAACTCATCGGGAGATACGCCCGCCTGTCTTACATCCTGGAGATGGACACGCTGATGGCCCAACACGCCAGCCGAGAGGCCTTCAGCCAGGACGAGGTGACCTGCTCGCGCGACCGCCTGTGGCAGTTGCAGTCCTTCCAGGAACAGCTGGACGTCATCTGGCGAGGACTGAGATGGGTTATGGACGCCATAACCTATGCTAGAGACAAAGCGGCGTCTGGTGCTCTCCTAACGACCTTGCTGTCGTGTCCCTCCCCCAGGTCCCCCTGCATCACTCACCCCCCAGCAGTACAACAGTCGCCCTCGCACCTGCCTGCTGCGAAGTCATCCTCACAAGACACCCATAGCTCTAGCGAGTCCCTCCAGCATGGTGCAGACAGCAAAAGACTGAGAAAAGATGACGACCTCAACTTCAGCATCAAGAAATCCGATGCTCCTAGAATGCTAAAGTCAAATACCTCAGAAAACATTAGAGCAGCAGTGAAATGCGATTCAAGGTTTCACAAGTCAAAGACAGCGGAGTGCTTAGTTCATAGTAGTGGGTGTGTGCAAAGTTGCGGAAAGTCATTTACTTCTCTGAACGATTGCATGTTAGACAGTGAAGAACAGAACGAAAACGTGCCCCTTCTCTCTTGGAACGGTGAGAAGTTGCAGTTTAGTGGCGAGAGGAAAATGTACAGTAAAGACCTCCCTACGTCTAGAAGTGAAAACCATTTACAACACTGTGTGGACCCTGGTTACCCCCCTAGAAAGGCCAGTGCTCCTGCGTTTTACGACACTCACGAGGCATGCCTGAAATCCAAGTGCTGTAACAGTGAACCAAAAATCAACCACCAGAGTTCTTCGTCTTTAGAATCTGTCGAACAAGGTAAGAGAAAGAAAAACAGTTGTGCCAGCATCGAATACGAGGAGACCATGGCGAGCAGTAAGTCCCCCACGAGCAGTTGTTACGACCTGCACCAGCGGTATGGCGGTAACTTAAATGTTGAAATCCAGAGAGCAGGCAGTAGTCTCAGTCACGATTCCGAGGCCTCCTTCTCGAGTATGACGGCCAGTTTACGTTCCTTGTCCTCGAACGAAACGGAGACGGACACTCTAAGCCTCATGAGCAAAGAAAGTGGGAGGAGCGAGGCGAGTGAAGCCAAGAGCACGGAGGGCGAGGAACTGGTGGAGGGAGCTGTGCGCAGCGAGGAACCAGCCATCATACAGGTGTACGCGGCCTACGAGACGGGCCTGGCCTCGGGCACGTCGGTCAAGCTACATATCACGCCCAGAACGACGGCTCGGGAAGTGATAGACTTGGTGGTGAAACAGCTCAACATGGCGGTGGTGTTAAAGGGGAGGGGCGGGCCCATCTATGGCAACGAAAGGCTCAAAGACTTCTGTTTAGTGGCTGTGATTGGTATACGGGAAAGGTGTCTTCGAGACGACTTCAGGCCACTCCAGCTGCAGAATCCGTGGAAGAGAGGAAAGCTGTACGTGCGGCTGAAACATGACGTGCTCGCCGCCCTGGAGCAAAGTAATTCAAGACACTCGGCGTATCTGTAAGATCCGACTTCACTGTACATTCCACTGTACATGCATACACGCATTGCCATTCTATCCTTTTCAGACACTTATTTATAATCAGGAAGGCCATACTCCTTCATTAGCCAATCATACTTCACATAATTCCTAATGACCATACATGGAGAAAGCTGAATTAGTCTCTAGCTACAACAATGTCGAGTAGTCCAATAGGTAAACACGATAGATGTTTTGTGCAAGTTGATTTCGATATGCTTCTTTTGATCCAAGAGTATTCATTAAGTATCATTTCACACTCCGGCGTCTTCTGGAAGAAAGAAAGAAAAAAAAGACCCTCTCATTCACGTATTTCTAAACCCCCTACCCCGCCCCCTCCCCCTTCCCTCGTCCCCCTCCCCTCCTACCCCTCCTCCTTAAAGAAGAGAAAAAAAATAAAATAAAAAGTACATGTCCGAGATAAAGCAATCAAGAGTGCCACCCCCTTTTTTTCTTCGTCACTCCTCGGGCCTAGCTGAGGACCACATACATACCTTATAGCGATCAGTCAGTATCAGAGGCAGAGAAAGATTCTTGTCAGGTTTTTTCTGTATAGCTCACGCACATGTAAATGTAGGTGACGATAGATTACGTAATGCATAATGCAGGAGATCTGTTGTTTTGATTCCACAGTAAGCTATAAAAAAAAAAAAAAAAAAAAAGATTATAACATTTTTGTAAGACCTTCGATTACGAAAAGCACAAATAAATATTTAACCTACTCAGTACTAGAAGCTAGATGTACATTATGCAAGAGAGAACAAAAAAAAAAAAAACATGAATAGTGGGAACATAACTAGATGTACGCTTCTTTGGATTCCTCAGAGTAATGGAAGTATTTACGAGAAAAAAAACATAGATTATAAAAGTTATACAGTATTTCTGATAAAAACTAATGCTCAACATATGATCCCAGTCGTCATTTCAGGACATACGCTATTTTCATAGACACATTAATTAATTAATGAGTTGTTTAGACTTGTATTGAAATCTGCCCTGTTGTTGTTGTTGTTTTTTGTTGTTGTTTTTTTAAGAGGCACCAACGGCCGAGCAAGAAATTTCTGACTTCGAACCAAGCAACGACATCGTTATTTAAGGAATAATAAGTTTTTGTTTTTTGTTTTTTGTTTTTTGAGACATCGAGCTGCGTCAAAATTCAGAGTCTGTTGAAGATTAGAAGTTCTTGTGTTTAGCTTCCATGCTTGTCTTGATATATTTATTTTTATATATATATCAATTTTATCACGCCATCATCCCAGTGAATTTAAAAGTGTTCAAGAGATAAATTCCGATGGGTCAAAAATATCCAAAAAGTTTTATATGGAAACCAGTGTGTTATGATATTGTTTTTTTGTTTTTGTTTTTCATCCATGTTTGGAAACGTATAATGTGTTTATGTCAAAGTGCTTAAGTTCATGTAAAGAAGACAGCTAGCTATTCCAGGTGATATATAAGCTTCGTTGTATGCATCATCATTGTATTGATGTATTGATACTGTTTTGTATTTTCTATGCAATGACGAAACTAGTTACTTCTACAAATAATGGAACTCGGTAAATGAAAAAAAAATAGTTTTTAAAGTACTGATATTTTGGTGATCAAATTATTTATTTTTTTGTGTGTGATGACAACACCTGACTGAAAAAAATATATATATGTTTATCACAGTTGGAACTCGAAAAGAAGATTAACTCTACTGACTTTACACTGCATTATGATTTTCATTTGTTTCTCTCTCTCTCTCTCTCTCTCTCTCTCTCTCTCTCTCTCTCTCTCTCTCTCTCTCTCTCTCTCTCTCTCTCTCTCTCTCTCTCTCTCTCTCTCTCTCTTGAATTACGATCATACTTAAGAAACCGCATATTAAACCAATTGTCCAAACTTATCTTGTTGGTCCCATTGCACAAAAGTTGTTGGGACGCAATGCAATGCTGCTAACCATTCAGCCTCCAGTAACCAGTTGTTCATTAGTCTGTGTTTGACATTCATTCGAAAATTGTGTTACCACTTTGAACGAAATTGTCCCCAGTGATGCATATATAATGAAGGAGTTTCAATATCTCTTCGACTTATATATATATATATATATATATATATATATATATATATATATATATATATATATATATATATATATATTTCTTTCCTTTTTCTTTTTCTATTTCTCTCATTTTTCTTTTTCTATTTCTTTCCTTTTTCTTTTTCTATTTCTTTCCTTTTTCTTTTTCTATTTCTTTCCTTTTTATTTTCTCTTTGGCGTCTTTTTTTTATTCTCTCTCTCTCTCTCTCTCTCTCTCTCTCTCTCTCTCTCTCTCTCTCTCTCTCTCTCTCTCTCTCTCTTTCCCTCTCTCTCTCCAAAGAGGACACTTACGCCCCCCTCCCCCCCTTCCACTGTACACTCAAATATAGAATTGGCAATTTCAAACCAT
>BOPN01000251.1:502689-515189 GCA_017312705.2 Penaeus japonicus
TATATATATATATATATATATGTACATATATACATAGATATATAGATAGATAGATATATGTATATGTAAACACACCATATATATATATATAGAGAGAGAGATACAGATATAAATATAGATATATATACTCGTACATATTTATACGTATATATAGAAATATAGAAATATATATGTATTTGTCTTCACTTTCCACCAGTGATGGTAGCTGGATCACTCATCCATCAACAACATAACATGAACACTCTAGGAATATTCTATAACCGCATGTCTTCTAAAACACTTATCGCATCTCTTTCATGGAGATTGCAATATTTAATTCATCTGTTGAAGTGCACTACTGATTTGCCATTTTCACTGTTAGGAAACACTTTCTTCTATTAGTCTTTTATTTCCGGTTCGCTATTAAATCACGAAAGAACCGCCCACTCCACGGTCTTATCTCACTTTCCCCACTTGAAAATACCACTGATAACATTGATAACATCTTTTCCGTTCGTGTTATCCTTTCTTAACATAGCCACATAGCAGCACCACCAATTATATCACATCACAAAGAGCAGACAAACGACCCGTATCAAACAAAAAACAAAAAACAAAAACAAAAATAATAAAATAGATAAAAAAAAAAAAACAATAGAATTAATCTTATCAACTCGTGCTCATCCCCCCCCCCCACCCACCCACACCCCCTTATCAGACGACTCACAACACCGCTGCCATCACCTAACACTTGGCACAGGAAGGGCGCACTTACCGGCGTTGGGCATGGCGGCGCCCACAGAAGCCCACACCAACAGGAGGCAACACGTCAGCCTTGCCATCCTCTCGCTCTCCATGTCTCCACTGACGCCCGCAACGTCGACGCCCATCCTTATATACCTTCGCTCGTGGTTCGGGCTTTCTCCCTCGGCCGCGACAGCTGGCTCGCGCGCGGTGGCCTGTCGCTCGGGCGGTCTGTCTCTCTCGTTCTCTCTCTCTCTTCCTCTCTCTCTTTCTCTCTCTCTCTCTCTCTCTCTCTCTCTCTCTCTCTGTTTCTCTTTCTTTCTCTTACTCTCACTCTCACTCACTCACTCCACTTTTTTCTTTTCCAACTCTCATACACCCAAAATCAATACCAAGTTTATATATACCATCTTTATCCACAGCCCCAGTTGATTGCCAAATATGGATACCCAATCGAAATCCACCACGTGACGACAGACGATGGCTATATCCTGGAACTCCATCGAATCCCGCATGGACGCAAGACGACTTCCGACTCTATCCGTGATCCGGGTCTCAACTCCATCCTAAATGTGGTGACTGGAAGGATGCCCGTTTTCATGCAGCACGGCCTTATGTCGTCTTCGTCTAGCTGGGTCCTAGGCCCAGTTGATAAAGCTCCAGGTTCGTAAGGTTTTGGGTTGATTTTGTTTCACTTTTTTTTTAAATGGTATATAAATGTGTATATATGTATGTATGCAGCTTGAAAGTTAGATATCACACTAATGCACACATGTTTATTAAACTTCATGATAACACTCACTTCATCATTTATGTATTGTTTTATGATTATTTATATTTAACACATATACCCAGGTTATGATGAATTTAATTTTGATATTATATCTCAGCCTACATGATGGCCAATGCTGGATATGATGTGTGGTTGGGAAATGCACGCGGGAACAGATATTCCAAAAACCACACCCATTTATCACCAAAAGAGAAGGATTTCTGGAAGTTCAGGTATGCAGTTTTGTGAATCATTGACTTATGATTTAATACAGCTTGGTGAATAGATTCAGTTAACAGCATTTCATGTGTACATGCTTAATGGTAATAAGGTTATGCAAGAGCATTCATAACCAGACAGATATTGGTTTTCTGTCGTTAACTAGGATGTTGTGCAATTTTTCACTTTATTTAGATTTGACGAAGATAATTAACAAGTGTATGTATATGAACATTTACTAATCTGTGATCTTATCCATGCTAGGAAATAACAGTCTAGTCGTAATTGATGTTAATAATCACTTTATTTTCCACTCAGCTGGGATGAAATGGCTGAGCATGATATACCTGCTGTGATAGACTACATTCTAGAGAAAACACAACATTCGCAGCTTTACTATATTGGACACAGCATGGGTATGTGGTTTATGTATCTCTCTAACTCTAGCTCTCTCTCTTTTTCTCTCTTCTCTCTCTCTTTCCCTCTCTCTTTCTCTCTCTTTCTCTTTCTCTCTCTCTCTCTCTCTCTCTTTCTCTTTCTCTTTCTCTTTCTCTTTCTCTTTCTCTTTCTCTTTCTCTTTCTCTTTCTCTTTCTCTTCTCTCTCTCTCTCTCTCTTTCTTCTTCTCCCTCTCTTTCTTTCTCCCTGTATTTCTCTTTCTCTCTGTCTCTCTTTCTCTCTCTCTTTCTCCCTCCCCCTCCCTCTCTCCCTCTCCCTCCCCCTCTCCCTCTCCCTCTCCCTCTCCCTCTCCCTCTCCCTCTCCCTCCCTCCCTTCCTCTCCTTCTCACATAGTCAAATCATACACACGACAAAGAAAAACCAATGTTTTGATTTCTCAGGCACAACCATTTTTGCAGGTGTATGTCCAGTCACCCGCAGTATAACAAGAAGATCAAGGCCATGTTCGGGCTGGGTCCAGTAGCCACTGTGAAGCATATCATAAGCCCCATCAAGTACCTTGCTCCTTTTGCTAATGATATACATGTAAGTCTCTCTCTCTTTCTTTTTTTGTCTTTCTCTCTTTCTTTCTCTTTCTCTTTCTCTTTCTCTCTTTCTCTTTCTCTTTCTCTTTCTCTTTCTCTTTCTCTTTCTCTTTCTCTTTCTCTCTCTCTCTCTCTCTCTCTCTCTCTCTCTCTCTCTCTCTCTCTCTCTCTCTCTCTCTCTCTCTCTCTCTCTCATATCTCAGTGTTAAATTATTTCTTGATGGCAAAACTATTTTTTTTTTTTATGTATATAATCCACATGATAGTGAAGAGGTACCTAAACCTCCTGACAATATGATACATAATGATGCTTTGTTATTTTGTGGAGATTTTAATGTTCACCATATATTAATTTTACTATAGACATTGGTTTGTCTTTGACATGATCAGTGATATATAAAGTAATTTTTTACCTACCAGATAAAACATGTATATATGTTAACCAGTATAATGCAGCCCCTCAGGTATGTAAGATTTGAGCTTGACTAAGCCCTTTACGCAATAGAAGCTTAGCCAGTTTGGATAGATGCTTGACATCTTACTCTGGCTTTTTGCAGGGCATGTAAACTGTTCGGCAAATAAACTATATCAAATCAAATCAAAATCTCTCTCTCTCTCTTTTTCTCTCTCTCTCTTTTTCTGTATATGTAGACATGTTTTCATGCATGGATACATACTAACATGTTTTAATTCTTTTAAACATAAATTCACACATACTTAGATGTATACGTGGATGCATAAATGTATGCATTCATACATACATATATTGAAACTTGATATTATCTATGAAAACAGGGCTACTTATGTATTAGTAGCTATCAAAACCACGCTTAGAATCCATGTGTAGAATATTTATACAACTTGCCTGTGTTTGGGTTATGTAAATTTTTATTTTCAGTGATTACCAACTCCATCATTATTCTTATTCATTCCCATGATTTCCATCTTCTTAGATTTTGTTAAACCTGCTCGGCGATTACGAGTTCCTGCCCTATAATCGGAAGTACGTGGAATGGACCGAATTCGTCTGCACTCACTTCAGGTACGAGAAACTCATGTGCCGGGACGCTCTTTTCTTCCTCTGTGGATTCGACGCTCATCAGTTTAACATGGTGAGTGACGTTTTGCCGTGTCTGATTATGATGATGATTATGATGACTGTGATGAAAGTGATAGTAATTTAATGCCATAATTTCTACCATTGCTTGTCAGTGTTGATGGAGTGGGTAATGATGATTAGTTTTAGGTCCGTTTTGTGGAGTGATGGTGTGATATTGTTTAATTAAGGTAGTGATGATTGGACGGGATTTAGTGTCAGGAAATCATATATGTGTGAGGTCCTCCAAACTGTACAACTTTTATTTTGTTATTCAGGTTTTCAAACATATTGAAGAAACAAAAACAAAAATAAAACAAAAAAATAAAAGAGAGAGAGAGAGAGAGAGAGAGAGATTGAAAGATATTACCGCTTATATCCGTTTCCATCCGCACTAGACTTGGCTGCCTGTCATTCTAAGTCATGGAGCAGAAGGAACATCCACGATGACTGTAGTTCACTATGCCCAAGAAGTTAATACCGGTAAGTCGAATCTTGCTTTCTGTTACCTGTTGCTGTAACTTTGTACGAAATCGAGAGAAGTGAAGACTTATGTCCATAGATTATGGTGTCTATTTTTATCTATAAATTGGATGTTATGTTTTTTTGTTTTTTGCTAGTTTGAGAATATGCTGGAGAGTTAAATGGTGAATTATGTAGAGACAGTAGAGTGCAGAATTCAAAGTCTGTTTTATGTTATGGTAACCTCTTGATATAAGATTTCTTTTGATAAAGATAGCTAATTATAAACACGTCTAAAATTATGTGAGAGTTTTATTGGCACCATTGTGAAGGACAGCCAGGAGTTTTTTTGCTTTTTGTTTTCTGCACAGAATTCCAGCTTGACATATTGCAATACTTGTATATCCATTCTCTGATGTATACTTTCAACGACAGATCATGATAGAAATACTGAGATATGATATATCTCTCTTTCATCTTCATTCTTATCATGTTCATAAGTATACATTTTTTATCAAGTGTGGATGGAGAAGATTCCAGTACATGTTTGAAATCACAAAGTAATAAGATATACACTTAACTCCAGGGGCATTCGAACACTATGACTTCGGCAAGTGGGAGAACATGAGGAGGTATCACCAGCCGAGTCCCCCGAAGTACGACCTGAAGAACGTAACGGCCCCGGTGGCGCTGATTTGGGCACAGAATGATTGGCTTGCTGATCCAGAAGTGAGTTCATTTCTTTTTTTTTCTTTGTTTTAAACCTCTGCTTGTTCTATTTGCTAAACAGCTTATTATTTTATTTGTTTGAGAGTTTTGAGCTTTGAGGGTTATTTGTTTGATCCCGGGAGTTCTTTTTATTATAAATGTTATTAAGAAACGTTCATAATGATTAGTCAAATAGGAATGACTAATGACTTTTACTGCTGTTTATAATCATTCTGATCTGATAAGATTCTAGAATCATAATGATTTTAGAAAAGTGAATTTGAGAAACACCGTTAGTTTATTTGTGGAGAGCAAACATATTACAAAAAGAAGCTAAGAGATCTTAGTAATGGGGCTATTCACTGTTTATTTTAATAAAAAAAAGGAAGGAGAATAACATAAAATACATTAGGAATTTGATAGTTATTGTTGTGTGTATGTATGTTTATGTGTATGTACATGTATGTGTGTGTATGTGTATGTGTATGCGTGTGTATATGTGTATGTGTGTGTGTTTCCAATACTCATCGTCTTTCTTTTTTTTTCTTCAGGATATTGTGTACCTTGCTTCCCAACTTCCCAATTTAGTCTTGAACATAAAGATGCCGTTGCCAGATTTCAACCACATGGACTTCATCTGGGGAATCGATGCGGATAAACTCGTCTACAAAAGAATCCTGAAGTATATGAAGTTCTTCTAACTGCAATGTGTTGAAAGTTTTATCCATTACCATCTTTGACTTACGTAGGTTATATGTAAAGATTCATTGTATTGGTCACTTCATATATATATATAGATATATATATATATATATATATATATATATATATATATATATATATATATATATATATATATATATATATATATATATATATATATATATATATGGACATAACCAAAGGTATTTTGGATATTATGTGTTAACCCAGTCACGACGGAGGCATTCCAGCCTTGCATGTTACAATGCCGGGGCTCTTGAACGCATAGGCCTAAATCAGTTAAATAAACGACGCCGTGTGACGTCACCCAGTGAACAGGCCTTGAATGCGCGGTACCGTAGTGTACCACCCGTCCAGAGAGGGTTAAGTTTGCAAAAGTATTCATACAAGATACTTTCAGCATACCAGGTCACAGAGTATTTTCATAGTATTATGAATTCTTTATATTTTTACTTTATAGAAGATATTGTGGGAGCAGAATTTTAATAATGATAATTATTAAGTTTACATATACTTAAAGAATGGATATAGTAAAGATATCTCCCTCTTTTTGTTTATAGTACTCTGATAATTTTTGTAATCTATTTTATGTTATTTGTTGTATGAAGCATGATAAATATTGATTCATGATTAATTAGGTGCTAAGTATTGGAAGCTGCTAATAGACAGAAAAGTTGAAAGGTTATTAAAAATATATATATGTGATTCTATTGGCAGTTGTTGCCAGATAGATATATCTGTATGTTTTATGCTAACCTATACATTGATACACACACACACACACACACACACACACACACACACACACACACACACACACACACACACACACACACACACACACACACACACACACACACACACACACACACACACACACACACACACACACACACACACACACACACACACACACACACACACACACACACACACACACACACACACACACACACACACACACACACACACACACATTATTCTTATTTATATATATATATGTATGTATGTATGTATGTATGTATGTATGTATGTATGTATGTATGTATGTATGTATGTATGTATGTATGTATGTATGTATGTATGTATGTATGTATGTATATACATATGCATATACATACATAAACATAAATTTACATAAACATGGATAAAAGAGTCTTATCCATTTGTCACAATGAACTCGATTCATACATAAACACACATGTAAATTTATTATATATAATATATGATGTAATATATATGATATAATATATGATGAAATATATATGATATAATATATACTTGATATTGGTATCACACATATACATACGTGCATATATTCATACATACTTTAATTTTTTATCTAGTCTTTTCCAAAAAGCAAGTCATACTAAGTAAAGATGCATATCAGTTAAGCAGATATTGCATAGAACATCTAATTTATAGTTAGCCAAGATTGTATATATGTTTTTTTGTGGGCATTTTTTTTTTCTTTCTTTTTTCAATGAAAAGTATAAGCTCTCTTTTTTTCTTCAGTGCTAAGTATATGTTTATTGCTCTAAATATTTTTTCAATCATGCACCTAAAAGGCATGCAGTTAATCAGTAAATCAGGAATTATTACTGGAATTTAGTAAGATATGATCATGATTATGGAAATAAAAAATTACCAAAAAAGTCTGTCTTGTCAATATACTTCCTCTTTTTATTCCAATACATATTTAAGATGTTATTAGGAAAACAATAGGAATCCACTTAGCTCTTGAAAGCTTTATTAACATATTTGATTGCCATTATCAATGCATACACACTTACAATTCACAAGCATGTACACTTGGCCACAAGAATTACCATGCCTCAGATTTTATTTTTGTGTTTTTGGCAAAGTTATGAGCCAGCTGTATTTCATGTGAGTGGACAATAATGGTTGCAGTTACATGAAATTATATCAGGATTATATTACAAACTTCTGTTTGGACCGTTCTGCGCAATACATGAGTGACCAAGTTAGCAGGCAAGTTGGTTGCTTTTCGAAAGATTTTCCGTTTGTGTTTACAGACAAACTATAAAGTTCCCATGCTGCAGATTGACAGTGACAGTGACTGTTAATGTAACTCCAGACATCTGGAGTTACATACATTGTTGTCACTCATTGGAGTTTTGACCAAAGTAATCATCAGACATGTATAAATTGCCATCCACCAAAGGCCACTGGTTATCATATCACATATAAGGATACTACACAGTGCATAGGTACCTTCTCTTGTTCCAGCATCAGTTTTGTCTGGACAAAATAAATGTAACCACAGACAGTGCATGGTGACAGACGAATCCTTGTGAGCACAGTTGTTGGGATATTAGATTTTTATGAAACAGAGAATGTCTGATAGATATTATATATTTATCTCTTTGATCTGGCATTATAATGATTTACAAGAAATCCCTAATACAGTGGCTCTAAAAATGATATATGTTCCATGATCTAACAATGCCCAAAAGTAAGGTAAATATTTAATATTAATAAATATTAAATTAAAATTGATACACAAGTTTTTTGGGTCATATCCATACTGAGAGATATACAAAATGTCCAGAATCACGCAAGCTTTATGTATCAAGGTCTCTAAGGTTCAAATGGGAAGGACATCCTTTGCGATTGATATTCATAAGAGATACTTTTTAATATGTTGTTTATGGGGTTATTTTCACCCACTTGATATCCTTTCTTTATAGCAAAGGAGACTTTCAATGACTTGCTATTTTGACATTTCACTATTCAATTTTTATACATTGTTCAAACTGGAGGTCCTCAGCTCAATATACTCCAACAAGGAAACTCTTTTGTGAGGAGAGAACTTGGCTTCTAAGTTACTAGAAAGTTATCTGGAGAAGACCACTGCCATATCCTTCATTACCACAATAATGATTCTTTAAGAATAATTTACACAGAAATGCAAGTCCATTGTGTTACTTATAAATTGGTAATATCAATTTTCCTTGTGTAGATTAACAAAGATTTTGAAGTGAAACCTATACATGCTGTATGTCTAACTTGGAATTAACAAATAGGGTCTATGGTATTCTTCAATTTGCAAGAAGCATTAATATATATCAAAATCAAAATACATCATCCATCCTTCTAATATTGTTCATGAAGGTAAAGACAAAAACAAAAAAATGATGCTGTAAACATGTATTTTAACATAGTACATGAATAAATTTAACATTAGTAGTCAACAATGAATTGTATAAATTAATGTTGAAAAAAAAAACACATAAAAAGTATGTGCGTCATCAATACAAAAGTAAAATAAAAGATAAAACGTGAGCAAGACTTTTTGCATCAACAAACACAAGTGTAGATTTTGTCAGTTATCAACAAACACAAGTGTAGATTTTGTCAGTTATCTAACACATCATTCACAGGTAAGGTCAGAGAGTCCTTACTCACAGCCAGCATGCTAACACATTACATACAGTACGTTTAGCGTTTACACGCTAGGATAAGAAGCACATAATACTATCTCCGAGAAGCAAAGGAAAGCCAATACAAGAAGATACGTTTATCAATTATCGGTGATAACTAGTAGGGGCTGTCAGGCCTCAGAGTAGATATTTTCTGCTGAAGTACATACAGCACTTGGGAATCACTAGCATTTCAGTCGAACCAAGAACAAAATGCATAGGACATGTTATAGGACAAAACAAACACAATAGGGAAAGGCACAGGAGGGTGGCATGTCTGGTGAATATTCTGACCGACAGAAAAGAGGGAATTTATTAAGAGATTCTATGATGGGAGGGTTTCGTTCTTGGAACTCATAGCATGCCTTTCCCAACATGCATAATTTTATGTACCGAGATGTTGGGATATATTGATTACATACCAGTATTCAGATGTAATAGGGAAATGACTAAAAAAAATTTACAACACGAATGTCAATTTGAAAAAAAAGGAAAAAAAAGTGTGTTTTTCGACTAGCTTCAATAAAGAAAACAAATTCACGGCCGTTTTAATTATCAAATAATTACTGTGAACATTTAATTTCCATATATGTGTGTGTGTATATATTTATATATATATCTATATTACAAGTAGCAGCTACTTGTAAATCTAGACTATTTACTTTCTATCCTTAGGAGTTAAGCCTAATCCGTCACATTCTATAAATATACAGTCGCTCTCCTTGTCTTCCGTAATGCTAAAGTTAACCTGTGGGAAGAAAAGGAAATTTTTTAAATACATATATCATCAAAACAAACACATGCTCAGAAACAGATCTACTTCAGTGTCATTACAGAAAAACCATAACATGCCTAACCCTAACCAGTACAGAAATATCAGACTAATTACCTTTGTCATTAACTCCGCAACATGTATAGCTGTCTTGGTGTGGTCCGTCAGGGGTCCGGTGCGTATAATAGATTTTCCCTTCGCTAAGGCCATGTACAGTATAACCTAGGATGATCACGAAATTAAGATCAATTAGAGGATCATGGTAGAGCATCGAGTGTGCAATATCTATTTCCCGATTCCCGAGATGATTTGTTTATAATCTAATATGGTTTCGATGTTTTTTTTTCCTTGTGTCTATTTATTGATCTACATTCCTATAGCTTTACCATAATATTCATAATTTTCTTTTTTCTTGTTTTTGTAAATATTCAAACCAATTTCATATATTTCATCTTATTCCTTCAATAATTAATTCATCCATTTACTCACTCTATATTCATTCCCCATTTCTTTATTCATTTCTCTTTTTTATTTACTCATCTACCTATTCCAAATATCCGCATACCTGATCCTGAGCATGGCTATCCACACACGCCTTCCTCTTGATGGACTCTAGGATTTCGTTGGCCGCGTTCTCCCCGTCCTGTTCCGCTGGTTTGCCCTTCTTCCCCAGGCTAGAACCACCGAGGATGCAACCACTGCTCGTCTCGGCCCACAAGCTAGGACGAGAGACAAAAGGTAGGAATTGGTTAGTGGTATCGATGCCGCGCCGCATTTGCATACTCCCTTATGGGATTTGGGAGCAAATGGCGAGCCACGAAGTTTTGTTGAAACCTGTGCTACCTAACAATTACTAAATTAACCCTCATCAAACACAGAATCTAAAAGCACTGTTTCATCAATCTAAATGGGACACAAGATCACATTATCAAAGACACTCCACTGATCAGGCAAATCAACAGCTATCTTACACAATGCCAGAACCAGTCCCGAAAGCCGTCTCAGGACGTTCTTGGATTCGGTCGACGCGGATGTTAACGCCTTGGGGGAGATTCTGGTAAAGCAGGTTTTCCGCGGCATCTGCCATTTTGTGCGCTACCTAAAAGGAGTTTTTATCATGTATTAGAACAAATGGAAACCTAAGATGACAAAAAGAAGGACTTAATTAATAATACAAAATGGGATTATTATCATGAAAATCAAACAAGAAATCAGATCAGAAATACAAAAAAAATTCTAGTGCATTCACATCAAAATGATTCATATAAACTTATCTAACTCTCTACATATCCAATTATACAGACCAACTAGTGCTTTCTACATTTACCTAACACACCATACACACACACACAGTATCACATCGCAACATGAGAAACGAGCCATACTAACTCGTATCGGGAGAACACCAGCCACGTAAGCCTTCCCGTAGACAGATATGACTTCACCAAAGTCGGTAAAATCTGCAGCGATCAAACCCTGTCGGGCTGGCTTGACTTCCAGGGATACTTCCCCCCTTCCTTGAGGGTAGAAGCCTCTGAAATGCGAGTGTTATTCCTCATTACTTGAAACCAGTGCGATATATATTAACACAGTTATCAAGGGCATTTTATTTTATTGAAACCAATGCAATGTATATTAACACAGGTATCAAGGGCATTTTATTTTATCTGAAGTATAGCTAATGGTATATATTGGTAGTTCAATACTCCCCCTTCTAGATCATGCATACATGAAAATGCCTAGTCCATAGTGTAAATCAAGATAAATCTTGAGCATTTTATTTTGACTCTATGCTCTCTCACCTATTTGGAAACACTACAAAAAAACTATGTGAAACTAAAGAATTTAGAATAATCAACCACTCAGTGCATCTTCAGTATCTAATTACTTTATATTGACTCTTGCGAAGCTTCCAAAAATAAACAGAGATTATGTCTGGTTTTACATCTGATTTCCTGAAAATATTCCATGTTTCATTTCAAAAGAAGACAAAAAATTATACTGCCAACGTTCTACATTGTTCCGAAATGGAGATAGAAAGTTCTTCCTTTTAACCCATTAACACCAGGTGATATGATGTAACGTCATGGGAATATTTCATTCCCGCTGGATGACGTCCTATCATGTCACGATCTCTCCCTTAAAACTAAGTTTCACATTGTTACATATGTATATACTCATACGAGTTCTCTTTCTATAGACACATTTTTCTTCACTTGTGAAAACAATGTAAATAAATATAAAACCTCCTATTATCCCCTTGTTAAATCAAAAGGTGCAGCACGGCATCCCTACAGGCAAGATCTTGTACACAGTCACTGCACGTGCTTGTTATCTAGCCGTTAGGAGCGGCATTAGGCAAATATAAGCCCCATCGTGAATGGGGTTGAATATCTGTCTCTATTACGCTATATAATGCATTAGTCAATTACTATAGTCATTGTGTTGCAATCTACTGTATCAGTCTTTGCCTACAGTCTTGCTAAATGTCAACTCGAGAGTTACTCTCCTTGCAAGTGTTACATCATCATATAGTATTGTGAATTATCATCACAGACACTTCTAAAAAAAACACATTTCTATCAAGTGAAAAACTTTACA
>BOPN01000251.1:527689-557689 GCA_017312705.2 Penaeus japonicus
TGAGAGAAGGCAGAGTTTCAATATTTACCTTTGCCGACAGTGCTTTAGCAAAGGCAAGCAAAGCTCCTTTTACGCATATTCTGGCAAGATTTATTTGATAATAAATCACAATTATTAATTAATATTTTTGCTATTGTTGGTTAGCTTTAATTGAAATAATTATATGTAGTCAGCACAAATCACAAGCTATATTCAGTATCAGTGATGGGGCACTTTTTGCAAGATCTACCAGTTAGGGTTTATCTTGCGATATTTTGCACACACTCACAGGACTCACGTACAGGATACTCACAGGACATACTTACAGGACTCACTCACAGGACATACTTACAGGACACACTCACAGGACACACCCACAGGACATACTCACAGGACACACCCACAGGACATACTTACAGGACATACTTACAGGACACACTCACAGGACACACTCACAGGACACACCCACAGGACACACTCAAAGGACACACTTACAGGACACTCACAGGACACATTCACAGGACACACTCACAGGACACACCCACAGGACACACTCACAGGACACACTTACAGGACACTCACAGGACACATTCACAGGACACACTCACAGGACACACTCACAGGACACTCAAAGGACACTCACAGGACACACAGGACACTCACAGGACATACTTACAGGACACACTCAAAGGACACACTCAAAGGACACTCATAGGACACGCTAACAGGACACTCACAGGACTTTTGAATATCCCCATTCTTTTGAATACATTAACATGAGCTGACCACTTGAAGTAATTAGTACTGTATGGGTGTCGAGATTGGTAACCAAACTTAATTTTACTTGTAAGTACTATTATAACCCTCTTAGAGTATACATCTACCAAATAGAAACTAAAAACTGTATCCTTAACTACATTATCTGAGATACTGTATATAAGTTTACTGAAATGGCACTTTTTTCCCTGATCTCTGATTTTTGTACAGAATCATGTTTAGCAAACTTGGAAAAAAAGAGAAATAGGTAATATGCCTATATATTTGATGTTTATTTTTATTTATTATTATTATTTTTCATTATTATTATTATTATTATCATTACTATTATTATTATTATTATTATCATTATTATTATTATTATTAATATTATTGTTATTATTATTTTTATTATTATCATTATCATTATTATTATTATTATTATTATTATTATTATTATTATTATATATATATATATATATATATATATATATATATATATATATATATATATATATATTATATATATATAGTATGTATATATATGTGAAAATTTTGAAGCATTTGCATTATGGTACAAGAGGTTTCAATAAGGATATTAATAATTATATATGGGGTTTCCACTGTGATAATTGTTGCCTTTAAAAATGTGGAAATAGATAAAATAATCTCTACCCCCCTCCCTCTCCTCCCTCCCCTCCCTTCTTCTTTCCCTCTCCTTCCTTCCTCCCTCCCCTCCCCTCCCCTCCCCTCCCCTCCCCTCCCCTCCTTTCCCCTCTCCTCGCCCTCTATCTCCCTCACTCTATCCCTCAGCCGAAAGTAACCAGGATCAGGGCACCATGGGAAAAGTGAGAAGAGTTCGACAGAAGTACCACTCAAACCTCTCCAAGAATGCTTCAAAAGCGACAGAAAATGAGGACCTAGGTACAGAAGTTCCCAAACTGGTCCCAATTGTGAAGAAAAAAACAGATGAGGGCGGAAAGTCAAGGTTAGTCGGATAATATGATTTTTTTTGGAGCCATTTTTACCTGCAAATTCTTGTGCGTCGTCAAGGTTCAAGAATTTACAAAGATTTTCTTTGGATGGTTAATGATGTGCATTATCCAGACTAGTAAAAGTAACAGAATATTATCAGTATATGGTATACCAATGAATATATGATAACTCTAGTATTTGTGGAGTTTGACTTTTTTTCTGCTTTTCACCCTCAGTGGGAACATGTTTGCCGGTCTAGAGATCAACTTAGGAGGAGCTAGACAAACTACTGCGATGGATGCCGAGATGGTTGCCGCAGCCTCCACGGACCAGAAGAGCAAAGGAAGGATCAAGAAGGGGAGGATAAAACACCGTCATCAGGAACTAATGAAAAGTAATTATTTGTCCATAACAATGATTGTTTTTTCGTTGTTGTTTTTTTCTGTTTGTGTTATACGAGTTATTATTTTATTTTTAGACTGTATTTCATTTTTGAGTATTGTTTATTGAATTTTGGATAAGCTGATAAGTTTCCTAGATTCTAAAAGGTTTTAGTTTATTCTTTTACTTATAGGTTATAAAGTTCTAGCCATCCTGTTATTTTATGTTCAAACTGAAATCAAGTAAAATTGCTATAGTAAATCTCTTAACAAATAGACATAGAAAGGTGATTATAACAAATGAATGAATGTCAGTGACTTGGTAGTTGGTATTTAATGACAGCTTCAAGACTTGGCTTCTAAAGCATGAATTTAAAATGTTATAGTTTGTGTACACAAAAAGTTGAGAGAAAGTAAGTATATTATTAGATACAAGTTACTTTTCATCTTAGGTTCAGGTTCTAAGAGTCAACTAATCCTTCGAGAATCCATGTAAATAACCCACAATGATAACCTTGTAATGGCTGGCAAGTGAGGTTTCACAATCACAGATCAGTTTATGTAGTAGCTCACCTGTGATGATTCTTCAAGTACCAAGGTGAATGACAGAAAATTGTTCAGGGAAAACTGATCACCAGCTTTTATATTCTACTGCCTGTTTATCACAACTGAACTTTCTATAGAGTCTAGGAAAGTAGAATAAATCGGTTGTCGTAGTTGCGTCAAATTTCCTGAATTCTCTCACATTAAGGAATGGGAGTGGACTGGTTCTTATCTGTTAGTTTAGCAGGAAACTTGAAAACCTTTTGCTGTTTGGTGCTATGAGTGATTTTCTTATACTTTGAGCATTTATTTTCTTGTAATACATGATTGAATACACTTAGCATGATGAGGTGAATTTTATTTTAGAACTCTTTCAGGTATTTAAGGATTTTAAAACCATCCATCTTAACTTCCCAAATTTGAATCAGTTTGAGTTCAGGGAGTAAGGGACAATGCATCTACTAATTTCTGTACCACATAATAATCCTAACACAAAAAAAAAAATACCATTCCTATTCTTGGCAGAAATCGATGCCATCCAGGCAGGCAAACAGGCTGAGAAGGAACGGAAGAAACGCGAAAAGACGAAAATAGTTGGAGACTTGCATCCCATGCTCAATGCTCTGCCGACACTAGAGGAACTGATTGCACAGGCCAACAAACCAAACCAAAACTCAAAGAAGGGAACAGGTTCTAAGAAGCAGAAAGCAGCTAAGAAAGACTTGTGAGTAAAAAGGCATCTTACTCACAACACTGTGTTATTAGTGGTTGATTTTGTTTTCATGATGAATACACATTTTTTTTTATCTGGTTGAATATTCTTTTTTCTTATTATTACTACTATTATAATTATTATTATATATTTTTTCCTAATATCCATCTTGAGAATAAGAACATGTTTCCTAAATGATCTTTTCATGGCATTTCTAAACTTTTCTTCTCTATTTTTCAGCATGAGTGACATACAAATGATGTTGGCTGTTCATAAGGACAAGATATATAACGATGATCCCTTTGGAGCGGTTGAAACAGCAGTCATGAACAGAGTCTTGAACGATCAGGAAGAGTCGCAATGAAACAAAACGTTATCTTTGATATATATATATATATTATATATATACACATACATTTTTTGGAATGTAATTATGAAAAATATAACTTTTTTTTCTTATCCTAAATGACTTTCTGGGTTTACAGGGCACAATGTATCACATATCATCAGTAGTTTACAAGTGAATGAAAGTCTTTTAGTTTCTGTATACTCAATGGGGTCAGGAGCTTCTCTTCTATAGGGATAGGATAGGATTCATATATATTGTTCTTGTTGCCATCCATTAGGTGTTCATAGTTTATAATCAGAGCTATTGTGTATAATATATATATATATATGTATGTATGTGTGTGTAAAAAAGAAGAAGAAAAAAAGAAGGATTTAGCCCTTAGCACATTTTTAAACAATATCACATAAAGGCATGAAGTTTCTTAATGAATAAACTTTATTTAAAAATGGTGTTGCTTATGACTTACGACTGTTTGTAAAACATGTTAATTTAACATCTTTCCTGAGGTCCTAAATGCTTTAATATCAATCAATTTGTATTCTCAATGTTTAGTATCAAAATACAAAAGCCACATTACATGAAACTTCTCCCCTGCCTCTCTGCTGACTGACACTAGAGCATGGCTGACCGACAAGTACGCCAAACAAAAGGTGATGGGTATGGGAATTATCTTGCAGCTGGCAGCACAAACAGATGGGGGGAGATGTAGCAGATAATCTAGAGGGTGTTTAGCACAAAATGATGGATGGGAAAGAGTGGATAAATCTATAGGGAATTTGTGGGTTACCATATATGTTTTTATAGATGTGACCCAGCACCAAGGGGTTGATGTGAATGAGTGAATTGCAACATAAATGCTGTATGTGAACTATTTGGCTATTACCTATTGAAAAAAAGGTGTAGCTTCTGGACCAAGTAAATCTGTGGCAACTAGAGTCAGGAAGTTATTAATATTTCTATGACAAAAGGTTGTACTGAAAACTGAAAGACCTATTCTTTAACATGAATACTGGAATGAGAGAAATGTACTCTCTGTAGGAGGGGAAAGAAGGGGAAAAAAAATAATGCTAGGATTAAATGAAACAAAGAAAAATAAAATGAAAAGAAAAAAAATCAATATATATATATATATATATATATTTTATAAATATATATATAAATAACTTGGGATATCCTGCCTGCATTCAAATACTATTTCTTGTGGAATACAAATTCTTGATTATATTAACCCTTTCCCGACGGGGCACGGCAATAAGTAAAAACCCCTACGCCGGGCCATTGCAATTTTGCATTGGAAACGTCACACTGGCATGACGCCCTGGCATCAGGAATTTAGCTGTGTCATACAGGTGTGACGCACCGTTGTCACAGGGTTAAGACTTACAATGGTATATTCCACACTGGCACAAAATTCACATTGAAAAAGTACCATAACTCATAAAAGAATTGGTGCATTAAATCCCAAACTGAACTTGACATGAGTTTCATTATTAGGCTCTGGTGGCAAATTTGAATCCAATCTCATGAGCCATTCAAAAGTTACTATTCCAAAACCAATACTTTTCAAGCTACAGTCCTCGCTACAGACTATACAATGAATGAAGGTTATCATACACTGACATGGAAATGAAAGATTTAATGGATGAATTTTTCATGCTGTCAGACAATTTTTGAAGGTGGGTTGTGTAACTGGAATCTAAATCACTTGCTAGGTCCTGAATAATAGAAATTCAATTTAGAATTAGATACGAATACTGATTGCTAAACAAAAGACAGATGAAAAACAAACAAAAAAAACATCTGATTATGACAATCGAACATACAGTTGCTAATGGTTTATGTCTACACCAAATACAATGATCATATAATACAGCTTATAACAACAATAACAACAACAACAGGTGATTCAGATACAGCTGATGATGAGCAGATGAAGGCCATATGAAATAAACCGCTTACAACAAACATCTCGGATTCATTTATTTTTGTCTTTGTGCTACTGTAATTCAGTCTCCTCTTCTTCCTCCTCCTCTTCCTCTTCATATATTTCAGAGTCATGGAGCATTCCTGAAGAAATTGGAATATGTTATTAAATGTCAAAGAGGATGATATGGGGATAATGTAAAAAAGTTCTGTAAGGAAAAGGGTGGTTATAATACCTGCTAAGATTATAATTCCTACTTTTAAAAAAAACTATGTATATCTGTCTAGGTAAAGTTAAAAAAACACTCACAACTGCAAGGTAAAAAGTAGAGTACAAACCACAATAAGGTGTTATTGCTTTCTTTTTGACTTTCACAACAGTTCTGTTGGACAAAAAACACCCAAACATACAAATTAACAGAATTTAAAAGATAAAAAATTATACGAAGAAATACTTTTAGACCTTAATTTACATGAACATGCATGTCCTTACTGTGAATGAGAGGAGCTGCATCCAAGTTCAGTGTACTCTGGTTAATTTGCAGTTCCTTCATGGTGATCTCACTCGGACCTGGGCCCTCACTTACGCTCACAGGCAACATCTGTAAAATGTGGAAATGTTGTGCATTAACTTTGGAGTCTTTCTGAGTTAAAAAAGAAAAAAAAAGAAAGAAAGAAAGAAAGAAAGAAAAAGGAAAAAAAGGAATGTCATTGCTATGTAAGCTAACCCTGAAATTCATCCTAGAAAAACAAATTTAAAAACGCAAGTTAATACTCATGAATAAACTGAAAAGAAAAGAGGAATATCACCAGTGTTATAACACAGCAATACTTCAGAAGAGTAACAACAACAATGATAATTATAATCGCAACAATCATAATAAAAATAAAGGCAAGGCACACCTCATCGGTTTGGACCTGTTGGTAGGAAGAATCCACGTCAGCGTCCACGAGGGTGGCATTTCGGGATTTCAGCTCCTGGTCTTGTTTGCCCACGAGTTGGTGCATAATCGTCAACTCTTCGACCTTTTGATGACGAAGAAGACACGGAAAAGAAGAGAGAGAAAATGAAAGGGGAATCAGTTATGCTTTGTTATCTTGACCATGTAGCAGGTGTCAGTATCATGTTTCAGAAGTGATTAGTGCTCGGCTCAGATTACAATGTACAGGACTTCCTTTTGGTTCCTCCCATGCACATATAATACAAATATAAGACAAAGTTCTTCACGTAAATAGGCTTTGTTTATAACTGCATACCTGGAGGCGAATGAGAGTATTCTTGTATTTTTCCATCAGTTCGCGCACTACCTTTTCCTCCGTCTTCAGGGCCGCAAGTTCCATTCTGTGTAGCCTCTCCATACTTGTGACTTATCTGCAACGATTTGTTAAAAGCTGTGATATACACTCTGACTTTTCTTGTTGAATGCTTTTAATTATTTTTGTAAATCTACCAATGCTATATTTGATCATGTGGACTGTTCACCTATTCTAATATGACTAGGAAAGATCTTTTTATAACTAGAAAATAAATAATCAAAGAAAAGAAATGAGAAAAAAATATATAACCTTTCAGAGGCTTGTAATGCAAATCTCTAAAGCAGACATTTTCTAAACATAATTTTGAAAGAACTAGGACTAGAAACCTTGACACCTTGACAAAAATGAATTTGGAATAGACTGGATCTCCTGTAACCTGATACATACAATAAATATCTAAAAATCACATCTAAATTTCTTGTTATCATACTATCAATCTGCCTTTTTGAAATTTACTCCCCCTCTAATTGTATATCATCATAAAAGTCTAGAATTCTATTTCATCTCAGCAAATTTTCCTCTGGTCTGTGTCATTTTCTAGGTTGACAAAAAGCACTAAATCAGAACACAGATTGAGAAAAAAAGAAGCTATTTAATCATATTCTAAGGCAGTAAATAATAAATATGTCAATGAGCAATGCAAACAAGCTTAACCCTTCTGCAATGAGGAGTCTTGCAGGGTCAGATCACTTCCATATGGCATTTCTCTGTTGAAATTACAAGCTACTCATTCATTCAGTCATAATGACCTATCATACCAATATGCTAATTAGTATCCCTTTACTAATGTATCATACATAGACTCATATTTCATACCATAAGTCTAAAAAGTAAAAGAAAACACAAGTAACTTAAGATGCCCATCTCGGAAGGGTTAACCCACACAGGACGGGTGGTACAGCATGTGTACCGCGCATTCAAAAGCCCAGTTGCCGGGCGGCACAGTATTGTGCCAGCCATTCAATTGATTTAGGCCTAATAATTCGAACGCCCCGGCATTTGGACATTCAAGGCTAGAATTCCCCCGTCGGGGATGGGTTAAAGAAGCATCCTGGGTAAACGTTCAGAATAGGGCTGTGCAAACATTGAGAAAAGTTGAAGTAATGCCCATAAGGAGCACATAAGAAAAAAAAAAAAGAGGTAAATCTAAAAACAAGGACTGTGTGGAGATAAAGAAAAAACAAATCAACGATATTCAGGAACCCGTAAAAAAACTTAATAGCTGTATAAAACAACCTGCAGCAATTGAAAACCTCTACAATGCATATTTAGACAAGATAGAGGTTGTAGACTATCCTGGTCATTTCCTGTCAAATGAGGAACCAGTCCAATCTCTATCTCGCCAAAAGTATGGAATGGAAGTTCGTCAGCTTTTAACGGAGCACTAGAGGTGTGGAGGCCATGGCAAAGCTCATCTCAGTTGGGTGTGGTTGTAGGTTCAAGAATTGAAGATAAAAGAAAGAAAGAAAGAAAGAAAAGGTGATACCTATAAGAAAATAGCTAGCAGATAGTAAGACCATAATCACTTATCAAATTTCATGAATGTGAGCTTACATAGTCCCAACCTCAAAGTGGCCTCCACACTTCAGCAGAAGCACGCAAACCTTCACCATGTATAACGAGATAGATCTGTGGTCCATTTCGGAACAATTACCTGTTAAGCCCTTTTATGAGGTATAACAAATAACCTGCACAAAGGCTGTGGCCTGTATTTCTCACTCTAGCAATGGTTATCAAACCTGTAGACCTCTCAGACAATAAAGCATTAAAGTAAAAAGTAAGTAAAGGTATTACAGTAAAATAGTATAGCGTATATAGTAGGGTAAAAAAACAAACAAACAGGAAATGGGTTTTTGCTGTGATAGTAAATGATCTTAAACGTCAAAATTTATCATTAATTTCCCTACCGTGACTTTTTAAATTTCATGTATAAGCAATTTCGAGTTTAAGTTTCATACATAATGCGAGTTCCCTATCTTACCCATCTCCTCCTATTCTAAATAAGCACCATATTTTCCCCCTCAGAGAAAGAAACTAGACTAAAAAAAAGAAATAAAACTCACGATTCCACACTGACATCCTCGTTATCGTACCTTCCTCGCCAATAATCACAGGTATTTCACCCCGTTCTGCAACAGGACACGCAATAAAAACCACGTGACATCAATCCTCTTCCTTCCCTCTGTATCCTGTGTCTTTCCCCACAGAAAATCCGGCTGCAATTCCCCTCAAAAGACGAAAAAAGAAGAGAAATTGACGAGTTTTATCTCTCACTGTTTACACCCAGCGGTCCTCTGAGGCTTAACACACTCACGTCTTTTTTTTAATCATCTGTGGGTGATTTCTGTTTTTTTTTCTCTTTTTTTTCTTTATTGGGGGAATATCTTTAGGGTTGATGATGATGATGAGGAGGATTTTTTTTTCTCATCGATTAGGGATTATATTTTTTGGGGGATTATCTATGAGACTGATAGGGTTTTGGTGATAGATATAGAAGCGGAATCTAAATATAACTTTCCTTCTCCCCCCACTATCTATAAAACACAAACCAATGATAAAAAACTACGCCCAAAAACACTAACAAAACCCCCCCTTAACACACGCAAAAGCAATCCCAATCCAAGAGACCAGAAGGCGACATGACACCGCCTGACACCTCCCCCGCCGTGCCAGGTGCCGCCGAGTGTCACAAGCATGGTGAGAACATGGAAGAGGACGAGGCCACTTCACATGGTAGGGCATTTTACCCCCTTCGTAGCCCCCTTCTCGAGCAAGGGCGGCTGGCAGGGCACGGCAGGGGCGCGGGGCAGGGGCAGCACGGGGCAGGGGCGGGCAGGGACGAGTGTGGTAGTGCCAGGGAGTGCCAGGAGAGGAGGGACCAGTGCCCCGCCAGGAAGTGCTTGTGGCTGGCCCCCTCTCATACCTCCTCCTCCTTTCTCATGCCTTAATATCTCTTATCTCACGCACCTGCTGCCACTTGACTCGGGTTGGAGGGCGAGCTGCCGGGGTCCGGGAGCCGAGGGTGACCTGGCGGAGAACCCGTGACCCGGCCTGACCTCGCGTGACCCCGGGAAAGCCGAGACAAGGTCGAAGTCGTGGCTTCAGGGGGTTGGACTGGGAAGGAAATACCTGGACGGATTTTTTTCCTTTTTTGGGCCGGATTTGGTCTGGATTTACGGGTTATTTGTAGATTCTTGAAGGATTGGTTGTTCTTGGTTATGGTGGTTGGATGTTCTTGGGGAATTATTTATTTAATATCGTTTTATAGGTCAAGCTATGATTACAAATCACTAGATAGTTCCAAGTCATATTTAGAATATATATATTTTTTAATATTAGCTGAGTTAGTTTTACATGACTTTCATTATCCTATTAATGTCAATAGTTACATAGCCTTTGCCTACAGTGTCATTTTAATCTTCAGTGTGAAAGATGTTGATTAGGTTTGATAATTGAATTATTATTTTTTTCTCTCTCTGTTTATGAAATTGAAAAGCTTAAGGTGGAATAGGAGTTATAAAGTATCAGTAATCATTAATTATTGATGGTTAAATTTTTTGTGTGGATCAATATGTAACTGAAATTGATTTGCTATTTCTCAGCTTCCAACGACTTTCTTTTATTCTATTGAAATTGATGTTTATTGATTATGTAGATGTGTTATGGATGTTGTGTGATAGAGATTGTGGGTTGTAAATTCCCCGGTGACTGCCGAGAATTCAAATAACAGATTTTTTGCGAAAATCAGTTTTTGACATTTAAGCAAATCTACTTAATTCGTCCTCAAATTCTAGGAAAAAGAAATAGCTAATTTCTGAAATGGTCTTCTAGGTTGTCTGATGTATACCAAATGAACAAATGAACTATTGAGAGTTTTCATGTACCTTACTCCCAGACAAGAGCTAAGGGCCCAAAGATCATGCCGTAAAAGTCTCACAGCTGGCAGTACAAAATTGTGAATTGTTATGTCCCTAGATATTATTCTGTTGTCCCTACATACCCCAGGTAAAGAGAGTTTCGATGTGCTCCAAGATGCGAACTAAGAATCTATAGATCACACTGGGAAACTTTCTCACGGGTTGCTAAAAGATGTGAGGGTTGGTGTTTCGTGATTGAATTCAGGTGCATTGCTCTTTTCGGGTCAGTGGTCCATCTGGAGTTTTGACTTAATGTAGAGGGACACCATGTGTGGTTGAGGAATGCACACATTGATAAGGATAAGACTTGCCTTGCTATATTTAAGAATTTTTGGTTACAGGAAGGATGATGTAAAGCAAAGAGGAAGTACATATGATAGATAAACCTTGATTTGATAAAGGAGAAGAAATATTGATTTTATTTTTTTTGCCCATAGGTGAAATATTTTTAGGTATGTGCAATTTTTTAGATACTTTAGTCATAAACATTTTCCCATAAGTTTGGGAAGCCTTTTAATTTTTTTTTAGGGGGTTTCACCCTATCAGAAATATATTTATCTTTAAGGTGAGGTTTATATAGTCAGAATCACTTTGAAAGATAACATCATATATATTCATGTCATTTTCTTATTTGGTGTTTATTAATTTTTCACATACTTTAAGACAATTTTTTTTTTTTTTGAGTACCCAAACAGATGGAGTCAGATGAAAATGGCACTTGACTATCTTCGTAGTCCCATTCCGCTGTGATTTTTCATTATGATTCTCTACTCAGAGTGAACTTTTACTTAATCATAATTCCAGATTTTTTTTGTTTTTATGGTTAAATCTCACTGATACTGTTGGAAAAGGGTTGATATTAGTTTCTTTTTATATACCCAGTTATCTTATGTTTGGAGATAAGTGGAGTCATTAGTGAAATGGTCGTTCAGTTGATCATGAGGGCACAAGAGAACTATAAAGTTCCTATCTTTACCTCGGTCAAATAAAGTTCTTGCTGGAGATGTCATACCTTCTGGTAGTGTTGTGAGGCAGAGTATCGATTCAATGCAGACTCCCGTCAGAAGAGGCAGGAGAGGTTGGGTAGGGTTCTCTGTCATTGATAAACAGTCTTGTGGGTATTCAACTTCCTTACTGAGCTGGGCAGGGCATATCCGGTGCAGTCGGGAATTGGCTGAGCAGAGCAGGTAGAAGCGCTTTGGTGAATGTGGATGCTGGCTTTCATTGTCACCAACTGTTTGCCCTCCCAGGGTAATCAGGGCTCTAAAGCAAAGGAAAGATTGTACTGTAAAGCGTAAAATGCACATCCGGAGAAATGACTGAATGTCTTTTGCACTCTTATCTTGCCAGAAAATACACATGCCCGCCAAGAGTGCAACCTTAGCATGGGGTTGTGAGGGGACAGTAGTAATGGGCCCTCATGGTCTTAGTTTTGGGTAAGTAAGATTCGTGGTCAAGCAAACCTCAGATTTAATCATGAGACAGTAACAAGTAAGAAATGTAATCGAGCTTCCCAGTAAACCATATAAACTGATCTTCTCATGATCACTTTGGCTTCTCAGGGCGCTGCCGGCGACTCCACAAGCGAGGTGAGGCACAGGCCTAGTGTTTTCTCTCTCTCCTTCTCGTCGCCTTTTCCTTCTGACGCGCTGCTCTCTTCCAGAAGCATGGTTTTTGTACTGACTTTTTACGGGCCTATCCGTTGTCGTCCACTTGCGTGGCTCCATTTCATGTTCTCCACCTTTTGTCATAACAGGCCATATACCAAACGCAACCCTTAATTAAAACCCCTAATATCATATCAAAAGTGTCTCTGAACCAAATCCTATTGAATGAACTAAGGTAAAGATTACATTTACTTTTCCTGAGTTGCTTTTTTGAAATCCATGCATATCTATGAAGTAATGCCTAAGTCTAACTTTTTCTTTAGGTCACCTCTTCCCAAACTGCAGGAAGAGGCTTATCCTTTTAAAGATCCATTAACAAATTTGAAGACCTTTCAGTAGTAGTTAGGGTATTCTAGATAAAGAGTTTCTTTGGACTGATATAAGTAAGGGGGGAATATATAGATATGAATTACATGTTTTGATCAGTTGTCATCAAGCATTTGATATTTGTATTCACATACCAGTGAAGCCCATTAATATCCATCATCTAGGCCTCTTAGAAGTATGTGTCACCATTAACTCCTTGGCTATAAAATTCTCAATGAAAACACCTCAGGACTCCAGATGGAGTCATAGATCTGACATCTCCAAAAGAGAAGGCAGAAATGAAAACTGATATGTAGAAATCTTCATCAACTAAAGACTCCTCCAACCCTGGCTTATCTTGTCTAATGCCCTGTTAAGTTTATAATCTGGTGTGTCAGAGGTGTGTCATTTTATCCAAGGGATGAAGAGATTAAGATTAAGTGAAGGCAGGAGGTTTTGTACTCTCATGTTATGGTGTCACTTTCACAGAGATTTATATTATGTTTTACAGTTTTATTAAGCCATTATATTTATTTACAATAAATCTATTTTGGAGTTGGCTGTTAGTTTTGTAGCTGTTAATTACCCCCCTGAATGGGTTAACTTTAGTATGTCCTTGTAAATTTTTCCTGTTGCACTTATATGGTTAGTCAGTGTATCCTGGTTAGTTTTTACGAGTCAGGAATTAAGATTTACAACATTTCAATTGTCATATAATGATTATTAACTTATGGTTTCTTGGCTTACTGTGCTTCTGTTAACAGCGAGTAGGTAAGAGGTGTACACACACCAGTTACACACACACACGCACGCAGGTACACAGCTTTTTGATTCGATTAGATATGTTGTATATTGCTCCCATATATCATAAAATGTTGTATGGCATCTCATTCTGAGCTATTCCATCCACCCATTAGAAATCATATTTTGTGTTTGTATGCTTTTCCATTCATTTCATAGGGGCAAAATTTGCTTTTGTGTGTGTTTTTTTTTTTTTTTTTTTTTTAAGTGTGTCAAATTGCATATTGTAGTGTAAGCTAGAAAACAGTTCTCAGTAGATGTTATGAACAATATTTCCTTATTATCATAGTAGAGGCAACATACTTTGTCCCATTTGTTTCTGAGTTGGAAGATGAAAATACAACCAATGGAGCCTTTCCTAACACAGGTTTTCCTATGTTGACAACCTGTGAATAGCAACACAAGCTAACTACTTCCAAGAAGTTGAAGCATGTAGTAGAGCAACTCCCAGAACAATGAAGCAGTATAATGGAAACCCAAATCATCAGAAACTTGTGTTTGTATTCCACCCACTGAGTTGAGAAGCAGCTCACGAAACTCTAGGTCTTCTGCTGTGGGAAGGAGCTGGAACACCGTCAGATCCCAACTTCTTGGATGAGACTTTGCACACACACACAGATGTGCACACACACACACACACACACACACACACACACACACACACACACACACACACACACACACACACACACACACACACACACACACACACACACACGGGCACAGATGCAGGTGCACACATAGGGGCACACATGTAGGCGTACATGCTGGTACACACAGGTGCACACACAGGTGCACACACACAGGTGCACACACACAGGTGCACACACACAGATGCACACACAGATACACACACAGGTACACATGCACAATTGCACACACACAGGTACACACACACAGGTACACACACACAGGTATACACACACACAGGCACACACACACAAGCACAGATACAGAAGCACACATACACAAGCACACATACACACTCACACACACTCACACTCACACTCACTCACACTCACACTCACACACACTCACACTCACACACACACACACACACACACACACACACACACACACACACACACACACACACACACACACACACACACACACACACACACACACACACACACACACACACACACACACACACACACACACACACACACACACACACACACACACACACACTCACACATACACACACACACACACACACACACACACACACACACACACACACACACACACACACACACACACACACACACACACACACACACACACACAGATGCGCACACACACAGGTGTACACACACAGGTGTACACACACAGGCGTACACACACAGGCACACACATACACACACATACACACATGCACACACATACATAGGCACACACACACTCACACACATACATACATAGGTACACACATACACATACACATACACACACACACACACACATACACACACACACATACACTTACACACACACATAGGTACACATACACACAGTTAGACACACAGGTACACACACACACAAGCACACATGCAGGCACATCCTCACACAGCTGCACACATACACACACACATAGATGCACACACAGGTGCACACAGCTACACACACACCCAGGTGCACACACAGGTGCACACATAAGCACACACAGGTGAACACACGCAGACACACATAGGCACACACACAAAGGCACATACATACATAGGTACACACATACACATATGCACACATGCATGCAAAGAGGTGCACACACAGGTGCACACACACACACACAGGCACACACAGGCACATACAAGGTGCACACACACAGGTGCATACACAGTTACATACACACAGGCACACACACACAGGTACACACACATACAGACATACACAGGTGCACTCACACATGCAGGCACACACACTCACACAGCTGCACACGCAGCTACATACACACACAGGTGCACACACAGGTACACACACACAGCTACACACACACATAGCTGCACACACACAGGTGCACACATATGCTCAAACAGGTGCACACATAAGCACACACATACAGGTGGACACACACACATAGATGCAAACACACACACACACAGATGCAAACACACAAGTACACACACACACACAGATGCAAACACACAAGTACACACACACACAGGTGCACACACACACAGGTGTACACACACAGGTACACACACACACATGCACACACACATACACACACACACAGGTATACACACAGGTGCACACACACACACACACACACACACACACACACACACACACACACACACACACACACACACACACACACACACAAAAGTGAACACACAGGCACACAAACAGGTGCATACACAGACAGAGGTGCACACACTCGCACACAGAAGTGCACACACACACAGAAGTGAACACACATGCACACAGAGGTGCACATACACCCACACAGAGGTGCACACACACACCCACACAGAGGTGCACACACACACACACACACACACACACACACACACACACACACACACACACACACACACACACACACACACACAGAGGTGCACATAGATGCACACAGAGGTACACACACGCACACACACGCACACAGAGGTGCACACACACGCACACAGGTCCATACACAAGCACAGGTACACACACAGGTACACACACAGGTACACACAGGCGCACACTCACACTCATACACACACACATACACACACACATACACACACACACACACACACACACACACACATACACACACACACACACACATACATACACACACACACACATAGTATTTGTTTGTATGTAACAACGTAGTTAGAAGTGGATGTTGACATTCCCGTGGAATAGTGAGGGGGCAGAGTATTTCAGTTGTGGAGTTATATATACACAGTCGTTTCTCAGAATGGGCACAAGTGTTTTGTACATGAGTCATGCTTTTTGTTAGAATACAATACACATGTTGTTTTATTGATGTATGCGTATCTTCAGTTCTGCGATAGCCAGACTGCAGCATTTGTGAGGTTCAGGGTCTCGACTATTTGTGTGCCCGTTTAAAGATATGTATTTGACGGCTAGGGTCTTCGTAAGGCAGGAGATCAGGTGTGACGGGAAAGTCGTTGTCGTCTTGTTTAAAGAAGGTATCAGTTTTTCATTATGATGATATTTTATTTATTGATTTATTTTTTTAATGATAATTTAGAGAGGGTTTTTGATTTGTCTAATTGTATACTGTTTCTCAATAACTGTGTGTGTTTTGTCTTTTATTGTATTGAGGTCCACAATAACTTTTTTAAAGCATGGCAAACTGATTTCTTATGATATTAACATTGTACCTTGTGAGCAGGCAGCCTATATTTGGAAAAGCTAAATTAGGATAATATGTGATGTGATTCAATGATATGCAAAGAATATTGGCCTTCAAGTAAGTATAATCATAGAACCTGGGCGTGAAATTTGCTACAAAATTAGACTGCAGACAAGGTATACAGTGCTCTCAAGCATGAATTGCGTTGACAGGCATTGCTGATTGAGGTTTGCACTGCCAAAGCCTTAACAGAATGTGTACTTTAAGATAAAATATATTCTACCCCGCAGTCAAATTTCCTCATTCTTTACTTAAAGAGGCTCATAGAATTATTCCTTTATCAGGAAATTTTAGACTATATAGAAATGTAGCTTACCCTTTCTGTGTAATAATCTTTATATATCTTGCTTATTTTCATTTATAGTATTTCTTACGGTATTAAAACCCCAAATTTAACACTTTAAGAAGTGACTTGTACTAGGAACAAGGGACACACCTTTGCCCTATGATGTGTAAAAGCCCAACTACAGCCATAAGCATCATGGCTAAGTAGGAATTCCCCCCTTCCCCCCAAATTGGCCGCAACAATGACTCACCTCCGATTCCTCTACAGAGAGTTGTGAGGAGACAACAACATGTGCAGGATGTATGAACGTCATAGAGGACGATGAGTTCTTCTCAGCTCTTGGCCAAGACTGGCACACAGATTGCTTTAGGTAAGATCATTTTTGAAAAGTATGTTTGTTAGTATTATTGCCAAGAAAATGGTTACTAAATTACTAGGAATTGCAGAATCTATATAAAGCTTACTGTCAAAATAATGCAGTAGAAAATTTTGTACTTAAGGTTATTTTAATGTTTTCCTTGCAGGTGCAGTGCCTGTGATGTGACACTAAGCAGTTGGTACTTTGAAAAGGATGGATTGCTCTTTTGTAAAAACGATTATTGGAAGAAGTACGGGGAAGCATGTCAAGACTGCGGACAGGTGAGAAATTGTTGTAAAATAAAAGAAAGACAATTGTCATTTTCTCTATTTTTTGCAATTGCATTCACCCAAAAGTTCATGCACTATCATCGACTGCATTCACACATACCTGCATTGTGTTTTCTTTGTCTGTCCTGTACAGATCATCACCGGCCCAGTCATGGTGGCTGGAGACCACAAGTTTCACCCAGAATGCTTCATCTGTACATCTTGCTCGGCATTTATTGGGGATGGAGAGTCCTATGCCCTTGTGGAGAGATCGAAGTTGTACTGGTAAGCCGTTTATTTTTCTTGCTTTACCTTTTCACAGATTGATTAATCTATTTTTTAAGGAGTCTAACAGTAATATGAGTTGATGTTTTTTTTTCCCCTTTTTATCTTTCTTTCTATCTATCTATCTATCTATCTATCTATCTATCTATTTCTCCTTGAACTTGTTAATCCCTGAAAGTTAACCAGTAATTTTCCATCTCAGTATCTGTGGTAATGGCACTGTTACAAGAGCAGCGTTGCTTTACTATTTAATTTACTAGTTAACATCTTTGCCATTTGATTTTCAGTGGCCTTTGCTACAAGAGACAAATGCAGCCATTGAATAAGTCCACTTCATATAGTAAGAAACCTCATAGTATACAACTTATTGGTAAGTTAAAGTGGTTTCTCTACTTACAATAGTTTTAAATGAAACCCCAGAAATACAGTGAAAGGGTCTAATGAATGAGTGGTCAAAAGAAAGGCAAAAAGAATGAAGTCTTAATTATATCTTTGTATCGAGCTTCCCTCGTAAGGCATTTTCACACTTTCCAATTATAGTTTCTGTTTATCTATCTTCAAAGCTCTAGCAGAATTCCAATACGTTATCTGTCATCCCACAGAGCTGCCAGCAAAATCAGATAACCAACGGAGAATCAAGTTAAGCGTCGACTCGAGAAAAGGGTTTCCTCTCGCAGGCCTCAGCAATTACAGAGGACTTCGCATAGCAGAGTAAGGTCAAACTTTTTTCTTGGAGGAGTAATGTGAAAGGAACTTTTACATAGAGTCTGATAGACGCATTAGATGTTGGTGTTAATTTTTTGTTGTTGATATACTGACTTGGTAGTGGTTATAATTATTAGCCTTACCAGTAATTAGGTCTTCCAAATTAATGAAAGCAGAGGGATTAACAGAAAGCAAGTGGAGAAGAAAAATTGCCTATGATATATTTGTTAACTAATTCAAAGGAAATTAGAAAAAATCTATATGGTAGGAAAAGCAGTTAACAGATCCTCAGACTTGGGGAAATTAGGGGGGGAGGGGAATCTGTTGAAAATGCAAATTAGGTGTATATCTCCATCATGCCAGTCCCATGTTATTTTTCTTCTGTTTTTGCTCGTTTCTCATCGTAAATCTCACTTTCTCCATTCTGCCTTCACACTTCATGTTTAATTTTGTCTTCATAGTATTTTTGGTTCTTTATTAGCATAATGATACACAGTAAAGATTTTGACTGCAAAGTAGGGGAGAGTAAACAAAAACAGAGAGGGTAGGATGGGGATTATAGATCAAACCATTTGCATATTTAATGACACCAATATAGATTATAAGGTAAGAGAGCAGCCTAATTTAGGAATGAAGTTCATGCTTGTGCATAATTTATGTAATTTATCTGAGACATACATGAGCTATCTCGAACGTGCTAGAACACCCACGAGTTAAGTAAGAACTGCTTAGTTCTTGTTTCTAGTTTTTATATATATTTTATGGTAGTTTCTCTATTGTTGTTTTTTATTCCATTTTTTCCATTTGTATTTTATTTGCATCCAGAGTTTAAGATGAATCCCCAAAGAAAACTAAGCAGTAGAATTGTTACCAACTCATTAGGCAGTGTGGGTGGGAAAAAGGATTGATATGTCGGCATATCTCCGAGGGTAAAGCGAGGACGAATGGGAACTGAGCTCTGAAATAGAAATGAGAAGCTATTGAAAAAGAAGAGTTAAGTTTTGCTTATGTGTTTTTGAAAGACTTAATCCAAAGAAAGTTCTCTTAGAGCTGTGCCTCAGTTTTCTACTGCATTAAAAAAAAATATATATCAATGATATATTCTGATATTTGTGATCTAAGGAGGAAAGAATGCAAGAAATGGGACTTTTAGGTACAGTATGAACTGTATGTATTTTATTAATCTCATTGTACTTGGCAGTAAATCTTCAGTTATTAATCAAAGTAATGCTACACTAGAAACATATTTTTCTGTAATGAGCAGACTATTTGTTTGAAAATACCTAACTATTTTTCAGTAGGCAATGTGTAGTGCTGTAGAGTCTGATCTGTCTTTAGACAAATTGAATACTTTTATCGTTAAGGAAATGAATTTACGAGGAATGGAGGCACGGATATTGTGAATGAGTAGACACTCTTGGCATGAAGTAGCTCAGATATTAAACTCATGATTATATGGGGAATGACTCAGCCATACAATTATTTTTTTATAGCTCCATTTTTTTCACAAGAGGAATGATAAATGTTATGGGTTAGTTCTTTTAGTTAGTTCTGCCAAAGGTATGGGTTGTTCTTTGTCGTTGGTATTGTGTGTGTGTGGTTGCGTGAATATTTGCTTTGAACCACATGATTCACGATTTGGATGCAATAGTTATGGAATTAGTGTTCAGGTAATTATTAATTTTCTACTGAGCAAGAATATTGGAATAAAATTGGAGTAAATCACTAGCCGTGAGTGAAGTTTTTGGCTTATGTATCTTCGAAATTGTTCATGGCAGTCATGCAACTGCTTGGAGTTAGAAGCACTAATTGGAATCAAATAATGCTCTTCATACTGAAAATAGATATTCAGAATCAAGGCAATAGAATTGGAATCAAGTAAGGCTCTTCATACTGAAAATAGATATTCAGATATAGCAGTTTGGTATTTTTTGATTGTCTGGACTGCAGTTGCAGTTTTCTCTCTCTGTTCAGACATGAGTTTCAGTTCTTTCTTAGTCTGATCAGGTAATATTTTGTTTGTACATAGGGAGGTTCTCATAAAGCTCTTTCTTGTCTGTCTCATGAGTTTAATATTGCATGATTGATATGTTCATTCTCAGTAGTCAAGAAGGACACTGAAAGCATTTTAGGAACATGTTAGTAAATTATGTATTCTGGTCATAACTAAAAGAAATATGTCTTTCAGTATGTACAGAATATGTTTGTTGAAGTGCAGCAATAATACTAAATTTTGTTGTATAATTATTGTTTGTATTGTATATATCTGTTTTGCAATTGATAAGCATGATTTATTAAGCTTAGTGTACAAAGAAGAGATGAAAAGGTAAAATGTATTGATGCATTTGTGTAAATGCGATTGATTAATGTTTTTTTTTCTCCAGCATTAGAGTTGTAAATATTTACCCAATAGGAAACTAAGGTATACTGACAGAAGTGCCAGTGATCTCTGGATGTTAAATACAGGTACACCACTGATTTTCCAGCACCTTTGGTTGCAAGATCGAGCTGGATTGATATGTATATATTCAATTGAATTGAATAGATAAATTCATAGAAAATTTAACCCAAGTGTCACTTGCAGGAAATATAAATGTCCACTTGTAATTCTTTCAGGATTTGATAAGGTGCTTGATCAACAGTTACTAGGAAATTGCTGGTGTACCTAATACTTTATTCTAGTGAGAGATGAGTCAGTAGAAATAGTAACGAGAGTATGTGTAACAAAGTTTCTCAGTTCCGCAGAATCATTACATATTTTTAAACGAGTTTGTCATGTTGTTTGGGCTAACATAATTAACACATCTAAACTTGGTAGACTAACAACTTGTATATTCTTTGAACAAGTGTTTGATAAGAATAATAATTGTATGTGGACTTGGAAACACTTATTTTTGTTTCATATTTTATTAATATTGACATTTTCCTGGTTTTATTTATTAAAAAGATCGATTCTGAGACTAACAAGGAATGAATTTTACTGGGTTTTCCTGGAAAGCACAGGCAACATTGAGGACGTTTTGGTGTCGTCAGCTGTCAGAGGCATCCAACAGCCAAATGCGATTCCTAATGTGCTCATTCAAAGTTGCCGCTCTTCTTAACCAAAGGGTCACTAACATTAGTCCCTGTGTTTCAGTGTTCCATCACTCAAAGAAAGATTACAACAGTGAGTATGTGGCTAATGCCATTTGGTAACTTAAAGAAAAGGAATACCCTTGCATGGCATGTCATAGAAGTAGTGGTAGAAATGCCTACTTTGTGGTGTGGCCAGAATACTGCTATGATTTGTGTTCTACTTCTTTTTTTTCTTTTTTTTCATTATTGTTATTGACATTATTACTACTATTATTATTATTATTATTATTATTATTATTATTGTTATAATAAACATCATCATCATCATTATGACATATTGATTTTAAATCAGATGATGGAACAATTATTCTTTCACTACACTTTTTAACTCACCTGTCATCATGCCTAGCAAGCATAGGATTTGCCTTGCACTAGGGTGTTCGAAGTTAGTATTTTGTACAGTCACTCTATTACTATTTCACACTTAACCAGATAGCTAGATAAGATATTATTATCCTTTTTTTTCTAAATTTCTAATGCTTCTTTCCTAATAAAGTTAAGTTATTGAGGTGTGATATAGTCTTCTTGGTGTATATCATAATACTTCATGTTAAAAGATACAGGTTTACAATAAGAAGAATGTGTAAAGGTATATTTAGTATGATTTTAGGTTAATATCATTTTGTAGAAAGATCAATTTTCTACTACCGTCGATGTCATGAAGTGAATTCCATACTTTTTAGTAGTCATTTGTAAACAAACACGTGTTATCTGATAAATTGTGGCATTTAAATTTTTTTCTGATTATGTGGCTGCAATGATAATGGCTTCCTGTTGCCTGGATTCTTGCTTCATCTAGGATTTCCTTATGTGACTTTATAGGAATTAGATAGGAAATGGGATAATTGTCATAATTTAGGCTCAGATGTGACGCAGATACAGTTTGTGAGTAATGGGAGTGGCAGATGTGATGACAGGTGAAATTTGTTTTTTTCTAACAAATTTAATGGCAAATTGCTTGCCAGTTCAAAGTCTCCAGAATCAGAAAAATAGTATTTAAAGGGCTGCCATTGCAACTGAATGCTAGTATTTTCTTCTTGATGGCAATGATGATTGCATGAGTAAAGAGTTTGGGTTTTACAGACTACAAAGGTCATCACATTTACAGAGTGCGAACTTGGTGGTCATCCAATTTTTTTTCTGTGATTCCGATGTTTGGAAGTGGATCGATGATGGAACGAGCAGTTCTGGACATGTCATTCAAAATGGGCAATTTTTAGAGTTGCAAGTAAAAAGTCTCTCTCTTGCACATGACTGATTTGGCTGTAAATTCTGCATGCACACACCTCCTAAGCCAACCTTTCTTTTTTACAGGGCATCCCTGAACATAATGAAATGTACAGAAATGAGTCGGTAGACCTACTAGGGTTGAACACACGGTATGAGTTATGGTGTAGTGTGAGCTTAGAGCCAGCATGTGAAAGTAGTCTTTGGTTAGAAGAGTACTTCTTGTGCTTTTTATCTTTCTTTCTTTTTTTTGGGGTGATGCTTCTCGCAATTATACTGTGTAGTGACGCGGTTTTGTTATTATTATTGTTATTATTATTATTATTATTATTGTTATTATTTTGTTGATTTTGTTCTTTCTTTCTTTAGATTGGCATTAGAGTCTTTGTGGGACATTGTAGGCAGCTTTTAAGGATTGTGTAGACTGCATTAGCTTTCTGTTGTAGTAGTATGGCAAGTAGACATTGAAATTTCTTTTTGCGCATTTATAAGTTTTATTTGATTTTAAGTAATTCAGTGAGTTGGGTAGTGCTGAATTCTATGAAATGAGGTCATAGTTATTTTATTTAGTCTTTAATTTGTCAGTTATTAACCTGCTGATGTTGATTATTATTATTATTATTGTTTTTTAACCCCTACACGGCAACAACTTTCTGGAACGTCCGTCTAAGGGAAAGGCAGGTCACGTTCCAGACTGTGCCCCTATTTCACGGGACTATTTCATGAAACAATTTAGTGAAAAGGCTACATACAGTGCATTCCTCACACATTCCCGTGCCCCTACAAAGGCAATTAGCTGCAACTTGAGTGCATAGGTCTAGTAATCAGTAAATAAGGATCATTCCATTACTTCCTTCCACTGTAATGATGGTGGTATTAATAATGGTAATGGTAATGAGGATGATAGACACCGATAGTAACCTAAATTTAAGCAGCATAGCTCGTTACATTCACCAGTCGTCACCACTTAGCCTGTGCGTATTCAGAAAGGAATGGTATCAAATTCTGTTTTTTTCAGGTGGTCAATCCATCTATACATAGTTTGCTCGGTTTCATGATTATTTTTAATCTTCAAAATTCACCCCCCCCCCCCCACACACACACACACACACACACAAACACACACATAGATGTTAAATTGACAAGTAGCCTGCCATTTATGAGTTAATTAATGATCATGAATATACTCTTTTTCTTCCGTATAGAGTATTGTCAAGTTTCTTTTTGTACTTATGTTATTAATGCATTTATTTGGATCATTTATGTGGAGTTATGTGGATCAACACACACACACTCACACTCATGCTCACACTCCTGCTCACACTCACACTCACGCTCACACTCACACTCACACTCACACTCACACACAAACACACACACACACACACACACACACACACACACACACACACACACACACACACACACACACACACACACACAAATAAATCAATTATTGTAAACCTTGTAAAGGTGGGTGACGTTCCAGAATATCCATTGAAGGAAAACCCATGTGGTATTCCAGAAGGTATTACAATTGCTAAGTCCTTTTGTATGGTGTAAATGAGAGTATGGCAGCAATCATATCCCCAAGCAATAAGCCCCACCTACACTACATAGGCCCCCGGTAGTCACTATACAACCAGCAATATGGAACGTCACTGCTCTCACTCTCAGTTTTCATAACCGGCTGACAGGTTGGCGAGGGTGACAGTGATGGAAGTGAAACTGAGAGTGCAAGCCAGTTACAAGTAGACAATGTTGTTCATTATTATTATTATTTTTTTTTCATCTTTCTTTTTTTGAGGGGGAAATGACCCACCCTGTTTGGCTGTTCTGTTGTAAAGTTGCTTGCCTATAAAGGTTTATTATTGTTATTATTGTTATCATTATTATTATTATTATTACCTTCATATTTCTATTATTTATCATTATTATTACTATAAAGATGTTTAAGATTGCTTAAAAATAATACACTTGTTCATTATTGTTACCATAACTCTTATTTCATTTTTATTCATTTTGTTATCTGCTGTTTTTTTTTTTTTTTGTGTGTGTGGGGGGGAGTACATCATTTCCAGTCATCCCTTTATCCAAGTGAATAATTGGCATTATCTTGAGTTGTTTTGATGTTTAAATCCCACGGTAATTCCTTAAAAAGAACTTGTCTCGGCATGTAACAAGTTGAGCATGAAAGCAGTTTATACACATGGCCCTTGTCATACATAATGTACTGTTTGATATTTTTAACTATCAGTTTTGATTTTGTATTCCCTTGATTGCATGGTGAGAAAGGTATTCTTAATGATTACATGAATATTCTTAATGATCACATGAATATTCTTAATTATCATATGAATATTCTTAATGATCACATAAATATTCTTAATGATCACATGAATATTCCTAATGATCACTTGAATATTCTTAATAATTACACAAGTTTTTCTCTTTCCATTTTTTTCTTCTTCTTACAAACACCCCATATCTTCTGTGTGCACAAGTCTTGACTGACAGGCAAAAGGATGCTTGTATAGAAGTAAAAATATGCACAAAAATTCCTTTGAGGACTGGAAAATCTGTTGTTTTTGAATGTTGATTTTGTGCATTTGTTGATCCATTTGCCTCTGTGGTATTTATTTTGTTTGGCGATAACTTTGGAGGATATTTTGTAACGTGACTTACCTTGGTGGGACTGTTATGTGAGGTCCCCCTCTGTCATGTTTTTTGCGTTGTCCTTTCCCTTCTGTGGCCTGTCTTGCTTTTGGTTCCTTCCCTTTTTTTCTTCTCTTCATTTATCTATGTAGACTTTCTGTGTCTGTCCTGGTTTTCTTTCTTTTTTTATTGATAGCCTACACTCCATCTCCATTACCATCTATCATCATCATCAAGACTGCCCGCAAGTACCAACCATCACCTTTACTACCTACCACCTTTATCACCACCCACCACTGTCACTAATACTACTATTACTACAACTACCAGCTCCATGACTCCCACCCCTTTCACTACCAATACCAACACCACTACTACCACCACCACCACCACCATTATCACTACAATTACCACCACCATTACCACCACCACCATTACCACCACTACCATTACCACCACCACCATTACCACCACCACCATTACCACCACCACCACTCCCACCAATACCACCACCACTCCCACCAATACCACCACCATTACAACCACCACAACCACTACCATTACCACTACTACTACTACCACCTCCACCATTACCACCATCATTACCACTACCACCATCACTACCACCACCACCACCATCATTACCACCACCATCACCACCACCATTACCACCACCATCACCACCACCACCATTACCACCTCCACCATCACCACCAACCACTACCACTAAAATCTTCAAATACTTTTTAAATAGCATTTCTCTTTTAATTCACAAACAATCAGGCACAAGTGACTGTCAGCTCTCATAGAAGTTATTGTCATAATAGGCTTGAATATCGTCTATAGTTTTCTATTCTTTTAATAAAGTTGATTTATTTTAGATGTGTAAGTTTGTGATTATAACTACAGACGATTGCATAGTCACAGGAACAAGAGACTATTGTACAGAACTGTTCGATGAATAATGAATTCCTCCTACATAGAAATGAGATTTTTTTGTTTTGCTTTCGTTCTCTTGAAAACAGGCTCGATTCAGCGGCTGATTTAATGTCCCTGCACATCGGGGACAGAATTCTCGAGGTGAATGGAAGGCCTGTGCAGGACTATTGTATTGAGGACATAGAAAATCTCATTGCCTGCTCCCAAGATGTATTGCAAGTGAGTATGGTGTATTTTGGTTGCTGGATGAGTGTCATGTAGGTGCATTATATACATAACACCCTCTCCCCCAATGTAAAAGAGAGAGTGAGTGAGTGTAAATGCAGTGTGACTATATTGTACCTGAATGTATTATGCAGTGCTTTTATTTTGATGTATAGTATTATGTTTATGTGCATAAACCTGAATGAGACAATATATATTGGCAATGCATTATAATTTTTGCAAAGTCTTGGAAGAAATTCTAACAGACCAGTCATTTGCAGCTGACCATAGAACACGATCCAGAGGAAGTGTCGTCACGACGCCAAAGTTTTCCCTTTTTGTCGTCGAACCGGCCTGCGCTGAGTACGTGCGAGCAGGCGGAGAAAGACGGTTAGTGTTGCAGTTTTTCGTAAACTTGTTTTATCTTTTGTTAGTGTAGGAATTATTCAGTTGTTGATGTCTCCAGTTGTGAAGATATTTTAGGGAATTTGATATCTTCGGGGTAATGGTAAGGATATATTTATGTGTATTGTCTTTTTTTTTTTCTTGTTTTTTATTGATTGTAAAGATATGAATTTATTTTGTACTATATGTTATTGGAGAAGTAAATGCATTCCTTACTTTGCAGTGACTGTCCTCGTGAATAGCGGTTACTGGATAGACCATTCAAGCAGAAGACATGAAGGTCATGTTCCGCGTTGCACGCCAAAGAAGTCACCGTCATCTTCCGCGCATGCTGATCGTGCACTCAGGGACGAGCCTCCTTGGTTCCAAAGGTTTTTTCGGACAAGTATGTAGGGCAGATGCTAAGGGTCATGATGTTAGATGTTGTTTGCTAAAGAGATTCATAGAGTTTATCCACTGTTTGTATTATACTGCTTCATGTATTTTCATCTACTTTCATCCCTTTCTATCTTGACTATGAATTGGAGTAGCTTAAGTATTAGTTTTGTCTGAGAGCGAAGGGGGATGGGAAACATATATGTCCAAATTGTCTATGAGATGCAATTTGGGTAGTTTTAAGTTTTGAAGATTATTTTGCGTCATGATCATGTGAATCTTATACTTTATATATTGTCCAGGGACGGTATGGGAAGCTCTTACATGACAAGTCTTTAGTTTATTTATGATAGAACTAGAAAAGTAGGCAGTTAAAAAAAAAAAAAGAGAGAATAAAACGTTTTTACATATAAATTATGATATCTTTCAGGTATACAAAATGACTCACTCTGAGACTGGAGAAGTGATGGTTTTGAAAGAACTGTACAGAGTAGATGAGCAAGCCCAAAAGAATTTTCTTAAAGAGGTATGTGGTATTTTATATATGTAATGCTTCTGTCAAGAATGGAAATATGCTGTTTTATGTTGATAGAGAAGCAGTGATAACTCTGAATATACTAACTGTTATGCAGGATTTTGCTTTGACTGTTCAAATGATCCTTATATATTGTGAGGGATTTGTGTTTGTGGCATATAGGACATCAGAAAAATATACTTCCATTATTTTGTTAATTCTGACAGTGACACGCTCCCTTCTCTCATTTCAGGTTGCAGTTTTAAGAAGTCTAAGTCACAAAAATGTTCTGCGATTCATTGGAGTCTTATACAAGGACCGCAAGCTACATTTACTTACTGAATATATCTCAGGTGGGACTCTCAAGGAGATCATCCATGCCCTTGACGAGCCCCTACCCTGGGACCAGCGAATCAACTTCGCCAAAAATATAGCCTCAGGCATGGCGTACCTGCATAATTGTGATATTATACATAGGGACCTCAACTCCCACAACTGCCTAGTCAGAGAGGTGAGATGCGTGTTGCAAATTTAGAACAGGGGTGAATGAGAATGTATGATTTCACAGTGTTATGATATGTAATTAACCCATTGCCGACGGGGGATAGATTTGCTTACACAGGCTCCAGGATGAGTTTTATTTCTGATCGAGGCAGCTTCTGCAACATAATTTGATTTTTCCCACTCCCTTTTCGTCACTCATTGTAGAGCTAGAGACATTTTTGTGTTTTGTTTTTTTGTGTGTTTTACTATTTTTAGAAATTTATATGTCATATCACAGGCTCCATCAATTCTGCAGTTGACTAAAATTGTAGTTCAGGGTCCATATCAACTCATTTTTTTCTTTACACTCAATGTGATAGAAGTATTACTGTTTTAGGGGGGACAAAAAAACAACTTTATTTTTTCGTATTTCTGTGCTGTCACGAACAAACACGAAACTTATAACCATCCAAAATGAAGAGGTTGGGAAGAGGAAGGAAACTTGTGCTTTTGACAGTGAATGCCACAATAAAAGGCATCCATATTGGCACAGGGTCACATTTTATGCATTGGGCATGGTGTGAGTCACCTTCCTCCTCTCGTTCGGTCTGCACATCTTTCATCTGCGGTACTTTAGAGCAAGAGGTCGGGAACTTGCGATGTGCCATCACTCTACAGAGAGTGCTTGCAAGAGACCGTAGATGGGTGCCATTCAAGGCTCTCTCTCCTGCTGGTGCTAGAAGAAAGTGGTGCCATCTAGGTTTTGTAAGTGAGTTGAAAACCATTTTGCTTATTATTACGGCAGTTATAATAATTATGACTGCAATTGTCAACATCACTCACTCATTACTTATAGTACAATAAAATAACATAGTGATCCAGAATCCCCGAACGCCATGACGCCCATTGTCAGGCAAGAGGTCCTGCGTCATGTATGACAAAAAAACACATCATCCGTCATTAACGGGTTAAGGTTTCATCATCAGGATTGTATGATTCTGGTGAAGATTTATATTAAAAATATTAAGTATATATCTTGTATTGTGATAATCTTGATTCTCATCATTACCTGTTCTATCTGAGTGGTGGGTTAGTTATAGTTTAACCCTTTGGCCGCAGTATTTTTAAATAAGTTTATACAGCCTTGTGTCGGTATTAT
>BOPN01000251.1:562689-572689 GCA_017312705.2 Penaeus japonicus
GTTTAGAGGAAGTTATTGTCTATCCAAAATCTCACTCTTATTTTGAAGATGGAAAGCAGGAGGATAAATAGGTCCCACATAGCATGGAATTATTTCAAGTGACCCATGACACCAGTGCTTGGAATTCACAGGATAATGAGAGGATGAAAAGGAGCATATGTGTCATGTACTTTTGGTAAGAAGAGCTGCAAAAGGGACGAATATTCTGGCATCTGGCAGAATCATTGAAAATGTTCTGACTGGGGAGACTGAAGAGAATACCAATGTACTCCACTTCTGTAGTTGGAGGAAAGTTGAAAAGTCTGACTGAGACAAAATCCCTTCATAGGAAAAAGGCAAAAATCATACATGCAATCTGAAACAGATGCATGATAGACTAGAATTCCCTATACACATAATGTATGTGGAAATAGGTAGTACACATACACATCATTATCTAAATGAAAGTCCGAGTAAGCAATTGATCCATGATAAGTTTCTCCTCCTTCCTGTTGAGTCATAGTCTTTCTCAGAGTTTTTGATGTTAAGTTAGCTGATGTAAAGAGTCAAGCTTTCCTCTGTGTCCAGGGGAACTTTATTGATTCTTCTGTAATTTATTTGCTTCCTCACATATTAGTTTTTTAACCGTATAACGTTGGGGCGGCTTTGGCTCCAATTGGTTATGGTGGGGTATTTCAAAAGTGTAGGCCTTCATTTCTCTGTATGGAGTAATATTTGAGTATTTTATTTGTTTCTCTATAACTATCAACAGCAAATAGAGATGGTATTTTTATTTATGGTAACAAAATTTTTCAAACCATAAGCAGTTTTCAAATACTCTTTTTCACCACTAATAGAGTTTAATGGTAGGGGTGCTACCTGTCTTAAACTACCTTATAGATGTATAGAAAGTGTTTGTTAGTCTTGATTGCTCAGATCATGAAAGAGGGCATGAAGTCTAACCCTTTCCAGGATGAGATATCTTGTGAATGAGTGAGAAGGAAATGTACTTGGCTAGAAGGCTGAAGCATGTTGCCAGTTATGTGACAGATATGTCACATATTGGTAGGTGATAAGTCTACCAAAATTCTTGAAGCGAAGGAAGTGAAATGCAAACATGGAAGACAAACACACATCGTAACCAGACCACAATTAGATGTGCCGTGCAGGAGGAAAATATCCGACAAAGATGATAATTTCAGTTTGAAATACACAAGGAGAACTCTTGAAACTTTGGCCAGCTTTAGGTCATGCTCTAACATGAAGTACAAATAGTTTCCTCCCACAGAGTCTGTTATGATTATGTGTAGCTGTAGATTAGAATAACTATCTTACCTGAGGGATTGCATGGAGGAATAGGACTCTCTTGTGGAAAACCATTTGGTCAGTGTTATTTACCAGTGCTTCAGCTCCAGGAAACCATTCTTCATATAGCAAAGCATTTCAGGACATGGAATGATGGTAGGCAACTGTATAGGTAGGGTATGGTGAACAGGCTATACTAAATCATTTCAGGTATTTGCAGGTGTGATTATGCATGCGTCATCAGTGTGACTAATATTAAAACATATACATTTCTGCATAACATATTCTCCTAGAGGAGGATTTAGAGTAAAGTGTAAACATACTGTAGTTAAAAACTATTTAGGACAGCATCTTAGCATGAAACAAAGGAAAAAGCAGTAATAATTGCAGATATATATGCTACTTAATGCTGTACAGAATGTATACAACATTATTCTCTTCCAGGGAGGAGCTCCAGTTCTTCAGAAGCATCCACACCCGAGGCCTTAGCCCCTGACTCTCGGCATCCTCCCCCCCTCCTGCGTACCATTAGCGAAGGGACCTACACCACCACGGACAGCTTGAGTCTCGGCTCCTCGTCCTCCTTCACGCTCCACGACAACCGGAGCTTCGAGTCTCCCGCAGGTTGGAGCCTCAACGACAGCATGGATCTGGAGGACCTGGACACCTTCAACAAAAGCTGGGAGTGCAGCAACGACAACATCAGCAGCTGTCTCGAAAAGGCGGTCAAGCTCTCCACGGTGAAGGATGCCGACAGGAACCCAAGTCCTAACGCAGTGTTAGTGGAGGAGCCCAAAGCTCTCCCTCCCTCCTTCTCCAAGTCTCAGGCCAGCAGCTCTTTGGGTGATATGGAATGTACACAACTATGAGAATTTTGCTGTTAGAATTTAGAAGATTATTTGCCATGATGCAATACGTGCGACATGAATTTGTTGCGTTAAAAGAGAGAAAGATTTTTTAAAAAATGGATAATTTTACTCAATTAAATTGCATTGTTAAGTATTAGATACAAAACTTTGGTACAAAGTTGACTTATAGCATTCCTTTTATAGTGATGTTAGAGATTTCTTTAATTATAATGTAGAGGTATATTTCCTTTTAAAGGTGATGCGTTTTTTCCCATCTGTATTCTAATGCCTTTGATCAGTATCAGAGATTACCAGATCAGTTATTCCCTAACAGTATGATTCAGGGGGAGAGCGGTTATTTCTCTCACAGATAGTAGAAGTAAGCTCAAATGTGATTTCAGACGTTTATTTCTAATTTATTTTATAGTTTTTTTGTCCTTTGAGAATTAAGGAATAATATTAATGTATATATATATATATATATATATATATATATATATATATATATATATATATATATATATATGTATATATGTATGTATATATATGTATATATGTATATATGTATATATGTATATATGTATGTATATATATGTGTATATATATATATATATATATATATATATATATATATATATATATATATATATATATATATATATATATATATATATATATATATATATATATATATATATATATATATATATATATATATATATATATATATATATATATATATATATATATATATATATATATATATATATATATATATATATATATATATATATATATATATATATATATATATATATATATATATATATATATATATATATATATATATATATATATATATACGTACATATATATATATATATATATATATATATATATATATATATATATATATATATATATTGAATATATAACATATATATTTATATATATGAATATATAACATATATATTTATATATATATATCAGTATAAAACAGAAGAAAAACTACTTGAACTCTACTAAGCTCCTAATAAACTTAAAAGTAGGTGGTCCTAGCCGAGAAGCAGTTGTAATCCGTACTCTTCAGTCAGAGGCAGCCCGAGGAACTGCCCTCACCACACTTCCCTGCCTGCTACGGGAAAAGAGATTACTGCTTGCGTTAGTAGAACTTTAGACATGTAGATCCTGTAGAAAAGTTATTTTTCTTACAAAGGTCAGTCAATCTGCAAATATATCATGTACTTAGAGATTCATTGTGCCAATTGTCACCCATCTTATTATCCTTAAATATATATACATATATGACCTTTTTCTCTCCTCTTTGCCAATTTTTCGAAAAGAGGTTTGCAGACTTTTCCTCCTCGATAGGCACTTTACCCACGTAGTTAGCGAGAAATGCATGCTGATTATGAAAATAAGAATAAGGGAGAGGGAGAGGGAGATTGAGAGAGGGAGAGAAAGAGAGAGAAACACAAAAAGAGGGGAAATAACTATACACTGATGAAGAAGTTAGGGAAATTGAAAGGAAACAAGTCAACAGCTATGGTTATTCGTCTAATGATACAGCTGCTGGAACTGATTGTTAATTGGCAGATGTACCAATATGATTAGGAATTTTCATGGCATAATTCTTGCAATGTTTCACTAGCTCTAGTACCGACATCCACAGCCAATAGTGAGGGATGTGAAGAGTCCCTTATCCGTCCGTCAGTCACTTGTTGTCTGTCAGTTTTGTGTTTATGTGTATATTTAAGTTTTGTTTTGTTTTCTTTTCTTTTCTTTTTTTTTTTATTCTTTTTCTTTTTGGGACCGTATGCTTATCCTACTTGGACACGGTTACGACATTGTGATTTGATTTTCGAAGCCTTGTGAGGGCTATATTTTGATTATAAAAGTGTATTGTGGATGAGGTGCTTAATTGCAGATTGTGTATGGGCAAGAACACTTGTGATTTTGATATGGTTTACTTCTTAAAAGTCGGTAAATGAAATGTAAATCAGTCGTAAACGGGGACGCAGGTAATTTTATCAATAGTGTATAATGATTAATTGTTTTGCCATGTTAATGACTTAATGATGATCAGGGGCCCAAATAATTACTTTTCTAATGCTGTAGCTAGGGACACAAAATTTCTTGAGCATTATTTATGTATCATTACTTTTATTAAGGTAACTCTTTGAACTTTTCTGAATGCTGTGTCAGTTGTGATGTCATTATCATCTTGCCATAAGTGTGCAAAAGCCTCCAGAATATAGGACAGAAACATAAAAGGATTCCTAGTGTTTTATGTTAGCTAAGCGATGACTGTGTTGCGCCTGGGGCTCCCCTCTGCTCAGGGGCTAAGGATAAACTACCCTTTCAGGACTTTGGTTCTGGCATTGCCTCCTGTACCTGAATGTGGAAGCCCTTTCTAACATCAACCCATCTACTGCGGTACTGCTTGTAGGTGTGTGTGAATGCTGGCCTTCCATTGTGGCAAGTATGTATGAGACCCACTTATTTGCAAAGAGGTGACTCATCATGTTTTATTGGAGAAAATATTGATATAGTTACACTTTGGTCTGTTACAAAGAAAGAAGAAAGCAAATAGCAGTGAAGACAAATTATAAAGAAATGTGTGACTATGTAAAAAATTCTACTTAATTTTGTGGGCTGGCTTGCCTTGCCCGTGATGTGATTAGTTTACTTGCTCTGTAACCACAGTCTGTGTCCTGTGACTTTGCTTTTACTTACCTGAAGAGTGAAATTGGTTACATTTTTTGAAAGGTGAGAAAACCTAAAATGTCTTGTACTGTTGTTTGCTGATGTGATGTTGGTATTTTTTTTTGGCCTAGATTTATCTTTTTTTTTTTTTTTTGTCTGACATTTATTTGTCATGCAGTATTACAGTTTTTTCTTTCATTCTTTTTTTCTTTTTTAAGTAGCTTTGGTGATGGAACAAGTTGAGAAGTGGGGAAGTAGCATTTCGGAATATTTTAGTGCCTTGCAAAATTTGTAGTAATAGAGAATAGCACTCAAAACCAAAATTTATTTAAATGCCTTAAATTTGGGAATCCAAGTCGAGAGACGTTCCCAAGTTTGATATTTCCTCTGACATGACAGCACTCGGTGTGCCCTTTCATTACTCACGCAGAAATGTTCCTCATCAAAATATGACCAGGGATTGGAACAAAGCTCAGGAGATTATCCATGTTGCTTTTAATCCTTGTCATTTATTTATTATGATTATTATTATTGTCATCATCATCATTATTTATTATGTGTTTTTTTTTTCTCTCAATCAGACCTGTAATCACAGAGTGGAAAAGTGGTTTGCTCACCTCCTTGTGCCGATTTACGGTTAGGAAGCTTTTTTAGCGGCAACTGCGGCAAATTTCTTGCGGTTAGATGGCATTTTTTTCCCCAACGGGAACGGAAATCCTCAGAATCCGGCGCTTAGTGATACTAGAATTATTTAAGATGCCTGATAAAAAGAGAAAGTAAAAAAAAGTGGATGCTTAGGGCGTTAAGGTGTTGTGAAAGGTTGTACCTCATTAGGGATTAGAAATGATATTGGTTTAATTAAGTTTCCAGATTATTGAGTTTATTATTAGAAATTTTAGAGTTGTTTATTGATTGACTTTAAAAACAAAAGTAAAATACAAAAAAAAAAAAAGAGAGAAAATTTTACTCTTTATAGATTATTATTGTATGGAGAAAATTACAATTTAAGTGAATTGATAATAAGAATAATATTATCTTGGTATTAAGAAGACGTGAACACTGACCTTTCAATAGCTCTTGAAATTCATCACTGCGATTATCAACATACATAGACCTATAAGGAAAATGGTGACAAGTTTTGATATGAGGTATGGGTTTTGGAAGCTCCTGCGCTTTTCCAGTCTGTGTAGGTTGGCTTCAGATGAATGCTTCTCCTATGCCATTGTTCAAGTTTATGGATTAATTCACCAAGATTATATACATATAGGATGCCTATGCATGTTTACATCGACATATATATATATGTATCTACACAGAGACAGAAGACACATTACCACAGAAAGAACATACGAAAAATATATATTTTTTTCTTCAACTAAGCAACATGCATGTAGTTTTTATTAACCACTCTCAACCTATCCTAAACAACATGCTTTTGTGCGGTCAGAAATCAAAGCTTGGTTCTCGTGGTTTCAAAGCTCCACTTACAACTGACATTCTTTCACAGAAATTGCATTTTTTTTTAGCATGCATTTGCTTGTGTGGAGGGAAAAGCCTACCCTAACTTGTTGTGGTTGTATGATGAGTTTTTCTTTCTTGACAATTAATGATAAAATTTGTTCTTACAATTAAACAGCCCTAGCTGAAAAAAATCACTCAGGTCAGGTGATATTGCACTTGTGGAGAAAAAAAGGGAGAGAGAGTGAGTTGTGTCTTTGATTATATGTGGTTGAACAGTATATTGAGTTAAAGCCCACTGTGGTAAGTCTTAAATAAGTCATCATTCGTAAAGCACTGGTTGAGATATTCTGGTACTTTGTAAGGCGAATAGTATTTTGGATGAGAGAGAAGATCTATTATTGTATTTGGTGGCCCCAGAAGGAAGCTACCAAAAGATAATGTGTCAGATTTATTCTTTGGTATTTTCAGAATATCCAGCAAAGTGCCAACTTAAAGATTATTAATACAATTGACTGAAGAAGTTGAATTTAAGAAAATTACAGGACATCCAGTTTTGGATACATTTGAATCTGTTTTGCTGATTGACATGAGGGACTGAGGTATCACAGTTGCAGTGAAAACCTTAAACCAAAGGCCAGTCAGCAGCTATCATCTCTAGCTGCCAACCAATCAGCTACTTTCATCTCAAGCTGCTAACCAATGAGTAGCAATAATCTCTAACAGCCAGCCAATCATAGATGCTGATTCAAATGTCTCTTTTAAGCTGTGGATGTGTACTGCCAAGTAATGGATGCAGAATTGCATTAACATATGTATGCCAGTACATACATGATATGTAGTATTTACTGAGTATATCTATGTAAGTGAAAGTAAAAATAGATATATGCTCAAATACAGATAGATATAATATCCATGTAAACGGAATATTATCATTGAATTATGATATAAATTATAACAGATTAACATATATAATGGTTATTGATTTCATGTCGTAAATTATTTCTATGCACAGAGCCTGGAATCAAAATTCATCAGGGTGTTTCTTGAATAACACTTACGCTTCATATATCTTGATAGCGATGAGTGTGTGCACTTGTGGCTATCAAATGATTTTTTTCATATAGCAATAGAAGTTGCAAGTTAGGGTTGGAAAGCTTGGCCATTTTGCTAATCATACATACACTTACACATAAACATGCATGTACACATAGTATTTACATGCATACATACGTGTATACCTGTACATATATAAATACCTGAATACATATATATATATATACATAAAGACACACACAAACACAGAATGTAAACTACAAAGGATTAGGCATGAAATATAGTCCTAGAATTTTAATAAGGTTGCATTATACCTAAGGAATTGTAAGCATGTAAGCATGGTAATTTTATTACTAGCCGAGCACAGAAGACAGAGAGGCTGTTACAATGTATTGGAACGTAAGAAGCCTGGAGAAATATCCATTTTTCTCTGCATTTGAAGTGCATTCAGAATCCACTCTTGCTCATATTTGTTAGAGTTCATTATATTGTATTTCATTTTGGTAGTCACTCACACGATTTTTATCTCTGTGGAAGTCAATCCATTTCATAACCGTAGGAATTCAAACTGTGCCTTTTTATGTTTTGTAAATAGGTGAATCATTTTGTTTGTGTCTGGATTTTTAGAATGTGAATTGCATCGTGTACTTGTTTTTTTTTTTTTTTGTTGCTTTTCTGCAAAAAAAAAAAAAAGGAAAAGAATTTAAAAAAAGGAAAAAAAAAAATGCAGAACTGGAAACACGAATTGTATTTTGCTGTATACTAAGTTGTTTGTTTAGTGACGATTTTCACTTCTATTTTGACTTGTTGGGGAGAGTTGAGTGTATGGTTTTATTTTGTCTGCTGGACATTTGTGTATTTAGATATATCAAAAGTATTTTACAGAGAAAACATTTTACGTGTTGTTTATTATTCTGATAATTTTACGGAATGCAGATGAAATGAATCTGTATTTCTTTCATATCCGAAGTTAGAAAAATAGTTATCTTTTGATGTCGGTGTTCACCTAACAATTATTTTATGTTATTTATAGTTCTCTAATTTTCTCTTTTAATTCTTAGTGCCGTAATTTTTGTATAAAGCTTTGTATGATTACCTTTCTTCTGTATACCATTTCTTTGGTGTTTGGGATTTTACAAAGACCTTAAAAAGATTTCAAAAAAAGTTCCTCTGGTATGTATAAACTTGAGTGGATATGGTGTTTGCCTCCACTCGGTTTGAACAGTAGAAATATAACGTTTTCAGAAGTGTCTAAAATCAACAGCACGGAAAGACAATTTGTACGATATCATTGCTCACTGTTTAGTGTGTTTATATGTACAGCGACTTTGTAATTGGTAAGTTTTGTGAAGTATATAGATTTTTGAAGTTCAGTGTGTAGCCAAGAAAGCACTATGTGACTAATTGACTTCACGAGATCTGAATGAAGTCGCGATCTTGCTCTGAGAAGTGCCTATTGTGTTTTATCCACTTGGGTTTGTTTATAGGAATTACTTTTTACCATTTTCCTGTTGTTTTGCTTCTCATTTTTGTAAATGGACATGTTTTGCCTTGAAGTTACTTTTACATATTAATGATTAAAAAAAAAAAATTATATTCTGTCAAAAATAGAAGAGGAAAAAGAATTGGAAGCCAGTTAAACTGAAATTTAGAGTCATTATCAAAATGTAATTTGGAAAAAGCGTTACAAATTATATATCTATATTATATATATCATATATTTTCTGGCATAGTGCCAGAAATGTGCTGTAGTATTCAGAAGAGATGACTGTCTGCATGTGGAATATTATCAAATAATACTTAATAAATTTTGAAATCTGAATATGAATATTTTGCAGCTAAGAAATCCAGCTTACTGCAGGGCTCTCGATCTTGGAAAAATGGGATTGTTGTACAACTCCAATGTTAAAACTGGTATTTTGTGTGTTTGCCGAACCATGACTGTGTGGTCTCTTCTTCAAGTTGTGTATTGCAGTGCAAAGTTATCCGTTTGCATCATTTGAAAATATTGATTGTGCAGATCTTGTAAGATAACATTTGTTGCATGAATTGTCATATTCCTTGTGCAAATAATGTTCCTACACTGGTCAACTGTAGCATTTTTTTTTTTTTTTTTTTCTTTTCTTGTGTGACACTGACCGGTTGTACATAATAGATCACTCTGGTAAATGATGTAACTAATGCCGAGTTTAATGTTATTCAACGACAGTTATTCTCATTTGAGACGTAATAGAGCTTTTATGTCATCAGCACATACTAAAGAGTTGGCCCACCTGAGCTCTAAGTTCAAGAGAGATGCAAGATCTCATAAAATAGGAGAAATAGGGAAACAAAACACATTTCACTCCAGGGTTGGTGGGTAAAGGGAAGCCATAGATAACCCAGCGTAGAAATACTTAGAAATCGATCTGAACTGAGATGGAATCTCACTTTTTTTTTTTTTTTTTTGCCTGTTACATATTTCATCCTTTTAGCCTTGTCTATAAATTGGTTTTGATAGCCTTAAAGGTAGGACTGTAGATTTGTTGCCATAAATTCAAACTTTGTTGTTGAACCAGTCATACACATCATCTGGTAATATTCAGTGACATGTATACTGCATTTTTTCTATTCCATTTTTTAAAAAAGTTATAGGAAAAAAATATATA